>NW_021011487.1:2905654-3327425 GCF_003987935.1 Bombyx mandarina | reverse complement strand
GCTCATAGAGCGAAGAGCACACAAGACTGGCTGGCGGCGCGTGAAATCGACTTCATCCGGCACGAAGACTGGCCCTCCTCCAGTCCAGATTTGAATCCGTTAGATTACAAGATATGGCAACACTTGGAGGAAAAGGCGTGCTCAAAGCCTCATCCCAATTTGGAGTCACTCAAGACATCCTTGATTAAGGCAGCCGCCGATATTGACATGGACCTCGTTCGTGCTGCGATAGACGACTGGCCGCGCAGATTGAAGGCCTGTATTCAAAATCACGGAGGTCATTTTGAATAAACTTTAGTGTCATAAGAATCTATGTTTTGTTAAGTTCAATCTGGTATATGAATGGTTACATAATGAATAAAACTGTTTCAATTATTTTACATTAAACATGTGACAGAATTTATGACCTGACTAGGTATTTTTAAATTTACACGTTTTCCACAATTATTTTTAAGCTGTTTCCCAATCAAAGCTGTTTTACTTTTCGTTTATTTTTGCTTTTTAGTTTAAAGCATCGTCTAATAATTGTCCTACAGTCTAAAATCTTTGTCCACCGCTTAGACAAGTCTACGAATAGCTCCAATACAATCTACGTAAAGTTGAAGTTAAATGTGTTTTGCTCTCAATAAACCCTTACCACTCTACACCACAAACAAGTCTACAACTATGAAGGCTTAAAACAAAATCAAAAGAACATTCTTGTAGCTTATTTCACTTTGCCTTCAAATTCCGAAAATAATTAAAAACAATAATTATGGTATAACCAAACGTATATGCCGTAACTAGTTATAAATAACGGTTGTAACCGTTTGATTAGTACTCGTAATTATGAGTACTCAATAAAGAGTAAGTGGGACGATGGGGCAGAAACTGTGTCACAGACTTGTTGATCGACGGACGTTTTACGTTCAGACCGACATTTCACATATTAATTACATTTTGATAATATTAAACAGGTTTCTTTTACGATATAATCCCTTATCGTATCTTATTATTGTCTTTATCTATATATATAAAAATGAATTGCTGTTCGTTAGTCTCGCTAAAACTCGAGAACGGCTGGACCGATTTGGCTAATTTTGGTCTTGAATTATTTGTGGAAGTCCAGAGAAGGTTTAAAAGGTAGATAAATATGAAAATGCGGGAATTAAATAAAAATAACAATTTTGTTTTTCCTTTGATGTGTCCCCCGTCGGACGGATTCCTTTTGTTTGTTTTAAGTTTATTTTATACAAAAGCTTAGGTCTTTCATTTATCGGTTGAGGCACTACGAAGTCTGCCGGGTCAGTTAGTACTTTATATTTATTTATGCCGATGAAGTCTAGAGTTTCTGGATAGAGAAATTCAAGGCGTTGGTCGGACTAGATATAATCTACTCTCAACACCTCAGTCCACGATGCCATCCGCGCAGCCGAGGATATGCAGGGCGGAAGATAGTCCAGGAGAAAGTTATTAAGGGAGGCAACGACCCTCAACATAGAGGATTATCGAGGCAACGAGGAGGATACTATTTCAGATCTTTCGAATACAATTTTCGTTACAGACAACTGATAATATAATGCTAATTATGAAAGCGAGATTAAGCCGTAAAAGTAATGTCATTGTTTTTTATTTTATTCTTTATTGTACACACACAGTTAAAACAATATAATAATAACGAAAAGTTATAAAAATGGCGAGCTTAACTCAACAATTGAGTTGTGTCTAGAACGCGCCAAAACAGAAGACTATACCGTTATTATTTTAAAAATAAACAGTAGTATACATTTTTGAGTTAATCGAATGAAAGGTGGTCTAATATAGAAAACTATATACTCATAGCCAACTGAGTTTCTCGCCGGATCTTCTAAATGGGTCGCAATCCCGATTCGGTAGTGGATTCTGCGTAGCACTGCTCTTGCTAGGACTGGTGTTAGCAAATTCTCTAAGGTTGGAACCGTGAGCTCACCTACCCGTCCGGCTAGGCTACCAGCGAATAGGTAGGTGCAGAAAAATAGACATAATTTTTTATTTTATTTTTATTGCTTAGATGGGTGGATGAGCTCACAACCCACCTGGTGTTAAGTGATTACTGGAGCCCATAGACATCTACGTCGTAAATGCGCCACCCACCTTGAGATATAAGTTCTAAGGTCTCAAGCATAGTTACAACATTCGTTAGGGTACCGTTTATTTTTTTTTTCTTTGGGGTTTTCGGTGATCAGAATCCCCGTCTTTTTTAGAAGTCAGATTTGATATTTTGCCACATCATAATGGAGTATTCGTTAAGTGATCTACACGTGATTAGGCAAGTTACGTTTATTTGCAAATCAATGTTATATGCAACGCAAGAAGACAAATTTTTTTAAACAGTTCATACTTTATTAAAACTTAAACGTTTTTTTTTCTAATTACAAAACGTTGTAGTCTATGAAACATTTAACCATTTCAGATGTCGAAATAAATCGTGACTTCATTTGAGAGTGATTAGTTTATGAGATGTTGCGCTAATTGATTTTGTGAATTAAATTTTACAATTAGCGTGGATCAAGAGATGAGCTAACAACCCGTCTGAATTATAATGGTTACATACTCCCTCAACTGACTTAGAACAGTTTTTTTTTTGTCGTGGTCTATGTACCTTCCCACTTAGCGCTGGTATTCGCGAGCTCAAGAGCACAACCAGCTAGGAAAGTTTTGCTGACAGCTTCTGGAATACACTTGGAGAAGGTTTATTAGTTCAAGGGCAACTACATCAAGCATTGTATCGAATCGAAAGAGCGAGCCACTGGGAAGACCTGGCGAGAAACTCCGTGGACTGATGCTATGGGTTCGCTTGGTATTGGTTTAAAAGAACTGTGATAAACGCGGTCTCAGCCTTCGGACTGGAAAGCATAACGACGCTTGAAAGGCAAACGTGACTAAGCGACAATAACTGCTTTGTACATAAATTATAGGCATAGGCAATAACCATATTCGATGCGCAAAAAAAATATATTTCTAGGTCTATTAAAATCATTTCAATCCTACAGCTAGATTTGTTAAAATAGATTTTTTGTCAGGTATTTCTCATGTATATTTTAAATTAATTTCAACTTTAAATTAGTCTACTGTAAAGTTCACGCATTGTCGCTTAGTCACGTTTGCCTTTCAAGCGTCGATAAGTATCTCGACCTGTCCTATCATAACATGCCATTTATACTCTACGGATCCCTAAATTAGAAATAAACATCAACAAAAACATATCTTAAATTTAACGCTTATGTTTTTGCAAGAACAACAAAAGGTCTTGTTGATTCTGTGCAGGTGTTTAAATGAATACGCATAACCTATTTGACATTGACATTGGTATCTAATAAAACGATAGAACTGGATTGAAAATACTTAATTTTACTAAAACGTTCGATTAAAATTAAGTACTTGTGTATGTCATCGGATTATTGCAAATATTAAAGCCCATAATTTATATATATAAAAATGAATTGCTGTTCGTTAGTCTCGCTAAAACTCGAGAACGGCTGGACCGATTTGGCTAATTTTGGTCTTGAATTATTTGTGGAAGTCCAGAGAAGGTTTAAAAGGTAAATATGAAAAGGTTCGGAATTAAATGAAAATACAAAATTTTGTTATTACTTTGATGTGTCCCCCGTCGGACGGATTCCTTTTGTTTGTTTTAGGTTTATTTTATACAAAAGCTTAGGTCTTTTATTTATCGATTGAGGCACTACGAAGTCTGCCGGGTCAGCTCCCTCCTCCTCGCGTCGTTTTCCTCATTACTGAGGGTCGAGACTCCCCCGCTGCATCAGTTTCTCCCGTACGATTTCCCTCCATCTGCTGCGATCCTTTGCTTCATGAAAGGCATTGTGGAAATTGATGCTTAGAGAAGATCGTATTTGGTCCGACCATCTCGTGGGACTGCGTCCTCTCGCTCAGGGTCAGCTAGTTTACAATAAAACAATAAGGCAATTTGAAACTGACATGTTATTGTGATTTAATAACTCAATTAATAAACAGTGTTTTAAAAAAGTATAATCTAAATAAATAGCGGACCCGAAAGATATTGTCCTTTCTTCGAAAATTTAAAAAAACAAATACAGTGAAATCTCTCAGGTTAAATTCTAAATCTAAACGAACCAGTCTAAGAAAAACTTACCGCGTGTAGAAGAATTATGAATTCAATAATTATATTACGAAAGGTTATATTCGTAAATCAACAATAATTCAAAGATCATAAGCCTAGCTGTCCATGCTAATGTATGCGATTAGCAAACAAACACAATGATAATATACATGATTTGAATTAAAGCCTCCGTGACCGTTTCGATGACAGTACAGTAATAGTTCCTTATTGGCGCTTCCTTCATTCACGTTTTCACTATTGCGGATTAAAAAAATGCGGCCGAATACCTATCTATGTTTGAAGATTTCACCATTCGTAGATCTAATCTGTCCATCGTTACATACACATTGATAATATAATATATGGAAACGCGCTTTTCCACATTCACGGATTCTGTAATATATCTATATTTTTTTTTTATTGCTTATATGGTTGAACGAGCTCACAGCCCACCTGGTGTTAAGTGGTTACTGGAGCCCATAGACATCTACAACGTAAATGCGCCACCCACCTCGAGATATAAGTTCTAAGATCTCAGTATAGTTACAACGGCTACCCCACCCTTCGAACCGAAACGCATTACTGCTTCACGGCGGAAATAGGCGGGGTGGTGGTACGTACCTGTGCGGACTCCCAAGAGGTCCTACCACCAGTGGTATCCTACCACCAATATGTATTTACAGAACGTATACCTGGCGAATAAGGAGCTTTCACTGTATTTACGACGTGATGTCTACATTGGGTGTGATATCTGAAGACGAAACATAATTATCATGTCGCACAGTCAAAGAACTCAATTTCCGAAATCCATTGTCACAGTTCAGTGAAATGTCACATAGAACAATGACTGTCAGAAATTTATTCAGCATCCTCACTCGAAGACGCACCTTACATTCCACATGCGGTTGAGTTACACACAACCACAGCCTAGTATAATCTGGGACGTGAGCCATCCGATATGCGTTTAGCCTCAGTGGTAGCGGTTAGCGAATATTTATATTAGTGTCCCAAATGTTATATTGAAAGAGTTTCTTGTTGTCATAATCAATTATATTTCATCATTATTCCTTTTTTTATGATTGAAGGATTACTGGTGGCCCGGAGGCCTTTCCAGTTTCACTAGGACAGTTAGGCGAGCAAAGGCTCAGCCAGGAGAGGTAGGATTAGCTAACAGCTGCCCGAGTGTCACCGAAGGACACATAACAACTCAAGAGCAGCTAGCTGCTTCGCGAATAAATCTACTACCGGATCGGAATTGCGACCCGTCGAGAAGTCTCGGCGAGAAACTAAGCGCGCTGAGGCATGAGTTAGGTTGCAGGTCGAACTCTTTGCCGAGTACGGTTACCGGATCACTATTCCTCTTCTTCGTCGCTACACTCTTGGCAGAGTTGAATGTGTCTAGCAACGAGTTTGACAATCCGGTGCCATTCGAAGATTCAGACAATTATTTTCACATTCACTTCAAATTTGTTTATTCTAAATATAGCGTTCTTCATAAATATGCAAGTATGTTAACTATATATACCTATAGATGCACGGATAATTTCTTATAATCAACACATAAAACTCAAAAATCCAACAGCAAATTAGTTAAATGCAAATTGAATTTTAATTCAAAATGCATGCAGAAAGACGCTTTATGAGGGGCCCCACCTTTATCTGCGTAAACCTGCACCTCACTGGGTCACTAGACGTTAGTGATGCACACACAACGTCGATACTAGCCGGATATCAATGGTATATCGATAAAACGTTGAAGGACGGATGTTGAGAGGCCTCTTTTTCTTTGATAAATAGAGTAGGTTAGTTTCTTTTTAACTAGGCTTTATGTTACGTATTCAAGATTGTTGCGAATTCTTAACAGCTTTTTTCTATGGTGCTTCGACACGCAGTAAAAGTTCACCAGGTGGCCGGCAAGAAGTGGATGAGGAGAACCGTAGACCGGGCTCAGTGATGTGGATTGGGAGAGGCCTATGTCCAGCAGTAGACGATTGTGGGCTGTTGATGATGATGATGATGATGACTATTCATTTTAAGTAGGTTCTTGCTTTTTGAGCCGGACTTCAAAGCGAATTCAGCTAATATGCGTCTGCGTCATACAAGGGCACTGACCCCGCAGTGGTTAATTTATAATTTAGTTACATTGCGGCTAGTGCAAAAATCCTCGTTATTGTATTAATTTATAAACAGATGGCGCGATATCGTGAGACTCATCAAGTCTGTCCCTTCCAACACTACATGACGATCACGACCACTCTGTCAAGAGTGACACGACTGAGAAGAAGAAATAAACAGTTTATCACGACTCCCTGCTTTTGATAAGACGGATTCAGTGTCGAGTATTGAAGTATTACAGTGTATTTATTATTATTATTATTATTATTATTTGATGTATTTGCTTTAGAAGCTCTACTGCTAGATTGAACTTTCTTAAGCCCCTTGACTGTGCGCAGCTAATTGTATTTCCCAATTTCATTCAGACAAAATCTCTACATTTATTTTTCATCAAAATATTTTTAATTTACATATAAACAAACTTTTATATTATTTTATCGACAGAAACACAATTATACTAAACAATGAAAACATAGATCCGCCACTTTCACTTTCGATTGAATAAATTATTTTTTCTAATTGCTACCTTCAAATCGTTGAGATAAACTGCGGCACGAACAAAATTTCGAGATTCAATGATAACGAACCTATTATTACATTTGATGGTCGTTGTAATGACTTTTTAAGCAACGTAATATCAAATCAAAACGTATTTAGTTAAAAATATGCATACCTAGTGATAACAAACATAATTTTAATAAACTGTTGAGCACAACGTAATGTAATTAAAATAGACGGGTGTGCGAGGTCATTTGCCTCGTGTAATCCAGGAGCTAGCTTCGTTTTACATTGAGGTTTAATTAAATAATAATTTCCAATGACGGATGTGTATCTGTTTATTTTAGAAAATAGATAATTAACATAAAGACAATAAAAAGTTGAATACTAACAACTATATGAATTAAAAAATAAATAAATAAAAATAGATGGGCGGATGATATCAACAAAACAGCTGGTACAGACTGGATACAACAGCTCAAGTTTTTTTCTTTTTCATGAATGTGTGGATGAGCTCACGGCCCACCTGGTGTTAAGTGGTTACTGGAGCCCATAGACATCTACAACGTAAATGCGCCACCCACCTTGAGATATGAGTTCTAAGGTCTCAGTATAGTTACAACGGCTGCCCCGCCCTTCAAGCCGAAACGCATTACTGCTTCACGGTTGAAATAGGCAGGGTGGTGGTACCTACTCGTGCGGATTCCTTGGGAGGGGTTCGCGCATGATATACTACAATTATTAGGTTTAACTACACTAGTTGTAATTTTGCACGAAATACAAGACTTTTTATTTTATTTATTTTATTCTATGAATTAAAAGCTCCTGTGTTTATTTTTTCATTAGTGCTGTTAAATAATGTATAACGTTAAGATTAAGTAGCTGGGTAATTACAATTTACAAATTACAAGAGTCTAAAATCCTTAAGCAGTTTGCCGATTGATTTTTCGCATCGAAATGAGCAATGATAGAATAGAAAGTTGATAGATTCTCAGCTCTATAGACGCATACGTGCGCACACACGCACACGACGTAGACAAACATGTTTGACCTTTCGTTAGTTGTGAAAGTGGAAGATTAGTGATGAGATACTCGTAAACTAGCTTTTGAAATTTTGAGGTATTTTTATATTCGGGTGTTTGTCTGTGCGCCCGTACAAAAAAATCCAACAAGATGTTCAGAACCTACATATACATAGGTTTAAGAAAACTATTAAAGAACATCTGTGCGATAAAGCTTACTATAAAGTCAATGATTATCTAGAAGATTGCACAAAGTGGGAATGAGTTGCTCGCTGAATATTTAAAAAAAATCTAATATTAAAAAAATAATAATAATTTCATATTAAAAAAAAAGACATGCCCGCTGAGTTTCTTGCCAATTCTTCTCAGGACGGAGGCTAGTTCTTGTGAATTGGCGGTAGTTCTTTTGACGTTCAACAAGAATGTCCTTTCATTTATGTTGAAAAAAAAAACGATTTTTATTTTGATTTTGATTTTATTAATACTAGCTGTACCCGTCCGCTTCGCTGGGCATTTAAAATTAACGTTATTATTTCTCACCCCCACAAAGATTCTCATCATTAACGCCCCCGCAACTGGTGTAGGGAGTCAAACACTTATAACTATATAAATACTAGCCTATCCATTAAGTACATGTATTTTCTACATGGATACCAAGTTTCAAGTCAATCGAATGCATGGTTCAGTAGTTATAACGGAACATCCGTAAAAACCACTGCAGATTTATATATTAGTATAGATATTTTTTAATTTGTCATTATTTATTGGGAAATTCGTATCAAAGAATCCAGTCTTTTTTCCTTCTCTAAGGTCATAGTTTGCACACTGATTTGGATGTTTTGATTCTGTTCATCACTGTTATAAAATTTTGAATAGTTTGACTAGAGATAGACGCCGGGTGGCTTCTACATATTTAATTAGTGTTATTGGCTAAAGCCTGCTGGTAATATAGTCTTCACTGCGGAACATGATGCGTCCATAGTAGCGTTTTTTTTTTTTTTTTTTTTTTTTTTCCACAGGAGAAAATCGCCGGATCCCCACCCGCGCGGCAGGTGGGGTATGGCGGTTTCTTGTATGTACTCTTGTGTTTTATGTACCATTGACTCTACAGACTCATCACAAGAAAATTAAAACATATTTTTGTCCGAAATTGATATCAACACATCGCCAAACGGTAATTTTTCTAGAATATTTCGTCTCTTCCATAGACGGGTGGGGGTTTCTTCGAAGGATTTTGTGCCCTTTTATTAGACTGGTAAGCAAGACGAATTTTGTAGTTCGTAGAGAAGTTTCTGGAAAGTTAATGGATTTCGATGTTAGTTAGTAAAAGAGCGTTGCATCTTGAATAGGCTTTAGCCCACTGATTTTCTTGCAGGATCTTCTCAGTGGATCGCGTTTCCGATTTGGAGGTAGATTCTGCGAAGCACTGCTCTTGCTAGGGCTAGTATTAGCAACACACCCGGCTTGAGCCCGTGAGTTCACCTACACGTCAAGGCTATCAGCATAGGTAGGAAAAAAGACTAGAGTTTTTGTTATTGGCAAGCACTGTTCTAGGACTGTATTCCGTTTGTCCAAATGGATTCTTGATTAATTAATTTGATGTGTAATGTTGGTTTTAAAATCGTTGGTTAGGTTTATTTGTTTTTAGTTTCATTTCCAAATCACGAGACAATGTAAGCACATATTTAAGGTTACAAATAAATGTATCTATCAACATTCCTACGATCAAAACTAAGGTTATTAGGAAGTGCGTGATGTCAGGCAATTACTGGTCCAAATCTAATTAATTTTTTATTTTCCACAGCCAAAATCGGAGGTCTTTTGATACAAATAATCCTTCTAACGATATCATTACAGGAAGTATTTTAATTTAGAAAGGAATGTCGATTTAATAAATAGCTCTAATTAAGATGCGTGTATATTGATAAAGTTCTAACAATATAAGTTTGAATGTTTGCGTGCTTGTTGATGTTTTCTCGGTCTTGAGTGGGGACCGCGGTTTAGCCTGATGCAGTGAGGACTTGTGGAAGGCTGCTTGAAAAGATCTGAAACGAGATGATTGAGCCCAGTGGCACGAATGAGTGATGACCGTATTTTATTCTATTGAATTAGAAGCTTTGTAGCATTACTATTAATTTTTTTATAGCTTAGGCGGGTGGACGAGCTCACGGCCCACCTGGTCCACTTAACACCACTTACCGCAGCTCATAGACACCTGCAACTTAAACGCCACTCACCTCGAGAAACGAGTTGTAAGGTTTGAACAGTACAACGACTGCGCTACCCTTCAAACCGAAACGCATTACTGCTTCACGGCAGAAATAGGCGGGGTGGTGGTACCTACCCGTGCGGACTTACAAGACGTCCCACCACCAGTAGCTTATGTATAACACCAGGTGGGCTGTGAGTTTATCCACGCATCTAAGCAATAAAAAATATATAATAATAATAAGATAGGATTTGTCGATAGCTGGTTTAAGGAATGTAATACCTCAAGTGTCTTTGTCCCGTACTGTAGTTCTATGGCTAATGTGTTCAAGTACTTCAATTTAAATGTGTGTTAGAAATTACCGTACTACTTGAATGTGACCTCGTTCATGTGACATTTCTTTTTTCTTCATTTGTGCAGGTAGTCAGCACGTGAGGCCGACATGTGTATTTTAATAGAAAGCGTCTTGAACACTATTTAAGCACGTGTACAAGGATCACGTACACTTCCGTGTCCGCTTTTCGGGTTCCGCTATTTGTATTTTCAATTTAGATATGGTTTTTTGTTAATTGCTCTTATGTAACGACAAAGTCTATTATTACCTAAATTCTTTTCTATGTTGCAGGCTGTAAAATGCTTATAAAAATATTATGTGTCATTGGATTTTAATTTATGCCGCAAACCAGTCGCGTGGACTTTTTGGCGGGAACGCGAGGAGTGAAGTTGTGTGATTTGTTTTATTTTTTCTAATTAGTGTTGCTTCAGGTTTAAATGTGTAATAACGGTGGTTTATTAACTGTTTAGCATCTGTGAAAGTGCACAAATGTGGGAAAATGAAACAAAGCCGCTGAACGTAACTTCTCCGTACCTTCCAAAAAGTCCACTGAAAAAGTCTCAGTAAATGACCACCATTTTACTGAAATTATACTTCATTCCATATCATCTCATTTCATAATATCATTTTCATATAAAAATGTACGTATAATTAAAATTGAAATAAGACTTGACCTAAAGGTCTTAGTTGTCTGGTTGTAGTGTTGACCGCGGGAACCCCCCTACGCTGACCGGGTTCTGACCCCGGACGGAGATCGGACGTCGGGTGTAAGAGTGCAGGGGAGTCGTTTAGTGGGTGGGCCCTAAAATCCTTGGGCCCACGATCTGCTCTCAACACCTGCAGATCGTTGAGTTTCACATACCCCGCGCGCCCCCTAGGCGCGGGGACCTCGTCGGAGGTTCGGACCCCAGCCCGAAAAAAAAAAAGGTCTTAGTTACCAGGTCACAAAATCGCTAAAAAAAAAATTAGTCGCGTGTTTGATTGGTGTATAATAACCAATTCCTATGAAGTGGGTCATGAGACAGTTCACCTAACTAGCGAAATAATAAAAACAACTTTTCAATGTTAAATATTTAACTGCGTGTTTGTTTAGTAGTAAAATATGTACGTACGAAGTGAAAGTATGTGATGAAATCACCATAAAGAAATGCAGACAAACAGCTTTTTCTTTTAGTAAAATTTATATTAATTTGAACAATTAATGACCGTATTTTATTTAAATAATAAACAAGATGTAAATGTACAATATGAAGATACTCTATCTTCTCGTGGCTCGTACGAAGTCCAGTCCAAGAGGCTTTTTGTTGGAGGCAGTTCTATAACATCGATACGAACACCTAAGACGGAAGCGAGAAGACCTAGTTTTGGGAAATACGAGGTACAAAGCAGTGGCCAAACTTCGGTACCTTGGTTGCACTGTAACAGACACCAATGACAGGAAAGATGAGATCGAAATACCTGTAAAAAATACCCTACGATGCAGTGCAGCCTTCATTACGGATCCTCCCGATCCATTAACGGTGCTTTTAGGTACCACACGCACCGGCCACCGTCCTCCTCGAACCCGTCGCTTGCGACGAAGGGCTCGACGAACGAATTAACCCGTAGACACAGCCCACTGAGTTTCTCGCCAGATCTTCTCAATGCGTCGTGTTTCCGATCCGGTGGTAGATTCTGCGAAGCATTGCTAGGGCTAGTGTTAGCTACACATCCGGTGTGAGCTCCGTGAGCTCACCTACACGTCAAGCAGAAGCCTCTTAAGGCTATCAGAATAGGTAGGAAAAATCTCGGTTCTTTCTTCGAAGTTACGAAGCAGGTGCAACAAGATTCGGATATACAAGACTATAGTCAGACCGATTTTATTATATGGTTGCGAAGCATGAACGCTTACACAGAAAGAAGAGACAAAACTTCTCGTGACGGATTCGAGCGAAAGGTACTAAGAGAGATACTAGGACTAGTTCAGAAAGTTGACGGCTCTTGGCACGTTCGGAAAAATAAAGGATGTGGAGAGGCTTTTTGGTGTGCCAAATATTCTGGGGAAGATGAAGGCGCGGAGGGCTGGACGGTTCGGGCATGTAGTGCGTATGGAGTAGGATCGGGCTGTGAAACGGGTGTACGCAGGTGTACCGGAGGGGCGCCACCCCGTAGGGAGGCCCATATACTACTGGTCTGACCATATGGAAGGAAATTTACGTAAGCTCCAAGTGTCAGACTGGCAAGGTGTTGCGCAGCGCCGGGATGAATGGCAACGTTTATTGTCGGAGGCCAAGACCCACTTCGGGATCATAGCGCCAGCGAAGTAGTAGTAGTAGAAGTAGTAGTACATGTTGAGATTATACGTCTTGGTCTAAAGGTTAAGGCACCCGGTGCATTCGTATCGAGTGATGCGGCTTTGTCAGTGTTCGAATCCCGCAGGCAGGTAACAATTTTTCTAATGAAATACGTACTTATCATTTATAAACGGATGATTTATCCACTGAAGGAATAACATCGGGTAATAAAAATGAAAACCTGCTAAATTTATAAATGAGCGTACTGTCTGATGTTAGGTCTAATTATTACTACAAATGGCAACACCGAAAAAACATACGGAACTAATCTGATTTAAGTTACAAAACTGCTGTTTAGTACGTGACCACCATTGACTGCCTCGTGTTCCAATTATACTAAAATTGAATAAATCCAATTTTATAATAAAATTTGTAACAATTATTTAATTTTACATCGATTTCATGCGTATGACCTTATCATGATTATGTATATATTTTTTTCTAAGTCATTTTACGTGACGAAATGTTAAGGTCATAATATCGCCTATTCAGTTTTTTTTTAAAACCTTTGTCAATTGGGAGTCTAAGGAGAAATCCGAGCATGGACTCGTTGATTTGAAAATCTCATTATTTTTTTCAATTAAAAATTGACAGGGTAGGTTGAAGGGACCCACTGAGAAGATCTGGAGAGAAACTCAGTGGGCTGTGTCTATGGCTCAGTTGGCTCGTCGAACTTTCATCGTAATCGACGAGTTCGACGAGGATGGTGACCGGTGCGACTCTCTAGACTAGATGTTTGCTGCTGACTTCCGTAAGCTTCACCACAATGACTGGATTCCTGCTAAAAAGGGACTTGTGGTGGGTACTCTGGGCTGATTTTTAATAACCATTAAGGGCTCGGTATCATAATCGCCATCCTTGGCATGCGGCATGCTCCTCATTCTCTGGATAATCCTTTATCCACCTTTTAAGATACCCCATAATGGGGACATGGCGTTGCTATTCCTTTTCTAGGCCAGTGCCATACGGACGCGGCTATATTCAGATAATAAGATTGATTCCTCATATTTCACGTGCCAGAAAGAGTCCGCTATGCTCAATTTCGTTTTGTATTCTTTCGTTCACACGCTTGGTTAATTCGATAGAAATGTAGTTGTGAAATTCAGAACGAAAATTCATTGTTACACTACAATTGGCAAGAATATCTGGGTTTCGACTGTTTACAAAATTTCATTCTGGCTACGCGAACGAAATTATTGACTATTGGAATGAAAAATCTGGTTCTGGGGGTTGATTTATTCAAAAGAAAAATGATGCGCGTAACGTGAAGTTTTGTGTATATTTTTGAGCCTATGCGTGTTCTCTTCTGTTTTCTTCAAGTTTGTTTATTTACCAAAACCACCAAATAGAAGAGATAGTGTAGAAAAAGTTATTAAAATTTAACGTAACAATTGTAACAATAAATTAATTGTAAGACTTAGTTACACAAATATAAATAAATAAATATAAATATTTTACTAACAATCACGCCACGTTAACTGGTCCCGTGATAAGTTCGTAAAGAACTTACACGGTTACGTTACAGGTACCAGATAACGGAAATAAATGTAATATTTTTATTATACACATACATATATTTAATATACATCCATAACCCTGGAAAAGACATTTATATTTATCATACAAATATCTTCCCTTGGCGGGATTCGAACCCGCGACCGCCTAGTGTAGTGACCATGTCACTTACCACTACACCAGACGGACGTTTATTTAGGCAATTTAAAATCAAGAAAATGTTTAGTAGTTCACAATACGAATGTCAGTATCGATTGCTATTAGCTTTAGAATCGCTTCCCTGCTCTCGTAAAAATAAGAAAATCGGGTTTACGATTTAATCTCAATAGCATCTGTCACCTAGAAACTTCGGCAATAAATGAAAAAAAAAAGCCACAAACCTAAAATAAAAAAAAATACACCTTAAAAGTTGGTTTAATTCTTTTTACGAGTAGCAAAAAACCGTAGACTACATACAGACCATGAGGTTTTTAATGAAACAAACCGACCTCACGCTGAAGACCCACGTACCGTTTGACTGGACTATGTAACTTCGCTGCGTCACGAGCACGCTGCGTTGAGATATAACCGTAAACGTTGTTAAAACTGTCTGTGACTCACCCAATTCTAAGACAATGTCTGTCAACTTCGAAACGTGTCGCTTGTGCTAGATTGAAATTCGAATCCAAGGTCAGAGGGTCTTGTTTCGCTTAAATAGGACTAATAGGTATAAAGAAACTTTGAAATTTTGCATCATACCTTCCTATTCTCAACCTTATCTGCTATGTATCCCTTCTGCAAAATCGTGCATTTCTTATTTGTGTATCCAATATTTTTTAACCTATGCTGCCTATGAGAACCTTCTTGTATAATCGTGTGCTGTTTTTGCAAACTCTCACTTTTAAATTCATGTTATTTTTAAATTGGTAATGTCCCTTGATATAAATTTTTTAAATGAAGGATTACTGGTGATCTTGAAGCATTTTCAGTTTCACCAGGACTGGTAGACGAGCAAAGGCTCAGCCAGGACGGATCCTTACAGTGTTTTTTTCCTTATAATGCTGATAGCCTTGAGAGGCTATTTCAGCTTCGCCTTGACGTGTAAGTGAGCTCACGTGGCTCAAGCCGGGAGTGCTGCTAACACTAGCCCTAGCAAGAACAGTGCTTCACAGAATCTACCACCGGATCGGAAACGCGACCTACTGAGAAGATCCGGCCAGTAAGCGACGGGTTCGACGAGGTCGGTGACATGTGGTACTTAAAAGCACCGTTAATGGATCGGGAGGATCCGTAATGACGTGCTTAGGGCGTGTATCCAATAATGTATTAATAATGTATTCAATAACTTAGAGAGACAAGTCGTTAAGGTAAATATGTAAAATAACTAAAATCCAAGAATGTTAATACCATAGAATCAAATTACGTCAAAGTTAGTCTCCTATCATTCATATAAGTAGAGCAAACTAAAGTTTTCTTAATGAAATTTATCCGAAAGGGGGATCCCTTAAGAAGTAGGGTCAGAGGAATCTTCGAATGTGGTTCGCAATCGAGATAAAAATTGATTTGCGGAATATATGTGTATAACATTTAACGCTACACAATAAAACTCGTTCATTTGTCAATCCGTCCGTCAGAGGTTGCGTGCAAGATATTGCGATGTTTCCCACGGCACAGACTAGTCTCCACGCCCGGGTGCGCTCGGCACGCGATTCCGCAACGCTTATATTTAATTACACCTTATTCTTACTAAATTCAGGTGGACGATTTGTTAATAATGTTCACAGTTTGTGCATACGGATATTTAATAAGCTCATTGGGTTTTATGTTTCCACATTTGAAACAAGAGGACTCGATAAAGTTGAATGATTAGAAGATTCTTGAACGACAGAAAAGCCTAGAAGTTACAATGGCCTATAGCGATATTTACAAAGGATTTGGTTCGAAATTAAATAAATCGTATGAAAAAGTACTATGATGATGGGAGACATGAGTTCATGATACTAACATGATGTTGTAAAAATGAAATGATTTGTTTTGGATTTTCTATTCAACTTTCAAGATTTTTTGATTCTCCTTGCATTGCTCCTCGTTCAGTCGGAGATCAAACTGAGGGTACACTGGGTATTGAGAGGCTTAAAAAACAATACGACGAATACGGGCGTTACAACACAAAATTAAGGCTTTAAGCATTGATGTGGTTGGGACGACGCTCGCCAAACTCCGTAATATCCGGACCAGAACCTTAAAAGATGATACGATACGTATAAATTCTTGTAAGGTAGGTGAAAGCTTTTGTAAGTCAGCTTTTTAGGTACCGCTCTCTGCTTTACGTACATACGTTTTGCTACTTTATACCCAAAACAAATCAGTTAAAGTATATTTTTAATTGATTATAATTAATTTAAACACGCCAAATATTTAAGCATATTAGCGATTCGTTTATAAGTGAAGTCGAGAAAAGCTATTTCTTGAAGCGCAGGGCACGTTTTCACTTGCGCACCATTCACTTTCACCGCCGCACCCAGGCATCATTCACTTGTTTGTTTATTACGAAGTAGTCTCCGGTGTTTCTGAGACGGTCGTTCATGGTGCACGTGGAATTCGTAACTCTTCAACTCGTCAGTTCGAGATATCATGATGAGAATCTTTTTAAAAGTTTAGCCTACTAATTGATAGGCTAAAGATGAACTTGCGGACCAATGGTTCAATTAACGCCGATATCGCTATGCGACACAGTAACATTGTTGTTGGAAATTGAAGCTTTAATGGCTATAATTTTATGTAACAAGTGAACCTTTGGAGGAATTATTCGTTTTATAAATGTTTAAATTGGTTCCTGGAAAAATTCTACTAAAAATCTGTTTTAAAAGTCAAGATCTCAACAACTAAAGACGTCAGTCAAATGACCAGGAAATAGTTACATCTTTGAATATTTAAATATACGCTTACTGGCAGATTATTTTTATTGCTTTCGTAGACCGACAAGTATACCTGACGACCATCTATGGAGGATGGTAATCCCTAACCGTGCAAGTATAGAGTACCCATAATTCATCGATACATTGGAAAAGAGTATTCAGCAATGAACAGCGACTTGTCTATGTTCTTGACATTGATATAATTTATGATCGATGGTGGTATTTTAGTCCGAATTCGTCGGCAAAAATATTTTTTGAACCGAGAACACATTTTTAATTGACTGTAAAAACATTATCGCCGTTGAACTCGGTCGCGTGTTTGTCAACAATTGTAAAAATTTACGTGTTCAATGCACCGGAAGCACGCTGTTAGTCAATTGCCAAATAGAACGGAAAAACACGTGTTCACTTCACTATGCTTTATTAATAAATGCACTGTGTTAAAGTTTCATAAAAAAAACTCGTTTTCAATGAAAGCATTGAGGCAATTAGAGCAATGGTAATCGTTTAAAGATATTTTTGGGAATAGTAATACTGGTGGTAGGACCTCTTGTGAGTCTACACGGGTAGGTACCACCCTCCCTATTTCTGCCGTGAAGCAGTAATGCGTTTCGGTTTGAAGGGTGGGGCAGCCGTTGTATACTGAGACCTTAGAACTTATCTCAAGGTGGTGGCGCATTTACGCTGTAGCTGTCTATGGGTTTCAGTAACCACTTAAAACCAGGTGGGCTATGAGCCACCATGTGAGTCCACCCATCTAAGCAATAAAAAAAAAGTCGGTGGTGTCTACTGCTGTTAGGTCCTCTTAAATGAATGAAACCCTAGCTTGAGGAGTGAGATGGAATTCGTCATTATTTTTTAATAGAAACTGCTGCAACCTCCAAACCGAAGCGAATATCTGTTTCGCGGCAAAAATAGACGTCACTTTTAAACCTACATCAAATTGAAAATTGGTACAGATGCCGTTTTTTTTATGTGTTATGTGATATCGTCTTTTCACATTAAAAGTGTATAGTTTCCAAAAAATATTCGAAATTGAGTTAATGATATGCGGAATCATTTGATATCACCAGTATTTTTTTCATAAATACTGTCAAAAGAGCGTATCTAGTTTAGTTTTTAGTTTTTTTTAGTTTACCTATATTTTGACTACTATTAACAAAATTAATACATAATTTTATCTTACTTTAAAAGACAGATAATGTAACTGGTAAAAAATAAAAAAATAATGTTGCAAAAGATGATTAATATTAAAAATATCACATGTTAAACCTTTAAAACACTCTCCTGTAGAATTAGTAAGTTTTGAGATTATACACTTTTAATGCGAGAAGACGATATATGTATTTATAATACCAGCCTTGTAAGCCGGAACGGGTTTCTCTAAGGTCACAGAGGACTGGTCAAATCGGTACGTACCAACATTAGAAAATTCTGAATTAAATATAAACATGACAAACCCGAGGCGGAACAGTTAAAACATTTATTCTTGTCCGTTATTATCGAATATCTCTAGAAACACAAAAGAAAGTAAATAGATGATTAAAAATACGACTATGTGCTGCATTAAGACGACATTTACATTTAATTATCACATTTTAAATTATTATTTAGATTAATTTTGTTCTTTCTTTGTGAAAATTGGACTTTGAATTTACATTTGTCTGTAGCGAAAAATAATTTTATATTCATTTTCTTATGTTATTAATTTCAGGTAAGAGAAAGTGATCATCGATGGTTCGTGTAAGTTCTTCTGATCTGATTAAAGTCTGTCATTTGTGAGTTTATTCGCGTTAAATTGCGACTACGTCTTAAGAAGACACAGAATAGTGGTCACTTGAATTGGTGGGCTTGAAGTTTCGATAACACACTTATAACACCACACAAGCATACTATCACTAACGCAGAGAATTCTTTGCAATGACCAGAATGGATATATTAGAAGCGCAATCCCAGGACTGGGGTGTCTACAGGATTCTATATTTGTATCATACCCGATTATTCTTGGTAGACTCATGGTAATGTGGAATCCTTGTTTACTATAGCCTTGAAAGCTGTTCTTCATAATTCGCGAGCTGAGGCTTGGCGTACGCACTGGTTCAGGGGAGTCTTGGTAAGGGTTTTCACTTGATCAGTCCAGCGAATGGGGCCTCGTCCACAGGTTTCTATACCCTTGACACAGAAGATGATTAATGTTTGAGAATTGTGCCGTGATCTTGCTTACTGGTGGTAGGACCTCTTGTGAGTTCGCGCGGGTAGGTACCTCCGCCCTGCCTATTTCTGCCGTGAAGCATTAATGCGTTTCGGTTTGAAGGGTGGGGTAGCCGTTGTAACTATACTTGAGACCTTAGAACTTATATCTCAAGGTGGGTGGCGCGTTTACGTTGTAGATGTTTATGGGTTCCAGTAACCACTTAACACCAGGTGGGCTGTGAGCTTGTCCATCCATCGAAGCAATAAAAAAAAATATTTTCTCTGCTTATACCCAAGCGTACCAGTAACACTGTGTTCGTTGTTAAAATATATACATATGTATATAAGAAAAAAACATGTTGTAATTTTCAAATGTATTTGTATTCATTGAAATTCCATACTAATTTGAATACCTGCTCATCTAGCGACCGTTCGTGGACCTTGAAATATGGTCATTTGCCACACAGATTTCATAAAAACTGGGTTAATGGTTGATTATTTTTGAACACATGTGGTATATGCTAACACAAACCCGCTTTTGGTCTTGTGATAATAAAAGAAAAAGAAACAGTTTAAAAATAATATTATATGACTGGCTTTTGGTCGCGACTTCGTCCGCGTGGAATAAATAGTTCACAAATAATGCTTTATTTTAGAACAAATTTGGTCAGCATAAAAAACGTTATAGTGAGCCAACCTTAACATATAGACATATGCTGTCGTGGACTTTTTTGTAGATCTTTTAAAGGGGAACAATTCTGAAATACATTATTTTAGCGAAACTTTAACCGTTTCTACAGCGCACGCAGCGAAAGCTCTCAAAACCCGATTTTGAAACATTCTTTATTGGTGCTCCGCTTGTATTGGTCTTAGCGTGATGTTATATACCCTATAACCTTCCTCAATAAATGGGCTATTTAGCACTGAAAGAATTTTTCAAATCAGACCAGTAGTTCCTGAGATTAGCGCGTTCAAACAAACAAACTCTTCAGCTTTATAATATTAGTATAGATCTTAGTTGAACAGATAGCTGATCGCTTATTTTTTGTATAGCATTGGTGATCGCTAAATTATACTAAAGCGCAAAAGTTGCTGAGGACGAATGAATATATGTACATGTAGAATTAAAGAACTTCTCGTAAACTTAAATTTTTAATTTACAGAATCATATCTTTTTAACTATCTATTTGAATCTCATTTGTTTATATTCACAAACATATATTTTTCAAATCTCTCATTGACACTTAATTTTTAACTGACATATAACATTTTTTGTACAGTTGCCTAAATGAAACAAAAAGTATTATATTATAGTAATCGACATACATATTCATTTCACGCCGAAATTACTCCATAGATGATGAAACTTCGCACCAGGATAGTTGGCTTGGTAAAAGCCATTACCCGGGCAACGTCTAGCCCACTGAGTTTCTCGCCGGATCTTCTTAGTGGGTCGCGTAGATTCTGCGAAGCACTGCTCTTGCTAGGGTCAGTGTTAGCAACTCACCGGTTTGAGCCCCGTGAGCTCACCTACAAACGTTAGGATGAAGGTGAAATAGCCTCTCAAGGCTATCAGGTAGGAAAAAAAAGGGCAATGTTTGGTGTACCTGACATGATAAATACGAGAGCAAACTCGCTTCAGTACATGAAATTCATTAATTTCATGTACTGAAAAAAGTATATAGGTAGTTTAAGAACCATAGAGTGATAAAAATCTACGTGTTACATTTGAGACACGCTTAGAGGTATATAAAAATTCTGTAATATCGATCTAAACACCAATCAGAGCGCACATGAAGTTAATAGTTGTGTATGATCTGTGGTTAGCTTGTTTGGCTTAGCCCCAAATGACGTCAGACGTCATATAATCAACATCGTTTTAAAAAAAAATCGTGTCGGAGCTTCGTCTCTTTTGAAATACTATGTGGTTTCACTGGGCTCTGTCTATAACTAACTTAAATTGTACACTGACCTCAAAAATGCGCTGGACGAGATTTCTTGCACCAAAAACGAGTTTCCAGTTTCATTTGAATACATGAATCGCAAGGATTGGAAAAATCTAGAAAAATATTTACATTTTATTTTGGTGTTCTCATTTAGCAGCTATACTTAATATTCACAGGTGAGGGAGTCCGTAGAAATCGTAATTTAAATGCCGCCACATACTTCTGAGATATGAGGTTAAATTCTCAACTTATCCTACAAATAATGACTGGTTTGGTATCATCATTACCCGATTTCTGCTTTGAATCAATCCCGATAATTGGTTTTAAAGGATAACGGCTGTTCAAAAGAATCCTTACTTGTAATTTTACGTTGGGATACTTAACGACGAAGGGAAGATCTTCCACCGAGCGGGTGATATTTCTTGTTAGACCGACTGTCCCTAATGTTGCCCGGAACTTGTATATAGGAAGCTTTTTTCAAAACGTCGTAAGCGAGATTCAGACATATGTCTAATATCTTGTTTTGTATAATGACTGCCATTCACTCTTACCTTGCGTTTTAAATAATCGTTTTAGATCAGATGACTGATGGTGCTGATATTGGGGTGTCTTGTGAGCACGCACGGGTAGGTACCACTGCCTATTTATGCCGCTAAGCTGTAAGACGTTCCGGTACTATAGAACTGAGATCTAAAATTCGTGTATCAAGGTGGATGGTGTAATTTACGTTGTTAATGTCCATGGGCTCCGGTAACTACTTAACACGAGTTGGGCCTCGACAATCCGTCTAAGCAATAAATAAAAACCAGCAATTATTCACTAAAATAATTATTGTTTCAGAAAACTAAACAAGTAAACGCATCTCCGCGTTGCGTTATGGGTGTTTGTTATTTGCGACATACCCATTTATCGTCGACTGGTCCGTCTACACGGTTCACCTTCACCTAAAAAGCGTGACTGTCTTCCAATTAAAGCTCGAGTCATTTACATAATCCGTGAAATAGCTCCGAGACGTGCGTCTTTAGTAAAAATTTACATAAAAAATACGTACGGGCGCGAGCGACTACAATTTCGAACGCTTTTTTGAAATCGATACAGTATATTTGTCAATAGATCTAGAATCTTTTTCTTGTTATTATCTAGCAGTATGTGGAGTCAGAGCAGCATATTCCGTGCTTCCATTCAGGCTTAGTATACCTCATCTCTGGACTGACACCCATCTATAGCGTATCCTCTTTCACATAGTTCACCCAAATCCTTTCAGGGTGCCCCTCCGTATATCACTGTCTATTTAGGCCTTTTTGACATGATCATCTTCTCATCATTACGTACGTAAAATTCCGACACAGTAGATGTAAATATACATTATGGAAAAAAACAAAGAGTATGGTTCAAAAATTTCAGAAAACTCTGCTCGATTTGGTTTGGTCATTCTAAAGAAGACGTATTAAAAACCTTTTAATCATATCCCAGTCATTTTTCTCTCTTGAATTAGTCTAGGAATACTATAAAATTTTGTATTAGTCTTGTCAATTTAAATTGGCTTTTTTTATGTGGCTTGAAGATCTGTATCCGTGTCCATAGACGCCAGTGCCTGGATTCCGCAGTAATCTTCGCACGCGGTGATCTTGACAGTATCTGCCGAAAGTCAGAAATACGGTGTTACATTATCAAAACAAATCTTATGAAATCCGTCGAATTTTCGATAAGCATACCAATCGATGATGCTCAATATAGTTCATGGATGTTCACAAGAATCCGATACTAACGTAATACTCTTCTCGAAACAAGGTACTAACTAATGTAATCAACTTTCTCGATACAGAATACAAGAAGTACCAATCCTCTATTACCGGCGAGGAATTCAAAAAAGACCATACCGGGTCTGACCAGGAACAAAAAAAATGCTCTCACGGCCGATTTACTTTCACGTCAAGTGAAAGCGACCCGAGGCGACGCGTCATTACTCGTCATTCGGCTTCTCCTGGCGTCATTTCGTTGACGGTCAAGGAGCTTGGGATTTTTCGAGGAAAATTTCGTGTTAGAAACACTCCAATCGCCCTAAGTTGTTTCGTTTTGTTTATGCTGCTGTTGAAGCCTTCATATTTCTGATGTACAAAATTCTATTTTTTTTACTATAATTTTATTTATTTATTAGGCACACAATACACCACATTACAAGCTAAAAAGATACACATGAAATAACAAGTTAAAAAAAAGTAACATAAGCCATGCGCACACGACTTAACAAGACAAATATGCTGAGACAAAGTCGTCGTGGCCTAATGGATAAGGCGTCCGGTGCATTCGTGTTGATGCACCGGTGTTCGAATCTCAGGCGGGTACCAATTTTTCTAATGAAATACGTACTCAACAAAGTTTAATGTTCACGATTGATTTCCACGGTGAAGGAATAACGTCGTGTAATAAAAATGAAACCCGCAAAATTATAATTTACGTAATTACTGGTGGTAGGACCTCTTGTGAGTCCACGCGGGTGGGTACCACCACCCTGCCTATTCTTCCGTGAAGCAGTAATCCGTTTCGGTTTGAAGGGTGGGGCAGCCGTTGTAACGATACTTGAGACCTTAGAACTTATATCTCAAAGTGGGTGGCGCATTTACGTTGTAGATGTCTATGGGCTCCAGTAACCACTTAACATCAGGTGGGCTGTGAGCTCGTCCAGTCATCTAAGCAATAAAAAAAACTGGCAATTTTTAGTTTGGGAACCTTTATCAGTCACGTGCACTTTTCAGAAATTCTAAAAGCTTAACCATTTCCAAATACACCATCAACATTGTTACCTCTTGAACTACAGATTCGACTATCGACATGTTTAGTACACAGGTGTTCGACTATAAGCGTCATTCGATAATTATCAACCGCTTAATTAAACCTTCTACGAGTATTTAAGATTGAATAGTACAATGAATATTTGGAATGTTATTTTTTTGTGTAAACACTAAGCGATGAAGGTAGGCGTGTGTTAATATTATTTATAAATTATTTTTTAAATCGCGAAATTGTAAAACAAACAAGAATTATAATTCTCGTAATTACTGGTGGTAGGGCATCTTGTGGGCTCGTACCGCTTCTTCCTCCTGGAGTTTTCCCGGTCCACTTTCCTCTTAAGCTTATTCACTTTGCCCGGTCTTCGGCATTCTCTGTGTGACGCTATTCTCCTCCATATCCACCTTTACCACTTTTTTTTTATTGCTCAGACGGTTTGACGAGCTCACAGCCCACCTGGTGTTAAGTGGTTACTGGAGCTTATAGATATCTACAACTTAAATGCGCCACCCACCTTGAGATATAAATTCTAAAGTCTCAGTATAGTTGTTACTGTTTCACGGTAGAAATAGCCGGAGTAGTGGTACCTACCCTTGCGGACTCACAAGAGGTCGTACCACAAGTAAAAACGAGCCCGCCCCACTGCAATGCTTACTTGTGCTGCGTAGCTGTACAATGCGTTTAATGAATCATTCAGCCGTTGTACTATAAAACTGCGATTTAGAGTTTATGTCTCCGGGCGGGTGGTGGGCATTTACGTCCTTCACATACTCCGGTACTTAGCACCAGGCTGGCCGTGATCTTCTTCAACAGTCAAAGCAAAAAAACACCCTATCCATCACACATACCCCATTCGCCGCGCAGGGAGGGAATCGAGGATTTTCTCATGTAAAAAAATAAATAAAATCCATCAAATAAACTTTGAACAAGAAAGCTGCTATTAAAGAAAATACGAAGCCATGTGAACAGGCTTTGGCCCAGAGTTCTTCAATGGTCAATTGACTGTCTCTACGTCTATACATATATTATCTGTCATTGGGCCGATTAGAAGGCTTTGCTGAGACGTGTTTCTAGAATTTTTAACTGTAAAGGGACTTAAGAAGCTCCCTCAATGAATATACTAGGCAATGGTATCTTCTAGACTCATCATCAGACCAGATTAATGGTAAGAAAAACAACCGTGCGAAATTTCATATCGATATGACAGTTTTTTTTAATTGCCCGTATAGGCAGACGTGCATACGACCCACCCGATGGTGAGTGATTACCGTCGCCCATGGACTTCAGCAATGCCAGGGGCAGAGCCAAGCCGATGCCTACCAAAATAACCTTTTAACAATAACCCAATAGTATGCAATAATCTTCCTCGGATCTCAAAGTGTGTCATCGAATTCACGTTGTGACGTCTATGGGATCCACCATTGATCGCATTGGTTCATTAGTGCCCGGCTAGCGCATCAAAAGCCGCTAGAAAATGACTGTTCAAATCAATGTTCCACTACCAAAGCGATTTGTTTTCGGAGCGCGTACTAATATTCATACTCCATTTATTTTAAGTTCGATATTTATTTAATACTTTTACTTGTAGCCTCGATTAATTTATTGACCTTCTAAATACATTATTAAGTATATATTTTTAAGATATTTATTATAACTGGGTAGTCGATGTGGTTGTAGGCGCGAATGTTTTTACAGATATCAAATATTGGATGTTGATTTTTTAGGGTATTTTTTATGATTGAGGGATTACTGGTGGCCCGGAGGCTTTTCCAGTTTCATAAGGACAGGTGAGCGAGCAAGGGCTCAGCCAGGAGGGTGCAGGATTTGCTAACAGCTACCCGAGCGCCTCCAAAAAAGACTTAACAACTCAAGAGTAGTTGCTTCGCGAATGAATCTACTACCGGATCGGAATCGCGACCTGCTGAGAAGATCCGGCGAGAAACTCAGTGGGCTGATGTTTAGGTTAGGTTGCACGTCGAATTCTTTGCCGAGTTCGACGAGTACGGTTACCGCGGTCCATACTCCTGGTGTTAGAGCCGAAGGCGTCTAATGCAAGTCAGGGTTAATGATGAAGGGAAGATCTTCTTACAGCAAACGGGTCGGTAGACCGACGGTCCTAATGCTATTTTTCGGAACTTGTATATAAACAATCGGTCACATTACCCACCGACAGTCAGATAACTTGGGCAAAGTGATTATGACGGATAAAGTAGAAGGAAAGAGACCCCGCGGCCGATCACCTAGCTGTTGGTGTGATCAAAGAACCGCCCTAACTGGGCTGCCAGTAGCAACCGCCATTCGAGAAGCCGAGGACCAGACGAGGTGGAAACAGCTCACGAGACAGGCTACGGTCAAGTTTCAGGGACACGTCCTTCAGTATAGAAGAAAGCGACGAAGAAGAATTTAAACAAACTTATCTTGAAAATGTCGTTGACGAGATTCAGGCGTCTATCAAATAGCTTGTGTTCTGTTATATATTACCTGCTATATTTTGTTTCCACTAGGTCTAAGAGGCAACGGCCGGCCTTAAGCGGGATTAACCTTTGATTGGGATTGAGTATTCTTGTCTACTGTTACAGCGAAATTATTATGCGTTCCGGCTTGGAATGCCGGAGAAATTTGTTAAAAAGCGTCAAGCCCCGCCGCGCCGGTGCGAGACTCATTTCAAATTTCGTATAAACAGAGCCCTAACGAAATTGAAACCGCCCTTCAATTGTTTTATATGAGTGAAAACGCCTTGATTAAAACACAGGTTCCAGTGCGGAACTAATTGGCCCTCAGTCGATGTTGATTATGACGACAAATACATTTTTTTTATTTAATTACTATTATTTTTTTATTCAAATAAGTCATGGGAGAGTCGTTACGACTAATTTAGAAATCAAACGAGTCGTGAAATGAATCGCGTTAGTTAATAGCTTAGATAATTGTTTGAGTGTAGTGATAGTATCTTATTGTGGTTACGTACCAAATTAACTCAGACGTATGTACGTAAAATATTATTTTCGCGGCTACCTTATAGATATTATCGTTCAATGGGTTTTGTATTTTACATATAAGTTCTCAATGTTTGGGCATTGTTATGTTCACGGATTAATACGGGTAGGATATAGGAGCAGTCAAGTCTGCTTTCTTTCTAGCCGGTTATCACCGGAACTCGATATTACTTTAAAATCGTGCTAAGAACCCCTATTTAATAATAATGTTTATAAAAATAAAATATTTTTTTGCATATCTATACTTCTATACTAATACTAATATATAATATTATAAAAAGGAAAGATTTGTTTGTTTGTTTGTATTGAATAGGCTCCGAAACTACTGAACCGATTTGAAAAAATATTTCACTGTTTGGAAGCTACGCTATTTCCGAGTGACATAGGCTATAATCTTTTTTGAAATAAAATAGTGATCCTTACTAAAACATCAATAATGTAACCCAAGGTGTAAGAAAATCACCTAAAATATTCTTTACATCGCGTGCCCTGCGAAAACTTTTGATGATAGAATAAAATAATGTACTACGACTTTGTAAAACACATTATTATTTACAAAAAGTGTCGCGACAGCATATGTCTAACTATTATAGTTATGCTGCAATAAGTGTTCTTTTATTTAAAAACATAAAACAACGTCAAACATCGTTGAAATTTTTGTTAAAGACCCGATCGGAGCCGGAGCGGGCAGTACATAATATGTAGGATTGTGAAAACGGAATGTGTGGGATATGATTGAGGGAAAACGGTAAGACAGGGAAATGACAGACAGAATGACAGAGAAAAGGAAGATGACGAAGACGATGAATGAGCAAGGTGTAAAAACGGTGTTAGCCGTTGTAACTATACTGAGAAAAAAAAACCTTTAGGTATAAGTTCTAAGGTCTCAAGTATACTTACAACGGCTGTCCCACCCTTCAAACCGAAACGCATTACTGCTTCACGGCAGAAACAGGCAGGGTGGTGATACCTACCCGCGTGGACTCACAAGCGGTCCTACCAACTAAGAATGCCGCCACCCACCGTGAGATATGTGCCGGACATCTCAATCGCGTTGTATAACAACTGCCCCACCCTTGAAAACGGAGCGCCTGAAATACGAATTAAGACAAAACTAGAAATCCAGGTTACGTTTTAATATAACATAATACCAACCAGTTAATGCTTGTTAAATTATCGAGTCGACATCAAAACCTGAAGGCCTGTTTCACTAGAAAATAAATCTCGTTTGAATGAGGAAGTTATTTTAATACCAAAACTTAATTGGTTATAACTTGCATACTTACTTTATCGATATTATTATTTACTACTGGTGGTAGGACCAATTGTGAGTCCGCACAGGTAGGTACAACCGCCCTGCCTATTTCTAACGTGAAGCAGTAATGCGTTTCGGTTTGAAGAGTGGGGCAGCCGCTGTAACTACATTGAGACCTTAGAGCTTATGTCTCAATGTGGGTGGCGAATTTACGTTGTAGAAGTCTATGGGCCCCAGTAACCACTTAACACCTGGTCGGCTGTGAGCTCGTCCACCCATCTAAGCAAAAAAAAAAGTCTGCAATTGACAGAGGAGTTATTTGTTGTTGTTAATAGTGGAAAAATTTAATAAATACATGATAGGCGGTTCTTGGATATTACAATATGAAATCCGCCATAAGACATTATTGGGCTTTACGAGATATTCATTGGCCTGGAAGAACCGCTGACGGACTCTTCAAACTAAAATGACTCCATATAGTTTTTAGTTTTTTTATAAGCAAACGACCCGCCCAGTGGTTACAGAAGCGGACAGACTCTTCTTCTTCATTGTTCCCTCACTGTTGAGGATCGCGACCACATGTGACTTTCCTCCATAGTGTTCGATCATGGGTATCATGGACCGCATGGTATAGCTTACCACCAATCGCTTCCTTAACCAGATTTGACCATCTGGCTGGTGTTCTCCCCACGACGCACTTGCCTTCTATGGGACCTGAAATTATGAGTAATTTCAGACAGTAGAGCCTAAGCTATCTATCTTTTTCTTTTATATAAGTATATGTTAACGGAAATGTATGTAATCCGTCATTGTATACAATTCCTAGGAATTGTATGTAATTCCTAAAATCGCACGGAAATGTGTGAAATAAATTATATTATACTTACACATTACACATTTCCTAGGAAATCTATACATTTCCTAAATAGCAATCGGAAATGTAAAACATTTAACATATTGGTGGGTACGCGGGGACAGCGGGACGAGTCTTGCACTACAGTCAGTTGCCAAGTTGCAATCCACTGGAACCGGCCAGGGATTTAAGAAGTGCCTTTGCAAGAAAAACTGTGCTACTTCAAGATGTCTGTGTTTTAAAAATAAAGTATTATGTACTTCCAAATGCCATTCGAGCTTACCCTGCAAAAATAAATACCTATATGGACTGACAAAGTATTATCATATAAAGATTTACTTTTATACTTTGATATTTATAATTATTTAATTATCAGACTGATTACTTGCCAAATGAAAATTTGATTTTATAAGAATAAATATAAGTTGATTTTGTGATACGTTAAAAGTTAATAGATAGTTGATTTTAGAAGTTTTTATTAGTAAGATAATATGAATATATTATTATTATTTTACAGTATGACTGTTACCCGATTGTCTCAATAAGTGTTATATTAAAAAAATATTATTAACAACGTGTTTTATTACAGAAAGCATTTACTTTATACATTTCCTAATACGATATTGGAATTATATACAATTCCGAGGAAATTTATACATTTCCTAGGATATCTATGCTTTAAATAGTTTTTCAAACAATATTTTATACATTTCCTAAATAGTATCGGAATTGTACACATTTCCTAGGATTTGTATACAATTCCTTGATTTCATACATTTCCGGTAACATATATATAAAAATGAATTGCTGTTCGTTAGTCTCGCTAAAACTCGAGAACGGCTAGACCGATTTGGCTAATTTCGATCTTGAATTATTCGTGGAAGTCCAGAGAAGGTTTAAAAGGTAGATAAATAAGAAAATGATCGGAATTAAATAAAAATAACAATTTTGTTTTTCCTTTCATGTGTCCCCCGTCGGACGGATTCCTTTTGTTTGTTTTAAGTCTATTTTATACAAAAGTTTAAGTCTTTTATTTATCGATTGAGGCACCACGAAGTCTGCCGGGTCAGCTAGTTAAATGATAAAAATATAAAATTTAATTTCATATTTGACGACACAATACTAAAGTTTTCAAATGTTTACTTATAGTCCACAGAAACAACAGCACAAGTAGCGTCGCCTATAGAGAGAGAGAGAGAATACACTTTATTGCACACCAACACAATTTACATTTAAAAAAAAAAAAAAAAAACAGTCAAAAAGCACATATGTACAATAGGCGCCTATATCCTACGTCATACGTTCTCGATCGCAAAAAATACCTTTTATTAAAAGTTTTCCTTGTATTTTTAACAAAAATAACGCTAATTGTATGCACTGATACCAAACTCGGCGCCCTTGTAAGGTTGAATGCCATTCGAACGCTCTGACAATAATCAAACCACTTCGTTATGTTTTTAGAATGTTTTATAATAGGCTAGAAGCATTTTCAAGGTATTCGCCGTTTTGATTACACGGCATATTTGAACTAGATTACACTTAAAACGCTTTTATTAGCTTCTCAGGTGCGTAGTTGTTGTGCAGATTGATCGCGTGTCTGGTTGTAGTGTTGACCGCGGGAGCCCCCCTACTCTGACCGAGTTATGACCCCGGACGGAGATCGGACGTCGGGTGTAAGAGTGCAGGGGAGTCGTTTAGTGGGTGGGCCCTAAAATTCCTCGGGCCCGCGGTCTGCTCCCAACACCTTGCAGATCGTCAAGTCCCACATACCGCGCGCGCCCCCTAGGCGCAGGTACCTTGTAGGAGGCTCGGAACCCGGACCAAAAAAAATATCTACTTATGCATTGGAATATTTTAACGTAATTCTCGCAAACTTTAAAATGTCTTATCGAATTCCATCAAAATCCGATGACATTAGACCGCAATGTCTAGTTAATTGCTTTGATTTAAAAAAAAAACGGGTAGCTCACCTACTGGTCCAAGGTGGAATAGCCTGTTAGATTCTCTCAAAGATTATTTAGGGACAAGAAAAACTGATACCCGTAAATAGGGTCAAACAAAAATAGAGAGACACAACAAGAGTTGATCATAGTAAATTTTGCGTAGCGTCAATTTCGCGACTAACTGTCTTCATTGTTTCAATATAATATTTATTAGGAGTACAAATAAGTTACCGCCGTTTTTTGTCGAAAAAATAATATTTTTAATATTAAATTAAAAAAAATAATAATTAAAAAAGTTAATTAAAAGTTCCCGCAAATGACGCTTATTTGGTTCAAATTTAAAAAAATTTGGATAAAAAAATATGATGCTAATACGGAGTTAATAATATGATAGGGTTAAGTTGTTCTTAAATGATCAACTTAATTTTCAAGCCGATTATCATCTATGAATTCGAACGTAAACCTCGTGCCACACCATCTTTCTCAAAACTGCGGAAACTTATTTGTACATCTTTATAATAAAAAAAGATAAATTGATTCGCGTTTAATCAAACATCTCATCGCATGCTTGCAAATTGCCTAGTTCGTTTTCATAGTCGGGAAAACGAAAGTTGTATAAGACAGATGCTGTAATGCTATCTCGAGGTCTTTGATCACGAACACAAATACACAGAACGTAAGGTTTCTATTGGCGTTGATAGAGAATAGAGATGCTTAAGGTTCAGAGAGGTTTTGACCTAGATGTGTGATGTCTTAATACGCGATTATCTGGCAGCCAAAATAGGCTTTATGTGGTTAAACTGGTGGGAGTCTTTTCTGTCCATTTTTACCGCAAAACAGTTATACGTTCCAGTCTGGGACAGCTGTCACACAATTGAGACTTTACCGGTGGTAGGACCTCTTGTGAGTCCGCACGGGTAGGCACCACCGCCCCGCCTATTTCTGCCGTGACGCAGTAATGCGTTTCGGTTTGAAGACTGGGGTAGCCGTTGTAACTATATTGAGACCTTAGAACTTATATCTTAAGGTGGTTGGCGCATTTACGTTGTAGATGTCTATGGGCTCCAGTGACTACCGTCCACCCATCTAAGCAATAAAAAAAAGTCATTGACAACTAAATGATGGCAGATGATGCGATCACAGTGCAAATATAAGCAAGAGTTCTAGTATGATTGATATTGCATTATCTTATTTCGATCGCAAACGTTAGGTTGGACGTTTCCACAGTGCATAGTGATGTCCGTATAGGGTTGTGACACGAATTAACGAAACCAGAATACCACGACCGAATTATCAATAAATACGATAAGCAGGTACCGTGAAAGATAGAATAGAAATGTAAAAGAAAACATAACACTGTGGCTTAAGGTCAAATGAGACGACACTTTTGACTTTTGGCTTGATTTTTTTCAATAAAGCAACAGGGCACAGGGAAATAAATCATCAGGCTTATTCTATGCAAGGCTTAAGAGCCCGCCAGCGACTTACTTCCAAGAATATCGTTCAGCTACTAAATGTATGACTACGATTTAGCCACTGGTCATTTTCAGTTGTTTCCTTTTCTCGTTCTGTGTCCCGATTCACCCAATAAGGGCGTACGGATTTCGATAACCGATTAAAAACAAGGCAGCGAGCTATTAAAAAAAATGGCAGCCCTAAATAAACCTGATCACTTGCCGCGTAAAATTTCTACCACGTGACCTTGATTCGCGGATCGAAAGTAGTCCCAACCGGACGCCAAGGCACTGCATTCGCTACTAGGCCGCGCTCTTTAACACCAACGCCATAGAGCTCATTCTTCTATGGCAAACTAGTTTGTAGAAGTTCCGTCATATAATGAGGAGGTGAACAACTCTTTATTTGTAAATGTCTAGAAAATCTTGTGGAGGTAGAGTGTTACTTTATGTATAGAGTTTGTATGTTGATTCTTAGTATATGTTTGTTGAGTTACAAACATATGACCAATATCTATAAATATTTCGAACCAGGTCACTACTAAAGATGAATTTGACTTCACCAGCCATATTCAGTCTTATGCAGAGTTAATCTTATATCTTTAAACGAGCAATTCTTGTTATATACTCTGAATCTCGGAAACAGCTCCAACGATTTTCATAAAATTAGTATACAGGGGTTTTTGGGGGCGATAAATTAATCTAGCTACTATTTATTTTCAGAAAATGTGTTTTATTCGTGTTTTCAATAATCAACTTTATCGATAATTTTGATTTTTTCTTTAAATAACCAGTTCATATTTTTAATATAAATATTATTAAATATTAATATATTAATAAAATATTAATAAATTTAATAAAATATTAAATAAATGATATTGAATTTTGAATTTGAATTTACTAACTTCGCTTTAGTTAGCGTCTTCACAAAACGACTGCTACCCGATAAATGTTCATGTTTGAAAACGACTATTATTTTCTTTGCTTCATCTATAATAGTCTATGTCATTATCGGTTCGGCTTCAGGGTCGATTTACCGGTCAGATCGATATACCATTGTATATTACGGTAAAATAATTTTAGTATGTGTATTCCAATTATTTAATTTCAATTCTATATCCCAAGTTTTAAAGATTGCGATTTTAAACTTTTTATTTTTTTGCCCTTGTAGGCAGACGAGCATACGGCCCACCTGATGATGAGTGGTTACCGTCGCTCATGGACATCAACAATGAAAGGGGCAGAACCAAGCTATTGGTTACCGAAAAAATTACTTAAAACAAAATGATGTGACATAAATAGTAATGGTAGAATCCGATTTGTTCGTATCTTGAAGAAAAGTCACAAAATAAAAAGGGGAAATAAAAGTGAACATAAGCCTCTTCAATCAATCAACCTTTTTCTTTTATTCGCGCAAATTTTCTGGATTTGGTTCGTATGAATTTTTCAAGGACCTTTCATAGGTAGACTAGAGATTCACTCTCCATCAGATGGGCAGTATGCTCGACTGTCTAGAAGGGCAACAAAAAAAAGTAAATAGTTTAATTCTGTAAGGCATCAAATACGATTATGTTCAAAGGAAATTAGAATTAAAGACCATATCAATAAAATACATACTCGCATTACCACATTATCTCTACGTGAATCATATATAAGGTGTCTTCATTGTAACTGGTATTTAAGTGTCAAAAGTCAGAGGCAAACAGGCAAGCGATTCGAACATAAAACTCATTAAGTGTTACCTTGACTTAATTTGTCACTTGTTGCCGACCGGTACCCTCTCAGTTGCGGCTCGTAGATATGACGTCATCATTTTGACATCATTATTGGTCGTGATTTTTGTCGTTAATATAGAGAGTTGAAAAGTAAGCGACATTTTTCGGAACTTTACAGGAGAGGCAATTAAAGTTGAAAATTTAAATAAAATAATATAACAATAAATAATAGTTTTCAAAAAAACAAAAAAAAACGCTTTTATAGAAAATTCCACTAAAAAATAGAAAATAAATTTGAATTAAAAATAGTGTAAGAAAAAATGTTTATATTGTAAAAAAAGCGTGAGGGTCCTTTTTAGAATATTATCAAAATATTTATAACTATTGATACCATGCATGCGGGGTCAAAATCCTGTTCGAAGATTCCGTTACGTACTAACATACGTATGAAGCTAACAAAAGCGTATTAAATAAAGACTTCCTCAGATATTTGAATGAAGTAAATTTAATTGAAGTTCAATTAAAAACGCACCTTCACTACATAGTATAAAACAAAGTCGCTTTCTCTGTCCCTATGTATGCTTAAATCTTTAAAACTACTCATCGGATTTTGATGCGGCTTTTTTAAAATAGATAGTGATTGAAGAGGAAGGTTTATATGTATAATAACATCCATTAAATAGTGGAGAAATCAATAATAAATTACAGTTTCCGAAGCGAAGCGAGGGCGGGTCGCTAGTTATAAAGATAAATGTCGCGTATTCAACGAAATGCCGCCTAACCGATTTAACCTTTTACCCCTCGATATAATACCAATACACGATTTTTTTATTGTTTAGATGGGTGGACGAGCTCACAGCTCACCTAGTGTTAAGTGATTACTGGAGCCCATAGATATCTACAACGTAAATGCGCCACCCACTTTGAGATATAACTTCTAAGGTATCAAGTATAGTTACAACGGCTGCCCCACCCTTCAAACCGAAACGCATTACTGCGTCACGGCAGAAATAGGTAGGGTGGTGGTACCTACCTGTGCGGACTCACAAGAGGTCCTACCATTAGTAAATTGCAAGAAACACATTGCAAATAATCAACCAAAAGCAGAGAAAAACTTCGTAATTAGATGTTGGAATCGAAAAACGTTGCGTCAGATTCGCTAATCTAACCAATAATAATAATAATATCATACACGACAAGTGAGTCGACTATTATCAAAGCCGGCAATGTGACTTTTGGACAATTATTGGTAAATCAGAAAAACGAATTATTGACTTTGTATTCCATTGGCAGTCACAAGACTCTTCTGAACGACATCTTAGATAAATAACAGGTTAAGTATTAACCTTTATTTAATGCAGGTTTTGAACCGTATTCTTTGAAGGAGACGATTATATTCAAATCAATCTGTGTTGACATATCAATAACATTTTTTTATTCAAATGCACAGATTGCCACCTTTGATAATAGACGACTCAAGTATCGTCAAACATAAACTTATACGTAATAGAAAGTTATGTAGTCGGTTGGCATTGCAGATTGCAGGCTACCACTGAACTTGTTTCGCAACGATCTTAAAAGGGTGTGGAAAGCTGAGAATGAATGCGTCCGGACATTTTTATCGAACGTTGAAGTCGTCGTGGCCTAAAGGATAAGATATCCGGTGTATTCGTTGTTGCGATGCACCGGTGTTCGAATCTCGCAGGCGGGTACCAATTTTTCTAATGAAATACGTACTTAACGAATGTTCACGATTGACTTCCACGGTGAAGGAATAGCATCGTGTAATAAAAATCAAACCCGCTAAATTATAATATAATTTTCGTAAATACTGGTGGTAGAACCTCTTGTGAGTCCACACGGGTAGGTACCACTATTTCTTCCGTGAAGCAGTAATGCGTTTCGGTTTCAAGGGTGGGGCAGCCGTTGTAACAACATAATAATATACTGAAACCTTTAGAACTTATATTATCTGAAGGTGGGTGGCGCATTTATGTTGTAGATGTCTATGGGCTCCAGTAACCACTTAACACCAGGTGGGCTGTGAGCTCGTCCACCCATCTAAGCAATAAAAAAACCCGATGGCAATACAATAATTGTATAACTGCGCTCTTAATATTCTGAACAGTAGCGACAGCATAAAAAAAAATTTAAATTAATTGTTAATTTTTGATTTCGAATACTTAACCTAACCTATCTTTTGCTTTTCAGGTAAGAACGAAACCATGGATACATGATAAACAACTATATCCACATGATTTGTAAGTACAAAATTCTTTGTAAGCTTAAATAGGCCCTAGGAGTAACGGTGTGTTACATCCGCACACCATACTAAAAGTCTTGGCGAGCTGCCGTGGTAGAGATGTGCGTAATTTAACTTGTGGATTATCGATAAAATTTAAATGTATCGATGCGTGATGGAAACGAAATCATTGTAAGACTAATGTATTTTTTTCTAAAACTTAACCTAATCTATTCAATTTTTAAGGGAAAAAAAAGTTGAGAGATCTCATTCAGTACTTAAGTCTTTTTGGAAAAACTTGTTACGATCCATGACCGATATTTTTGCCATTCACCCTCAATGCAACCTATAGTTATATAATAATATATTGCATTTTGTACTACAATGTAAACATTCATATAATAAAACAACAAAAATCTATTTAGAAATTATCATATAAGCGTTCGTTAACGCATTCTTGTGTTCCCGTTAAAGAATTAATCATTACATTTATATATATATATATAAAAAAAACGATATTACACAATCGATACAAACAAACGAATTACACAATCGATACAAAACAAATACGCATCACTACGAACAATAGATGATCATACGCGTCGTACCGTGGAGACGTATCCGAACTTCGTACGGTGACCATGAGTTTTTTTTTCTCTTTTATAACATCCAAACAAAGAACCATCAATGAGATTTAATCAAAAGTACTTTTCATCAATCGTATGCGACCACGAAATACTGCATATTATTGGAAACGTTGGAAATAATTTATAATGACAATAAGTAAACCAAGTTAAAATCGGGAAGGTAGTTTTAATTATGCATTTTACTCGCGAAAACCGAAGAAAATACTACGTTATAATATATCAAGAAGGTGTTCAGGTTTGTCATTTCAAGAAAGCGTCGCGACACGAGAACCCTCTGATCGTGGCCGCCGGTAACTACATTCCCGATCCTGCGGACAGAATGGTAAACAGTCGACGTTGCCCAAAACACGTTATTTCGGATCCTCACGATCCACGATGCTTTTTGATATCCCAAGTGCTGGTCATCATTCTAGTCGAACCTGTCGCTTGCGACGAAGGGCTCGGCGAGTAAACTGACCCACAGACACAGCCCACTGAGTTTCTCGCCGGATCTTCTAAGTGGGTCGCGTTTCCGATCCGGTGGTAGATTCTGCGAAGCACTGCTCTTGCTAGTGTTAGTGTTAGCAACGTCGTCAGGTTTGAGCCCCGTGAACTAACTTACTTATTAAGGAAGGTTACGTTGAAATGGTCTCTCAAGAGCATCAGCTTAGGTAGCGAAAAAAATAATGTTCATATTTAAATAGACAGCCAAGTTCATGGGTTCTGATTTTCAGAGATTACCTACATCTATTCGAAACAGTGGCGAAGACGCTAAGGCACAACTTCAGGTATCATAATAGGTTACGTGTCTTAAGCTGGAACGTGACCCTATGTATAGTACTAGATTATATACGCGAGAGTTTGTATGGATCCTTGTTACTGTCTGTGATGAATGAAAGTGATTTTAAGCATATTTGGAGTCTGAGTAGCTTAAAGATATTAAAGCGTTTCACATAACTGTTGCTAGTAAAGAGTGTGACATGAAGACTTAGAACTTAACAGGGGTTGGATGTGATCAGAAATGGAATACTGTGAATTCGATGATCCCGCTCACTTCGAGTTAGTCAATACTTTTATTGTTATTTAACATTCTATTAACTATATTTGAGTATTTTAATTCACAAGGTAATCAAAATAATTTAACATAAATCAATTCATACAGTAGAAGAACTAATCTTCCAATGCGCTTAAAAGAGGCCCAATTCCCAAGACACTAGCTGCGTTACCTCATTGGAAAGCCAGACTCACTCTCTGTGCAAAGTACCAGCCAGCCTTCCTTCAAGCGTTTGGAGATTTCTGATAAAAAAATCTTTGCTTCAGGGCCCCAAGGGGTCAATACTTAGATTTGAATTTAAAGGAAAATTGTAATAAATAAAATCATCTGAAATGTATATTGAAATGAAAATGCGTTAATTAATATTTAATGTAAAAAAAATTATTTATCCGTTATTTATTTCTGAGCGATGGTCACCCTACCAGTAAAGGCAGAAGCTCAATGTGTCAGTCGGTCGATCCCATGACCCGAGTTTAACCATAAAACTAATAAGATTCACGTTTACTACACATGTTTCGATCTTTTTTTTAATTCGTAGTTTAATTGGTCAGAAATGATTCAATATCGAGGAGTGACATGCTATTTGGCTTAAGCGACATTTTTGCAGCTTTACAGAAGAGCCATTTCAAATTTAAAATTTGGAAAAAATCTTATGATACAAAAACTTCTCAGCTATTTCAGTGGAGTAAACTCAATTGAAGTTCTATTAAAAATATCGAACTGTTGATGGTAATACCAAATAAAATGGATCTTCAATTACAACGATAAATGTCGCGTATTGAGCGATATATCGCTTGAACCAAATAACTATATATAGATAAACCAACAAACCATGTTTGCGGTTCGTTTAATACACGAACCGATTCGAAATACGTTCGGTTAGCGCGAATTACACCGATTTCTTGCATAAGTCCACAGTGAGGTTACCGGTTACATAATTAATGTGACAGAGAGAACGAATGTTTGAGAGTAAATTCAGTGCAATCTAGACCGCGAGTACTTCGAAACGCCTATTCAAAACATTGGCAAATAAACTTGTATTTATCAACGAACGGTCTCAAGACAGATATGGTATAAATTGACGTCGAATTAATTCGCGTGTGGTAGGACCTCTTGTGAGTCCGCACGGGTAGGTGTACAATTCACCGTCAGGTGGGCCGTATGCTCGTCTGCCTAAAGGGCAATAAAAAAAAACTGAGAATGAATCGATTTCTAACAGACTTAAAAAACTAAAACATAAATACATATAAAACAAAAGAAGGCAAATCCAGGTGCTTAGTAACAGAAATTTTACTGGTGGTAGGACCTCTTGTGAGTCCGCACGGGTAAGTACCACCACACTGCCTATTTCCGCCGTGAAGCAGTAATGCGTTTCGGTTTGAAGGGTGGGGCAGCCGTCGTAACCACGGAATAGATAAATAATAGATAATAGATAGATAAATAACCTTATTTATCTATTCCGTGGTCGTAACTATACTGAGATCTTAGAACTTATATCTAAAGGTGTGTGGCGCATTTACGTCGTAGATGTGAGAAGATCCGGCGAGAAACTCATTGGTATGTGTCTATGGATTAGTTCGCTCGTCGAACTCTTGACGGTGACCTTTTGACATGATAATGATAAAATGTAATAAATATAAAGTGCAAAACGTGTCTAGAAGTTTCCGCCGTATTGAATATGTAATTCAAATGATGAAACAATTTGCATTTTTACGGGATAAAGTAGTGATTATGTTTCTCTGGTCTATAAGCTGCCAGTCGATTGGCCATATTTGTTAGTTCGTAAAATCGTGAACTGGCGAGTATTCTGTCGTTTTTATAGCAGTTATATTTAGTGCTACTTCGGTCGCATCAGTTACTTTGATAAAAAAACCTGTGTTGATTCGGGTCATGTTTGTATTAATTTATCATACGATTTTTTGACCAAATAACCAAACATAATTATTTTTATTTATAACTAGCTGAGTCCCGCGATGTTACCCGCAGTTATGGTCGTAACGCGGATGACACTGTCGGGCGAAGCCAGTCAAAAAAAGTAGCCTAAGTTACTCCTTATATCAACAGCTACCTATCAGTGAAAGTCCCGTCAAAATCTGTCCAGCCATTCAAGAGATTAGCCGGAACAAACGGACAGACAGACTAAATTAAAAAAAATGTTATTTTGGTATATGTAATGTGTATACATACTTACGCATTTAGTAAAAAGTCGTTATTTTATTATTACAAACAGACATTAAAATTTTATTTATTTGTATAGTTATTAAGTATAGATAACAAACTGTATATGTAACAAATAGCAACACATAGTTGTGTAGGAGGTTTTTGTGTCCTCGATTATCGCCTCCACGGTCCGAGTCTACACCGACTTTTGTACTATTTCTTTTAATAACCGACTAAATCATTTGTATGTAGATTTAATAAAGCTCAATTACTGGTGGTAAAAAAAAGGTGACTGTAAGTATCCAAAGCGAAGCATTACCGTCGTTTCTATTTCTCCAGGGAAGCAGTTAAGTGATTCAGTTCGGAAAGTAGGCTGGTCGTTATGCAATAAAATGTATACTTTAGCAACCAGACAAATATGGTGCGTAACGATATTTAAGCTACAATACTTATGAGCTCTGCTGACTACGCAGAGACAGCCCACTGAGTTTCTCGCCAGATCTTCTCAGTGGGTCGCGTTTCCGATCCGGTGGTAGATTCTGCGAAGCACTGCTCTTGCTAGGGTCGGTGTTAGCAACTCTCCGGTTAGAGCCCTGTGAGCTCACCTACACACGCTAGGGTAAGCTGACATAGCCTCTCAAGGCTATCAGCATAGGTAGGAAAAAAAAATGGCGCGCTGTGTGATGATAATAACGAGAATGGGATCATCTCAAACGGTGCTTTGGAGCACAGAATATTAGCAAAAGCATACTACACGTTAACACATCTAGTTGGTCGTAAAACTCTTACCAAATCCCAATGCATAAGGAGAAATTCTGCGCTAACCCTTCATACAGGCAATTCTAGATTTGACCGTTTGGTTTAACTCTGATTATTTATTTAAATATTTTAGAAAGCTGTTAACAGTCTTAAATTTAAAACGACCAATTCCAATGGTAATTTTATTAAACACAGATTTATTTATAAATATTTTATGAAGTATTTATTGTCTGGCGTTATTATTTTAATTTATTATACATTTATCGTTTCTGATTGACATTGGCGGACAGTTCGACAATAAGTTCCAACGAAACAGGACAAGCAACTATTACTCTAGTCACCTTGAAACTCATTGAAAATAGCAACGTTATATTTAAACGCGTAGTATCACTGAAATTCTGTTCTTTCGTTGGGGCTATCTCTAAATACTTAAAATGCTCATTCTGTGACGACAAATAGGTGATATTAAGGCGAAGATATCGACGATCAAACTAGCTCATAGACACAGCCACACAGGGGCAGCCGTTGTAACTAACTATTCTTGAGATCTTAGAACTTATATCTCAAGGTGGGTGGCGCATTTAGGTTGTAGATGTCTATGGGCTCCAGTAACCACTTAACATCAGGCGGGCTGTGAGCTCGTCCACCCGTCTAAGCAATAATAAAAAAAACATTATTATGAGTTTTTGGATGGGTTCTTTCAGTGGGTCGCGATTCTAATCCGGTGGTAGATTCGAAGCACTGCTCTTGTTAGAGCCAATGTTAGCAAATTCTTTCAGGTTGCGCCCGTGAGCTTACCTATTGGTTCATGAGCAGTTGAAATAGACCCTTAGGCTTGGGTCCAGGGGCGAGAGACTTGGAAAGTCTCCGCCTCCTATTCGATGGACCCGACTCTGAGGCGACGCACGGGGTAGTTGAACGCCTCACTGCCCCGTGCAGGAGACGAGGCCCGGACAGACCGGGCCAGCACTAGCTAGTAGCCGGGCTAGTGTGGGGCTGCAGAAGAATTTCGATTCCCGCAGCCCCGCGCGTATGTGCGGGGAGACACCGGGGTGGTTTTAGCCAGCCTGTATGAGTCCAGCACGCCCCTTCGCTTTTCCCCAGGCGGAGGTAGTCCATGAGGAATTCCCCCCGAAAAAAAAAGGCCCTTAAGCTATCAGAGAATAGGTTGGATAAAAGAAGATTTCCGTATCCATTAGAGCTACAACCCTAATGAATGACAAGTAAATAAGATTATAAAATTTAAAAGTGGTTTTAATTATTGTAATCCTCTTCTATCTTAACTGTATTCGTAAACATAACGGAGTCATTCGTTATAACATCACAGTTCGTTTAATTACTGGAACATCACTAAGAGATAATGTTGTGCAAATATTTGTACACTTATGCTAATTACTTTGGCAATGATCTGAGGTGTAATAAGCAATGCATAACATTAATTGCCACATTAATTACTTAATGTTGGTAATAATCTTTTTTTCGGAGTTTTCGTACTGTGTCTTAATTTTGCTGTGGCGATATTTGCACGTCACGTGCTGCTATCATGTTTTGCTCTGCATTGACTAACTAACGGCATACCTGGTGTTAAGTGGTCATGGAGTAGGCCTAGAGAGCTTCCTCGTTTTTAATTATTTCTCAATAAAAAAGGTCTTTAAAAGATTGAAACTGGAATGGCGTTAGAACCAGGCATTACCCGATCGGCTTCTCAATGTTATATAAGTTACATGAGATTACACGTTTGAGAGTTGTATTGAAATCAATAATACATAGCAGTAATGACATTTTTATTATTGATTAATGTATCATCACTCCCTTGCTTTTTCTTAATTATTGGGCGCTAATCTTAACGCTTGGAAGAAATATTGTTTGATGAAATATTGTTATTTAGTAATTAGGTATTGATTCTGAGTGGGCCTCAGAGGGGTATGCATGCGGGCGGGGCGGGAGGCCCAAGGTTTTTTTTCTCTACCTATTCTAGTAATTTCGAGGGGTTATTCTAGATTCACCGAGCTAGTAGGTGAGCTCACGGGGCTCAAACCGGGAGTGTTGCTAACACTGGCCCTAGCAAGAGCAGTGCTTCGCAGAATCTACCACCGGATCGGAAACGCGACCCACTGAGAAGATCCGGCAAGAAACTCTGTGGGCTGTGTCTATGGGTTAATTTACTCGGTGCTTGAGGTACCTAAAAGCACCGTTAATGGATCGGGAGGATCCGTAATGACGTGCTTAGGGCGACGTCGACTGTTTACCATTCGGTCCACAGGATCGGGTCGACGGCCAGGACAAGAGGGTTTTCAAGTCGTGCCGCCTTCTCAAAGTGGCTCAATGATGCCGACTGTAGATACTTACTCACTGAGTCAAGCTTCAGGTCATCATGGAGATCCACGTTCCTTAGGAACCATGGTGCTCTGACGGCTATCCTACAATAACGGGAAAGGTCCAAAGGATAAGAAGCCCAGTGCATTCGTGTCAAAACGCTGTAATTATACTGTTAGCCCACTGAGTTTCTCGCCGGATCTTCTCAGTGAGTCGCGTTTCCGTTCCGGTGGTAGATTCTGCGAAGCACTGCTCTTGCTAGGGCTAGTGTTAGCAACATTTCCGGTTTGAGCCCCGTGAGCTCATCTACATGTTAGGGTGAAACCGAAATAGCTTCTCAAATTATCAGCATAGGTAGGAAAGAAAAAAGATACTGACCGAGTATTTATGACCTTATAATATGTAATAACAATAGAAAAGCGAGATTAAACCGTAAAATTTGTTTTATAATAAATCATTTTAAGTTTGTTTATTTAAACGCGTACCCCACCACAAAAGAACAATTACTTGCTTCATTTTAGTTAAACAATTATATATGTTTTATTCGAGGTTTCTTGAGTGGTTCTATCAAACAAATTAATTAACAATTGAAACCTTAACTTATTTCTAAATATAAGTTTACAGATAAAAAAACCCACAAAGACTAACACATTAGTCCAAAGGTCTGAACTTGAGTGGAATACAAAAACAAGATAAAGAATCATTTTGAAGTATGACGCCATTTTAAAACTATTATTTGCTTCAACAACCAGTTTGAATTCAAGAACCATGATTGTAGATTTTGTTGCGTAATCTTGACTTAGAATTAAGAAAAAACGGTATGTTTTGAGAACTCTTCATGTGAGATTTACGGACCATGTCAAATACATTTTTTAATATACAAAGGGTCTATCTATCTGGTGTTGAGTGGTTACTGAAATCCATAATTGAGAATTACATCATTGCTAATGCCAAATGGATAAAAAATCACGTTTTATTGGTTTTTAGGTATATTTTTGTATATTAGATGAATCGGCAAATTTAGTATCATTTGTTTACTAGAGAAGTCTATTAATTATTATCATTGTTATTTAGTTTAATTCGAGGATCACTCAAGCTCCACTGAAAATAAGTTGTATCAATAAACAAAATGTCCACGTTGAGATAACAAGTACCATGTATCGTGGTAGGCTGCGGCTTGGCTCTGCCCCTGGCATTGCTGAAGTCCATGGGAGACGGTAACCACTCACCATCGCCGCATCGCCATGGGCCGCATGCTCGTCTGCCTACACGGGCAATAAAAAAATGTATTCTAATTAATAGCATACCTACTATATATTATGTTCGATTATTTAGCCTAAAATCTATAGGGTTGATATCCTATATACCTACTCGTAGCCTGGATTTCTTCGTCGTCGTCTTTTTCGAAGATATAATTCAGCCTCTTATTGTAGACTGTTGTTCTTACATAAAATTTACGTATCTAGGGCATTTGTGCTGGAGAAAATTCTACCTTAAAGCTAAATAGTTAAACCTACTGTTTGTGAAACAGCGCTCGGTTAATAATACCTTAAGATTCGGCTCACCGAAACAAAAGTCACTGAGCATTATCGAAATTCTCAGTGCAAGTGCATTTCGTTTTACGTAAAAACCAATTTTTACGTAATCTCTCCATTGTGTCCGTTCTTATTGATGTTACAGAGTTATTGGTTAACAGTATTAAATGTGATTTTTGCTCAACGCAGCGACCGACTTCCGGATCATTGTTGGACGTCCGATTGTCACGACGGTTTGTTGACAGCGATCTTAATTCAAAACTATGTAGTTTGGTATACAGGGTGTCCCAAAAAGAATGGATAATCTTGAAACACCTCATAGTAGAGCAATTGGGGGCACAAAAATAAAAATAAAAAAATAAAATCTTAGGGAGGACGCAAATTACGTATTAAAAGTTGATATTTTCCATATTGCTCTGCGTTTCTGGCATATACAACAGCTACAAATAAATGAAATCCATAGGTTTTTTGGATTTATAATATTCTATATGAACTATACTAAGGAATATGCAGGAAATCGTGTGAGTAGCTAGTGTGAATTTTTGTAAAAGTAAATCTGAACTTAAATTTTAATCATAAAATTTGCTATTTTTTTTCATTATCTTTAACTTGGGTATCACCTAACAATTTTTTATTTTATTTTTTTTTGTCTCCCCAACAAAGTGGTGGTAGATTCTGCGAAGCACTGCTCTTGCTCGGGTCAGTGTTAGCAACACTCCGGTTTGAGCCACGTTAGGGCGAAGCTGAAATAGCCTCTCAAGGCTATCAGCATAGGTAGGAAAAAAAAGAAAACATTAGGACCGTCGGTCTACCGAGTAATATCACCCCCTCGGTGGAAGATCTTCCCTTTGTCGCGTTAACTCACAAACTAAATATCCAGTGTATGTGTTTTCTTACAAAACAAATCATGTTATATTATATAAGATAAGCAGACTTTTTTGGCATCGGTACTTAGCTTACGCTCACGACTTCAACGACGAATGAATGACATCGTGCAATAAAAATCAAAGCTGTCGTGGCGTGCAACCTCTTTGAGAGGACATTCGACCAGACATAAACTAAGTGAGAGACTTGACAGGTGTGACTCGCAAAGAAACAAAAGAAATTTAACGAAGTCGACCGGTCACTGGCAATGCCCTTCAATGCCCTTCTTAAAATAACTCAAATAAACGACAAAAGAACGAACCGACCTTTCAAAAACCAATACAGAATTGCTATTTGCGTAATTACTAGTTGAAACCTGTGTCTTTAGAATTGAGGTCTTTACCTCATGTCTCAAGGTGGGCAGTGGAATCCAAATGGTGAAGTCCATAGGCTGCGGTAACCACTTAACACCAGACCCGGAGCTAATTCACCATTCAATAAACAACAAAAATATTTAGCTGTGGAAAGTCAAGAGTTTCCTTTGAGTTTCATATTAGCACTAAATTTTCACTAACAGACTTTCACTTGTGTTTACTTTAAGACTGCGCTAAAATATCTGTGGTGTTTGTTATTGTATGACGTCATAGTTGCAGAGCCATCGTGGCCTTTAAGATAAGGGGCCCAGAGTATTGGGCGATGCGGGTTTGCCGATGTTCTAATCAGTCGGGCAGCTGTGAATTTTGTAAGAAAAAAAAAATGGACCGAAATGGGCAGCGGTGGAAGAAGTCGTTAGAAGTTAGGATCGTTGACCGGGAACACGAATTTTAAAACGTTTGAACAAAACTAAGCACTACTTATTCATGAGAACGTAATTAGTTAAGTAAAATCGAGTCGACTTCGTTTCAGTACAATAGAGACCTGTTGGCTTTGATCAGACCAGACGCACTGCGCACACTTTCACTCGTGGACCACGCGTTGGAGCTGTGTTTGCTTTAATTAAATATCAGAAATTACTAAGGTTTCGTCTCGCTTTTATTGTGCCTATAAATACGTACAGGCGTAACACGGATCGTTGTAAACTTTCGCCCCTATTTGCATTGCGCACATTAACATTTTCACTTCTAACATTTTGATAGGTTACTTAATTTTCCTTATCTATTCGCTGGTAGCCTAAGAGACTAATTCCAGCTACGCCCGGATGGGTAGGTGAGCTCACGGGCTCAACCTCAGAGAATTTGCTAACACTAGCCCTAGCAAGAGCAGTGATTCGCAAAATCTACCACCGAATCGGAGTCGCGACCCACTGAGAAGATCCGGCGAGAAACTCATTGGGCCAAAACAATAGTGTGTATAATGTAGATGCAATATTTGGGTACCATTTTATTTTGCGTTTGTCCAATTTTTGTTTGTATAATAGCTGTTGGAAATATCGAGTTATCCAAAAAATAAAAAAAATTGAAACGTATCGTTTTCTGCAAACTGTTAAAAAATACATTTATACATAAATATGATTTATTAAGTATAGCTCAAAAACTATTGCTTAGAACTAAATAAATACGAACACATGAGAAGCACCGGCACTTTTAAATAACCATCAAAATCTGTTCACCTTGAAAAAAGCTCTGAGGTGATACGCAAACAAAATTTTATTTATTTCTTTATTGCTTAGATGGGTGGACGAGCTCATAGCCCGCCTGGTGTTAAGTGGTTACAGGAGCCCATAGACATCTACAACGTAACTGCGCCACCCACTTTCAGATATAAGTTCTATGGTCTCAAGTACAGTTACAACGGTTGCTCCACCATTGAACCTTTGGAGATTTTATATAGATAAGCTATGTGAATATCATTAGCGCATTTCAGAACTTCATTAATTCTATGTCAGCGCTACCGTAGCTATAACACGATCAAAATAAAAATGGATGCTATAAATTGAACGTATAAAATAAAACTCCTCCAGGCTATGGCATCGAAAATAAGTCATAAAAATTGTTTTTGATTCAAAAAAATAATCATTGTCGGTTTGTGATTTAGTTCGTATTCTCTTTATTCGATTCTTGTTTACCTATTAAACTTTCAACTAGGTATAGTCGTTGTTGGCAATTGGGAAATGATTATGTTGTATCTATACTAATTTTATAAAGCTGAAGAGTTTGTTTGTTTGAACGCGCTAATATCAGGAACTACTGGTCCGATTTGAAAAAATATTTTAGTGTTAGATAGCTAATTTATCGAGGAAGGCTATAGGCTATATAACATCACGCTAAGACCAATACAAGCGGAGCACCAATAAAGATTGTTTCAAAATCGGGTTATATGCCAAAGTAACTATTCCACGCGGACGAAGTCGCGAGCAAAAGCTAGTTAATATATAAACGGAGTTATGTTCGCTGCGCAGCGTTGAATATAAAAGAAAAAAATATATACATTAATAGTAATGAAATTCACTTTTCCTTATTACCAAATGTCATTGGATAATAGTTTCGGTACGGTCGAGATTTGATCTCGTAATGAAGTGTTGCTCAATTCACGAATAAACAGCATTTTAGTACTTGATGTGTGATCGCGTGCTGAAGCCCGTTCTGTGGTACGAACTTAGGAAACATTTTTGTTTTTTTGATAACAGATCGTTTTTTTTTTCTGCCTATTCTGATAGCTTTGAGAGGCTATTTCAGCTTCGCCCTAACATGTAGGTGAGCTCACGGGGCTCAAACCGGAGTGTTGCTAACACTGGCCCTAGCAAGAGCAGTGCTTCGCAGAATCTACCACTGGATCGGAAACGCGGCCCACTGAGAAGATCCGGCGAGAAACTCAGTGGGCTGTGTCTGTGGCTACCAGGGATTAGGTAGAGAAACTATAAATAAACGAAAAAAAATTTTTTGAATATGTAAGCACAACTTGCAAATTCCGTTAGCGCGATTCAAGTTTTAGTCGGATCCTTTCCGTTCTATTGAGTTCTTTTGGGCCGTGCGCTCGTCTGCTTACAAGGGCAATAAAAGTAAAATAAAAACATGGTCTCTAGACCATCAGCATAGGTAGGAAAAAAAAAACTGGTAGCCTCAGGGGCTATTCCAGCTACGCCCGGACGGGTAGGTGAGCTCACGGGCTCAACCTGAGACAATTTGCGAACAGTGCCCCTAGTAGGGATTAGCTGAATCTACCACCAGATCGGAAATGTGGAGTGCGCGAGAATTTTCGATATTTTTTTGGAACGAAGTTCCTTATGGGACGATGCGGAGGGGTACCCTAACCGAGAAAAAAAGTCCGTAACGTAAGGTTTTTATTAGTTATGCACACAGTGTACGACTTAACTTTGTAATAACGTACAAAAAGTAACATATTTTTTATCATACATTGAACACGATCTCAGAGCGTTCTTTTGCGCAATACACTAACTCTTATGCAAACAACCGTGAATGAAGTGTACCACAATAAGTTCGCATGTTACCGAATGACCGTGGGTTGTTGCGAAACCTCCAGTTTTATTTTCTTTATACCTCGAATAGAACTTAAAATTAATATTTTTATAATAAGGTACTTCGTTCCTATCCGGAGTCTCACGACACCATACATCTTTCTTTTTTGTACAATCACGGATACCCTAATGGCCGATTTTATATGAAATGGATTAATACTCTGTCAGCTTTTGTTTTGTACCACGCATTCACAAAATAGCGTTGAAGCGTCGTCGGAGCGGGCAGCGTCACTCTGCCGCTTCGTAAAGCGTGAAAAGTAAGCGATCTTATCTTTGATTCTCTGGAAGCGACAAACTGTTACACGCTTCATATCTTCTAATATATAAAATTCTCGTGTCACGGTGTGCGTGATTGAACTCCTCCGAAACGGCTCGACCAATTTTTGTGAATCTTAGCGTGCATATCGGCCAGGGTTGAGAATCGGACAACATCTATTTTTCATCCCCCTAAATGTTAAGGGTGGTCCTAATGATTTTTTAATTTTTTAGACAATTTTTTTATTTTTATTTTTTTATGATACAGCAAACAAAAATTTAGCATTTATGTTTCCCGAGCGCTATGACATGTCCTTCTACAAACGAGGCTGGTGGAGAAGAGTACTTTACGGTGGGCAGTAAGTTAGCTCTGTCTTTGGCAACGTCCATGCGCGACAGTAACCATTCACCATCAGGTGGGTCGTATGCCCGTCTTCCTACAAGGGCAATGACAAAAAAATGTAATGTTTGAAATAATCGCTCAATAAAATTATTGACCTAAGTAGAACCAGCAAACAGATAGATTTTCTTATAGAGAAACAAAAGCATGTTGTTTGGAAAGCGATGTGTGTTTGGTGTGAGTTTTTAACGTTCGCGATAGCGTAAAAGTTAACTCAAATTTGTATGCAGTTGGAACAGCGCCCCTAGCGGCAAACATAGGCAAACGTTTTTACGCTACGTTTACTTTTACGCTTCGAGAACGTTAAAAAACTCGCACTAAGCACATTGCTCTAGATCAGCGGTCGGGGAACTTTTTTAATTATTACCCCAAAATATTTTTGTGTAAGTTGATATTACCTCATGGCGAAGAACAAAAAAATCGCTTCTTTTTAGCATCTTTCACATTATAGCCCCCATGATAATTTTGAAAAGAAAACAATAACTAAAAATTTTACGATTCTAAAGAAGTTTCATTTCAATATATACTTTTTACTCACAAAAGCTTCATTTTTACCCCCCACAATTTCATTTTACCCCATTTGGGGTAATCTACCCCGGTTCCCCGACCGCTGCTCTAGATAACGAATTCACAGTCCATGTTTTTCCTACGTGCAGTATCAAATAGTTGACCCCGTGCTCACGACCGTGCATTCCGGTATAATCCCAACAGACAACCTTGTTACACAAAATTCTAAGCATTCTCCACATAACGATACGAATGCAAACATAAAACGTAATATCCGTACGTGTGTGTATTGTTCGTTTTATGCAATAAAATTTCGATATATAGAACGGATTACGTATTAAGGCGACCTCTAAATATTGTATAATTGTTTCTCGGTCGTCATTATGTACGTATTTTTGAAATTATGTTTGTTAGTGTAATATGATTGCGTTCGCGGCGGTGTGATTTAGTCTGTGCTTCTAAATCATAGTTTGAGGTTAGTTGAGGTCTGCACATCTGTCGCAATAGTAGTACGATTTGAAGGGTGGCAGCCGTTACACTAACATCTAGATTTCGATCTCATGGCCTCGTCAATAACCACTTTATATCAGTCTTACTGGTGGTAGGACGTCTTGTGAGTCTGCACGGGTAGCTAGCACTGACTATTTGTGCCGTGATGCAGTAGTATTGAAACAGTATTGAAACCTTAGAACTCATATCTCAAGGTGGGTGGCGGCATTTACGTTGTGGATGTCTATGGGCTGCAGTAACCACTTAACCCCAGGTGGGCTGTAAGCTCGTCCACCAATCTATGCAATAAAAAAAAATGGGCCGTGAGTTGATAGCTTCAGATTCATTCGCAAGTATTCACGATGGGCAAATATAGTAATTAGGATTATATTTAACTTTGTCATAATAATTAAGTCATCTTTCTCTCTCTCTCTCTCTCTCTCTCTCTCTCTCTCTCTCTCTCTTTACACATCAGTGACGTCACAAACCGCTATTTGCGTGTTCCCTTGAGTTATACGACAACCAACTTTAACTCGTTAGAAATTCGGCTCACTATCATAATTGCTGAGAGGATTTACCAATTTTATTTCATGATAGCTTTTTGCTAACCACATAGTCATCGATCGTGCTATTTGACAGTGGCAATGTTAAAGGCACTGCGTTGGTTGCGTTTTATCCGCACGTTGACATGTCAGCTGAAACCATACATAAAAACCGAAGCCGCGATACGAAACTAGTTACATAATTCTTTCTTGCACTCCACGGTTCTATATTACGTCAATGACATTTAGTTTCACGGCTCTTAATTATTATTACGTTTGGCAAATTAATAACGATCCTATTAAAATGGACATTTCAATCAAACAGAGCTATACAAATGAATATTAAAAAACGTAATGCGTTTTTGATTTCAGTAAGAAAACATAAATTGTTCTCTAAAATACATATCGAAGGGTAGAAAGGCTAAGCTAAGAAAAGCTAAATGGGTTAAGCAATATTTCGCGTAATACGTGACTTTTATCTTTGCATTTTAGCAAAGTAATAATTTGTAATTCAAAGTGCGTTTTATTTGGTACTACCCGCCGCAGTTATTGTTGTACCGCGGGTGAGGCCGCGGGGCGAAGCTAGTCTAAGAAAAGTAGCCTAAGTTACTCCTTATATGATCAACTAGCTATCAGTCAGTCCCGTCAAAATCAGTCCAGTCGTTCCAGAGATTAGCCGGAACAAACAGACGGAAAGACAGACAGACAGACAAAAATTGTAAAAACTGTTATTTTGGTGTATTTAATATAGTAAAAAGCGGTTATTTCAATATTACAAACAGACACTCCAATTTTATTTATATATCAATGAATGACAATGAAATAGCACACAAAAGTAACACTAGATAAAAATTATTAGGGTCCCGTTAGTGGAATCAGTTGCGGAACCCTAAAATGTACCGGTGATCTAGGGATATTATAGTCAGTTACATTTCAATAGAGCGACAGATTGCAGACGACTCGATTGCAACGGTATCGATCATCAACCAGCGCCATCATGATTACTAATAAATAACGTATGATTTCTCTCATACGGCGAAGCTGGTATAACTCGTCAAGGCCACCAGCCGATAGGAGAAAAAAAATCCTTGTTTGCTTATCTTAATAACATCTATTTTTTAATTGTTTTTAACACGTATTTTGTAAGCACACTGTTATTAGCTTGCCGTGCATGTTTATTGTTTGTTACGAAATCATAGAACTTCATTTCGATGCCTCCAATGAACACTGCTCCAACTCAAAATTTTGAAATTTTCGTTTTTCACGCAAATCGCTTCACTATTTTAAAAGTATTAAAAATTAATTATTGACGGGGTTCGAAGCAAGAGTAAATCGGCTAGTTACACAAGAAAAAACCATAAATATATCTGCAATAATAAAGATTTTATTAACTTTTTTCGTTTAAACGCTCCTCCTGTGAACCTACGAATTTGGAGCTAGAGTAGTGTTCATTGGAGACATCGATTTTTACCGATTGCCAACTTAAAAGCGTTTTGAGCTTACAGTGTAATGAAAAAAAACTGGTATTACGTTTTTGTTAAAGACGTTTTCGGGATAAGTTTTTTTTTATTTATTTTTTTATTGCCCAAATGGGTGGGTTAAGTGGTTACTGGAGCCCATAGACATCTACAACGTAAATGCGCCACCCACCTTGAGATATAAGTTCTAAGGTCTCAGTATAGTTACAACGGCTGCCCCGCCCTTCAAACCGAAACGCATTACTGCTTCACGGCAGAAATAGGCAAGGCGGTGGGACCTACCCGTCCGGACTCACAAGAGGTCCTACCACCAGTAAAAATACGATACGAGTTCATACGAGTTCAGAACTATAACATTAGGACGGTAGGTCCATCGTAAAACTTCACTCGCTCTGTGGTAGATGTTCCTTTTTGATTTAAAAAAAAATATTACACAGTCTCAATGGACCGTTTATCGTCTAATATTAATTCTAAGTTGTTTTGTGACTCAGCAGTAATGGACTCGAAGATAAGCCGTTACTTCCAAGCACTGGAGACTTCCAACTTGAGTCGTAAGGTGGGCGATATTACTGTCCATGGGTTACAGTTACCATACGTCATTAGGTGAACCGTTAGCCGTCTGACCATCTGTAACCATAAGTGGTGACCATATCGATGTAATTGTTTTAAGATTTCTTAATTTTTTTTTTAATACGCTCTCTGGTTTATTTTTACTCTGTGACAAACTTAAGATAAACAAAAAAAGAAATTAAAGTTGTCTACTTCGATTTGAGTTAGAGAAGGACTTAGTTGGTTATTTAAATTAAAAAAAAAAAACAAATAAAAATAACATTGAAAGTGAATTTCGAAATACGATAATTCAATCAAAGAATTATTTGAATACGTTCATTGACATTGTCGGGCGGCTGCTCGTAACGGGGTCGGGGTAATTGCAAAAAGCGCGCCAAACAGGTTCTCAATTCAAATTTGGTCGCAGGTTGTTTTCTCTTTAAACAATCGTTTCTGCCAGTGTTGTATGTTGAATCGATTCAAAGAAACGATTTAGAAAATCGACTACAATAAAGTCGTGAGTCACGGTATTAGTTTTTCAATATATATTTTTTTAAATAAAAATAAATCAGAAACTATTGGTATTGTATGGTTTTCATGATTTTAAATGTTTTGTTTTGTAAAATAAATTTTAGGCAAAAATATCTAATTAGATATTGTATTATGAGATAAAAGATCAGCGAGATCTTTACTAGTTTTAGCGAATCGCCGGTAACCTATCGACTTTTCTTCAAAACTTCGCCATAGTATATTATGTTATATTATAATTAACAAGTCGCAGCACAGCAGTTACGTCATCTATACCCAATTAATTACAGAGTGAATTTAATTTAAAAAAATATCGAGGAATCATAATTTCGTAGCATACTTACTTAAAGAACAACTATGTGGTTTCACTTTCGACGCATTTTTGACCGCGTTACGACGCGTTCGGCTCGTTTCGCGTCACTTCGAATACAAATGAAAAAAAACTATAATACAGTTATTTTTTTTTCAATTTGAAATGTCACGGGACTTGTCAAAGTTTTGTTTTAGTGGTTATTTAAGTACAATGTTTGTATTAAGCATGTTGTGTGTTCGCATGTCAGTCTACTGACCTATTTCTGCCGCAGCGTTATGACTGATTACTAGACTAGTTTTCCCTCACTGCCATCTCGCCCAAGAAAAAAGGTTGAGATCGAATGTAAACTATTTGCTAACTAAAGCACTGAAATTTATTCAGGGCCGCTAAAAATTATCTTCAGTCTGAGCTATGAAAATATATTTAAAAGTATGTACATTTAAAATCCTCAATAAAAACAATACTAATAGTTGCCCGAAGTCGACCGTCAATTCGAATTCTCCAAAGGAAAGTATTTTAAATAAATTTATTTTAAACGCTTAGAAATCTCGATTTTATATAACATAAAAATCGATATGCTAATAATATTCTTTCACCTCAATGTCGCTGGCCGGAACTCGAAAGTGTCCGAATATCAGCGAATCCGAAACGATTTCTTGTACTTGACATTCTAAGCATTTTCGAAAATGTACAAAGAAAAATCAACTCTAAACAATTGAATTTAAAGTTTAATTTCAATCAAGTTAAATATATGATAGATAATTAAAATGCGACACAGAGAACATAGCGTTCGATGTGTTTCCTTCGTTTTGAATTTCGAGCGCGCCGTTTTTGTGATTCGATTTTTAAATGCTTATCGAGGACTTTCATTCTCGAGATAGTGAAGAGATTATTAAAACAAATATTAAATATGTACTGTTATATAGCATTTATTCAAATTTACTCTATGTGATTTTTCATTTATTATATCATGCCATATCTATAGCAATTGTTGCTATGCCAACAGTAACTATAAAACTGGCGGCTTACGAACCGGAGAACGACAAAACTGACACTCAATGCCGGGAAAATGCAATGTTTCATTTGGGAATACTGAGAGACTTCGATTTGGTTTGTGGTTTATAACAGTCGTATATTATGTACAAGTGAGAGGGCAAAGATCGACATTTTTGAAATGTGGCGTTGGAGCCGGACGTTGCGAATTCCATGGACTGCACGCCGGACCAGCCTATAATTTTGTCATTATTCTAAACGAATAAGGACGAAAATTGCTTGTCAAAAGCAACAACAGTTTATTTGACACCATAAGTCAATGTTCGAAATCGTCTAAGACGTAGACGCCTTCGTAGATGCGTACCTGATTGGAATAAGGTTGATTTTCGTTTGACAGGTAATCAAGCGATAATAACGAAATCGTTACATGTGCGACAAAATTTCAGTAACAGCTGAGAATTTCACGCGTATCAAGGCCTTAATAAGTATGTAAACAATTTATTTTGAGTGTGAATCCATACAAAACTCTCTTACAACATACATAGCTCTTAATATTGCATTGAGCGTGGTCTAAGGATTGCTTTGAGTCTAATAAGTATGCTCTAGGTTCGATTATAATATCATATTCCTGTTCATTTTTCTCTATATCAGCTATTAGGAGGATGTTTACGGGTTGAAAATGAATTGGATTTTGTTCATTATATATAATAATATTGTTTTCACCCCATACACCATATTCGAAGCACGTCCGTAAGTGATTACAAAAGCAACTGACATTTTAAATAATTTAAGTTTTCGGAGAAAAAAAAGCATGCGAAAAAAGCATTGTTTAATTTTAAGCGCGCTTAAAACGTTCGTTTAGTGCAGTTTAGTTTAGTTACGGCAGCTTAAGTTCGAAAATCGATTCGCAATAACAATTCAATTTTTATTAAGTCCGTGGCTCGTGGTAAAATTTCTGTACATAACGTTTACTGAACATAATTCAAATTAAGAAGGCGCTATAAAACAATTTCGTAATTCAAAACGTACCGGAATATCCGCGTAACTAAAAACCTCGATTATCACCACACATTGGACATGCGAAAAATGAACGAACGTGAAATTCTAGATTCGAACTTTCACTGGGATGTCACTTCCCGAGGTCAATGGGTACGGGTTTAGAATCGACATTCGAAATTTAAATTTTATTATTGTTGTTTACTGTTATGACGCGCACGTCTAAGTATTTGCCGTTCTAATTAATTTGACTCTTATGCGTAGGCTGTAGCGTTTATTTTTTTTAAATAGGCGTTCCGCGGTTTCTCCCGCCTTAAATTTTTTAAATTAAGAATATAATTTAAACACGTTTCATTTGAAATTAGGAAATACAATTTGATTGTTAATACTGTTTATTCCTAATTTAAATTACTTGCGGGTCGTGATTCCAATTCGGTGCTAGATTCTTCGAAGCTCTGCTCTAGCTAGGACCAGTGTTAGCAATTCTCTCAAGTCGAGAGCGTGAGCTTACCTAGCAAATCGCACGTAGTTGGAATAGCCCCTAAGGCTACTAAAGATTAGTTAAGAAAAATAAATAATAGTTTAAAAAAACTAAAAAAACACGCTTTATTTTTAGTGTAAAATATAATATTTTATTGTAAAAAAAGCGTGGGGTGCATGGTGTTATTAGTTATAAATATTTTTCTGACAGATATGAGTAGAAGAATTATTATTTCAATAATATCTTAAATTTTTTTTATTAATTTTAAAAATTAATATATAATTAATCTTATCAAATTAGTGTATTGTCATCGGTCCTCGATAAATCTACAAAGTTTGAATGAAATCTGGCCGTTTAAAGTGGGTCAAAATCGCGTCTAAAGGAGTCAGTTACAAACATACAAACATACATACAAGTGAAGCTAATATAAAGCGTGTAAAAACAGCTCGAATTAAGAGCCATTTTCAAATTTAAACTCCCTAACCCTTTCAAGTGAGGCTGCTGTCTCTTAGCAAATTTCTTTTGCAGTCATTCAAGAGGTAGTCTTAAAAATATATTAATGAAAACAAACAATCATTCGGCACTCAAAAGCAATTGACCTTCTGAGAACAAATCAACGTATATGTACGCCATCATATGCCATTATATGCAAATAGCTATAATAGTGTTCGCATGTAGTATTGTCCGACGTGAGATGTTGGTACAGTGACCTAAAATGCGACCAGGGTCATCAACAATATATCTTAAGCCGATGGAGCTTCTGAAATGCCTTCCAACCGATTTGATTGGAGACCAATCATTTCCTGAAATTAATGTAAGGGATTTCTAAACTTAAAATAAACTTTAGAGCAGTTTTTTTTAAGATTCACATTCTTCACGTTGTCTTGCATATTTAAAAAAAAAAATATTGCTTAGATGGGTGGAGGAGTTCACAGCCCACCTGGTGTTAAGTGGTTACTGGCCCATAGACATCTACAACGTAAATGCGCCACCCACCTTGAGATATAAGTTCTAAGGTCTCAGTATAGTTACAACGGCTGCCCCATTCTTCAAACTGAAACGCATTACTGCTTCACGGCAGAAACAGGCGGAGTGGTGGTATCTACCCGTTTGGACTCACAAGAGGTCCTACTACCAGTAAAAAAACGTTGAACCTTATTTGTGTTTAAGATATTAGTTTTAACTGTTGGGTTAAATGGCCATCCCGCACGCAAATATATGTTATTACTATGATAAAAGTCACGGAAGGTTTCGCACATGCTCATTTAGAAAGAGACAGTAAGCTTTGATAGGTGTACATCTGTCTCTTTCACGATAAATGACCAATAGGCCTTATTTTGATATTATCGCCCATAATTTACAGAGCTTAGCTAAATCCAGCTACATTGCCGATGAAATTATTTAAGGTAAAATAAATAAATAATATGGGATACATGGACGCTATAGGATTATATGAGATACATACTTATCTACCCTCAAATATATACATACACGTATAAATATTCATCACTTACTGAAAGAACGTATTACGTCAGTAATATTAGTATTGTAACCCTAATGTTTGCTCAAAAGCAAGAAGAACTAACATAAACCATAACAATTACCCACATATGACATCATTGTTTGCTCTTTGTGCTTAGCTTTTATTTAATAATGTAAAATATAACTAAAATGTAACTATACTTGAGACCTTAGAACTTATATCTCAAGGTGGGTGGCGCATTTGCGTTGTAAATGTCTATGGGCTCCACTTAACACCAGGTGGGCTGTGAGCTCGTCCAACCATCTAAGAAAAAAAAGAAAAAAAAATTTAATAACTTAACAATAATAGAGTTTGAATGTCCGTTTTCGTTTAATCATTCCTAATGCTTTTTTGGATTGTTACGTTACTAGGGTTCCTATTGCTTATTGCTAAATAACGGCTAAAATAGCATGACTAGTGTAAATAGCGTGCTATTAATTTGTCACTATTAAGCGTTGACAGTCCCTCTCTAGACTCCGGCTCAAAACCGAAGACCGTTGTAAAAAATTAAAATAAAATCATTTTCGATTCTTACATAACGAAATGCTATTATTGAGCAGATTCAATTTTAAGCACGCTTTTTTGGTTTGAGCTGTTTCTATTTACGCAACGGGATCTTGCAATGTTATTGTTAACAGACTTTATGCATCAAATACCGATTGCAGAACAATAAATTTATAAGTTTTTTTTTTTTGTTTAATCGCTGATAGCTTATGGGGCTATTCCATCTGCTCACGGTAAGTGAGCTCACGGGTTCTACCTGAAATAATTTCTAACAACCCTAGCAAGAGTAGGGCTTCTCTGAATCTTCCACCGAATCGAAATAGCGATCTACTGAGAAGATGCAGCGAAAAACTCGGTTGCTCCTATGGAACACTTTTCCCGACGAGATAAATAGTATAAAAAAAATCGCTTGTCTGTAAAGTCGGTTTACTGACGATAGTAGAACGTGACAACGTCATAAGAAAATACGCCTCAGAGCGAGGTAACGCCGTATGAGTCATGTTTTTTCGTGCGTGCAGCCGGCTCCATCGAATTATAAGACGTTGTCACGTCAAAACTTAGTTTAATTTTTAGTTTGACGTGCTTTAAGCGCATTATTTTTTTCTTATCAAATAAAATATATTTAAAGTCAAGAAGGCAGCCCTAATGAGTTCGCATCATCTCTCGTAAGCGTTGCTGTGTTATTAAGCACTTCATTTGATTGATTTCAACCTTGAAACCGTATGAAGTTTTAGTAGAAATAAGTATAAGAATATTCGGAGCTATTAAGGATACGCTCGGGCTGTATTCTCGTATATTCTGATTTATGAGTAGTCATATCGGGGGGTGAAAGGGCTATTTGGTTTGAGCGATATCTATATATTAATACGTGAAGCAAAAACTTTGTATCCCTTTTTACGAAAATTGCGCGGACGGAGGAGTATGAAATTTTCCACACTTATAGAAATTATAGAGAAGAAGTGCACAATGCTAATATTTTCTTAAAATAATGCATAAAAGATACATTAAATCAATAAAGAAAACATTACACACACTACCATGAATTTGACACGCACACGCATGCATACTATTTGTTTATTGTCAAACTTTTCTTTGCAGTCTCTCAGTTATAGTCTGTCAATTGAAAATAGATTAAATATTGTTGTCTCTTTAAATATTTGTCTAAAGTGTAGTTTTGACGAAATCTGTGATTAAAGAAGTATAATAGTCCTTGACAATAGAATCATAATAGTGTGCAAACTTATAATTTCCATTAGTTATAGTCGAATTTCGACTACCAGGGGACCACTAGCTTAATACGCGACATTTGTCTTTAGTAATTAAAAGTACGTAACTATACTGAAACCTTAGAACTTATATCTCAAAGTGGGTGGCGCATTTGCGTCGTAGAGGTCTATGGGCTCCAGTAACCACTTAACACCAGGTGGGCTGTGAGCTCGTCCATCCATCTAAACCAGCCTTTCCCAAAGTGGGCGATAACGCCCCCTTATGGGCGCTGCAGGCCTAAAGGGGGGCGGTAAGAGACCCAGAAAAAAAAAGGGGGCGATTTGTAGAGGCTTGGGAGGCGATTTGTAATTTAATCTAGGATTACTCTTAGACACCGATTAAGCTATCGCTATAGTTGTTTTTTTTAAGTAGGTGAAAAAATGGGGGCGGTAAAAAATAATTTATTCCCAAAGTGGGCAGTAAACAAAATAGGTTTGGGAACCGCTGATCTAAACAATAAAAAATAAGTTTTATTTGGTATTAGCATCAACAGTTCGATGTTATTAACTGAACTTCAATTAAGCTTACTATATTCAAATAGCTAAAATTTTTTTTTGTTATGATATTTTTTCCAAATTTTAAAGTTTAAATGGCTCTCGTGTAAAGTTGCAAAAATGTCGCTATAGCCTTTCACATCTAGATGCGTAATGTAACATTAATTGTACAGTGTTAATTAAGTGTTGATTTTAGCCATACAATGTTGTGTCGTCATAGTGAAGATCAATATTTGGTACCTGCCTGCGGGATTCGAACCCCGTCATTGTCGCATCACTGAATATACGGACCGACGTTTATTACGATTATGTATATGTATATCTTTTTTCACTTCACTTCGCGTTCAGTGGTTACTGGAGCCCGTGGGCATCACAAATGCCGCTAATCACCTTAAAGCTTAAAACTCAATTGTAGCACACGACCGTCGCACCCTTCAAAGCTCCAGTCTAAGTTGTCCATGGACTTTTTATTTTTTATTTTTTTTATTGCTTAGATGGGTAGACGAGCTCACAGCCCACCTGGTGTTAAGTGGTTACTGGAGCCCATAGACATCTACAATGTAAATGCGTCACCCACTTTGAGATATAAGTTCTAAGGTCTGAGTATAGTTACAACGGCTGCCTCACCCTTCAAACCGAAACTCATTACTACTTCACGGCACAAACAGGCAGGGTAGTGGTACCTATCCCCGCGGACTCACAAGAGGTCCTGCCACCAGTAATTACGCAAATTATAATTTTGCGGGTTCGATTTTTGTTACACGATGTTATTCCTTTACCGTGGAAGTCAATCGTGAACATTTGTTGAGTACGTATTTCATTAGAAAAATTGGTACCCGCCTGAGATTCGAACACCGTTGCATCGCTCAACACGAATGCACCGGACGTCTTATCCTTTAGGCCACGACGACTTCATCTTCACTTCTATAATCGCTTCAGATTTACAACTCCGCGAAACCATTAACGTCCCTTACCCATTACCCCATTAGCCTAGAACCTTATATCACACCGTTGCGCAACAATAGGAGCGTGAGATCTGAACGTGTAGGAAGTGGATCGCTTCCGAACATTCAATGGGGCTTATCGCGGATCGAAATGGACCTCGCTTGCGACACGTGCGTTACAGATTAGGTATCTCGGTGTGAATTTCAGTATTTGATGAGAAATTTGGATGTCTTCGTGGCCTAAAAGATAAGACGCCCAGTGTGCTCGTATCGAAGGATGCGAGTGTGTCAGTGTTCGAATCCCGCAGACAGCTATTATTTTTTTAAATATAATACGTATAAACATAGTGCATGCATAGGTATAACGGCTGTACTACTGGATATATAACACAAGGAGGGTTGAGGTCACACAGGCGGTCGGTCGTAAAATTCATGCTAAATTCCTATACTACTTAATGAGGACATGCTGCGCCGACGCCAAATAATGTGGGATAAGGGTAAGAAGAAGAAGATTTATTGTCATGTCTATACCTGTAGCACTAAAGGTTACCGAAGATAGAGGCACATGGAGAAGGATTGTGCAGCGAGTGGTCATTGAATAGTCTTTAAATTACACGATCTTTGGAAACGCAGATATAGACTCGATAGAAAAGGGAGTTTTTAGACTAAAGACTAGTTTTGTCCCTGAAAATGCAACGTTTCCCGTGTATTTGGAATTTATGTCTAACGAAGATGAATCCATGTATGTATCCACTTAAAACATTTTATTTTTTATTTTTTATTGCTTAGATGGATGGACGAGCTCACAGCCCACCTGGTGTTAAGTGGTTACTGGAGCCCATAGACATCTACAACGTAAATGCGCCACCCACCTCGAGATATAAGTTCTAAAGTCTCAGTATAGTTACAACGGCTACCCCACCCTTCAAACCGAAACGCATTACTGCTTCTCGGCGGAAATAGGCGGGGTGGTGGTACCTACCCGCGCGGACTCACAAGAGGTCCTACCACCAGTGATTACGCAAATTATAATTTTGCGGGTTTGGTTTTTATTACACGATGTTATTTCTTCACCGTGGAAGTCAATCGTGAACATTTGTTGAGTACGTACAACAGTTTTGGCTGATTATTATTATTAAATGCGCCACCCACCTTGAGATATAAGTTCTAAGGTCTCAAGTATAGTTACAACAGCTGACCCACCCTTCAAACCGAAATGCATTAATGCCTCTTGGCAGAAATAGGCAGGGTGGTGGTACCTACCCGTGCGCACTCACAAGAGGTCTAATCAGTAAAATCATAATCTTCATACTCATCATGAGCCTATAGTAGTTCACTGCTGGCCATGGCATCTTCGATTGTACGCCACTAAGCACGATCCTTGGCTTCTGTCATCTAGCTTTTGCTCACCCTGCATAGATCATCACCCCACCGAGTCTGAGGATGTTCTAGACTTCTTTTGCCAATTTGCGGTCTCCACTCAAGAACACGTTTATCCCAACGGTTATCGGTTCTCCGGCCAATATGGCCAGCCCATCGCCACTTTAGGTTACTAATCCGCTTGCTATGCCGATAAATTTGGGTTCTCTGTCAGATGACCTCGGTCCGGATTCGATGCTACAAAGAAACTCCAAGCATAACCTTCTCCATAGCTCGCTGAGTTACTTTAAGGTTGGGGACCAGCCCTGATTGGACACACCGATTGGAGACTTACGTCTTTAGACTCTGCGGAATAGACGACGAAAATACTTAACGTAATTTTCCAGAATTCGCCTAATACTTACACATCTGCAAACATACTAGTCCAAAAAACCAGTCGACCTTGCGTCCTGACCAAATAGATATTTAATTTAAATCAACCTGCTTAAAATACACATTCTGTTGACGGCTACCGTCCGAAGATGTCACGACCTTTGAATTGTTTTTGTCAATTAACAATAATTATAAACGCCGTGATCTTTTTTACAAGCGGCTTTTTTTTAATAAGGAAATCGATTGGTGAGGATGTTACTAGGTGGTATTGGGTGAGATCATTAAAATAAATAATGTTTTTAATTATTTATTCGTTATAACACAAAATCCTTTGCACAGTCTGTGACGATAAGATCGTCAGATCGGTTTTTTTAAACTGTTCTCGGTTATGTTCGGCTAATTTCGGCTTGTCGTGTATTACTTCCATAAACAAAAACCTAAATTACCTTCATTATACGATTGATTGTTTCCTATTGCCATGTAATATTATCAATGACATTAATATATCGGCAATAGACCTTGCTGGTGGCAGGTCGAATTTGAGCCCGTCTGAGTAGGTACCACCTGGCCTATTTCTGCCGTAAAGCAGCCTTCTAGTTTGAGGGATAAGGCAGTCGTTGTATTGTAAAAACTGAGACTTAGAACTTAAATCTGAAAGTGGGTGGCGGCATTAACGTTATTGTTATCTGGTTATCTGGCCGTGAGCTCATCCACCCGTCTAAGCAATAAAAATATATATCAGTAATAATCGATTATGATAATCCAGTATTTTTTTATTATTTTTATTATTAATATAGTTTTTTTATTTATTTTTTATTCGCACCTCTAGCAAACAACAAAGCCAGAGATTCTTATTTACATTTTTTGTTTTAATTTTAATTACTAGTTGATACTCCTGCCCATAAGGGGCCTAAAAACTAGGCCGCACATTCATTCCGAGCCTCTTTATCGTACCAGTTCTCGCATTTATTCCTCTCGTACTTTCATTCCCTTTATATTACATGATAGTTACAACGGCTGCCCTACCCTTCAAACCGAAACGCATTACTGCTTCACGGCAGAAATAGGCGGGGTGGTGGTACCCACCCGCGCGGACTCACAAGAGGTCGTACCACCAGTAATTACGCAGATTTAAATTTAACAATGTTCTCGGCTGTTCCAATGATTGCTTTGCAACAGGATCGCACGTAAAGTGACTTCGTTCACAATTACGCATTACGAAACAAAATTTCGAATAATCGTTAAGCACACCGTAGTTACGTTCAGATTGTTATCATTTGACACGATTGACTTGAGCAACAAGGTCACAGCTGGAACGGAACAGCATGTTGAGTTCGATTATTACCGCGCCGCGACGGATATATCCTACTAATATTATAAACGCCAAAGTTTGTAAGATTGAACGGATGTATGCTTGTTACTCTTACACGCAAAAAACTCTTTAGTTACAACGTCTGCCCCACTCTTCAAACCGAAACGCTTTACTGCTTCACGACAGAAATAGGCAGGGCGATGGTACATACGCGTGCGGACTCGCAAGAAGTCCTACGGCCATTCTTATTTTCATAATCAATAATAAATTACAGTTCTCTCAGCGAAGCGAGGGCGGGTCGCTAGTATTACATACGTCTGTTATTGTATGAGGTTTTTCTCCGATATTAACCTGGGACAGTTTTACTCAACCGCAGATATGAAACTATTATATTCAAGGACTGTAATAATATTTGTGTTTTCGCAATGCCGTGTACCTTCTGCCAAAGCTTTTTCTTTTTTGTGCCGCTTATAACGGGGCACATAAATGTCATCACTCGATTACCTCCACCGACTCTGAGACATCTATTAAAATCGAAACGCATTACTGATCGTGACGTGAATAGAAAAGATTATAAGATCTATAAACTAGCCAAGTTCCATTTTTAATTACACGATTTCATACCTTCATCACGGAAGTTATTTGTATAATAAGTGCGTATTGCCTTAGAAATACTGGCACTAGCCAACGTACACAGACTTCTTACCTATGATACCACAATAACTACCAAGTAAATAAAATGTTATATTCACACAATAGTTGAAGACGCTTGGCTTTTCATTTCTAACGTGGATCGAAATAGAGAGAAAGGGCGTAATAAAAAAAATGGGCTCTTAGTGGCGTAAATTCTGTTCTAAAATACCTTTCCGACCTCTAGATTCATTGCGAAGCAGCTGCCCTTGAGCTACTAGGTCTCCTTCGGAGGCACTCGTGCAGCTATTAGCAAAGCCTCCTAGCTGAGCTTTTGCTCGTCCACCTCTCCTAGTGAAACTGTAAAAGCTTCCGACCAAATCGGCAAACCGCATTCTATCGGAAACAAAACATGGAAACTAAAAAGTATAGCTTCATTCTGTCTTTACATTGGATCGCAGTCTTTATAAACACAGTAACGTGAAAGCCTATCTATTATTGGTAATAGAACTGGTATGAGTACCGGTTTTACACAACCTAGTATTTATTTTGTAACAGTTGGCCGCCCGAGTGAGCGGCTAAGCCTATTGCTGCTTGTACTAGTCGATCTAGATTTAAATTATTCGAAAACTCAATCGAATGCTTTTTTGGATAAAGAACGTCCCTATTTGCGAGAGCTCAGAATATTATCGACGTTTCTCAGTGACTTTTGGCGGGAAAGCAAAGCTGTGTGTATTCTTTTGTTTTGCTAATTTAGTTTATCTCCAGGCTTAAATGTGTAATAACGGTTGTTTATCAACTGTTTCATGCCTGTAAGAGTGCACAAATGTAAGGAAATCTCCGTCTCTGTCCTCTTGTTTCTCGCTTCTTCTTAGTGGGTCGCGTTTCCGATCCGATGGTAGATTTGGAGAAGCACTGCTCTTGCTAGGGCTAGTGTTAGCAACACTGCTGTTTGAGCACCGTGAGCTCATCTACACGTTAAGGTGAAGCTGAAATAGCCTCTCAAGGCTATCAGCATAGGTATGGGAAAAAAGCAGTTGCAGTGACGTCATATGATGCGGGCGCCATGTTTTTTTTTTACACTTCATAGTTCTTTATCTAAAAAACATTTCATTGTTCGCCGTAAAATAGAAAAAATAAAATATAAATATTTGAGTAATCCTAAAACGACATTGGAGATTCATCAGATGCGAATTTCGCAAACGAACGTTTTTATTTCTCACGTCGACGACAATCGCTATAATGGGATGATGCATCTCTGTAATAATAATTTACACAATGTCTCTGCATTAGTCGTTCTTTTGAAATCGTCCGTAACCGTGCCGCGTTTGGGAATATTTCGGTAAAAATCTAATATTATGGAGATTTTGAGCAACGGTATATCGAATAGTTCAAGACATATATTTTTTTTATATTATGACCTGGTAACAGAGACCTTTAAGTCACATCTTATTTGGAAAATGTTCATTACTTTGGATTTTTTTTTTTAAACAGACTATATATAGAATATTCAATCAAAGATACGCAAAGGGTTCACTGAAAAATACTGATAGTGACATTTGTGCGTCATTTATTTCTCACTCATGTTATGAAATTTTTAGTGATAAAGACTAAAATGTTCATTGTGTGAGTAATCGTGAACTTACTTTCACTTCAAGTACGAAATTTGGAAGCTGCGTCACAAATAGTAAGAAACAGTTCAGTATCAAATTAGGATACCTTGATATGATCAAACGAGTGACGAAAACTGAAACATTAGCATATTTAATTGCCATTTAAAAAATTAAATTGCGTCTACAAGTGCATTGACTCAGGGCTTATTCGCCTACTGACACAGATATAGTCTATCTCTTTTACGTGTAGGTATGCAGCGTATATCCGTCTCATCTTATCTGGCGCGCGTTTTTACAAAACACTTTTCCCGCCATAAAAGCTGAGAACTCGTTTCAAAATGCCCAGGTTCCGAGTAATAATGACATTTAGACTTTATAGATAATAATACAAATAATGTTTTTTTTTTTTTTTTTATATATTTAGATACTTTTAATTGACATATCGTCTAAAATGTGTGTTTGTGTTTTTTTTAAATACATCTTCTTTTAATAACGCTAATTAACTGTTGTAATGTTTGCATGGAATTGAGACAAATCGAAGCAAAGTAATTAGTAATGACAGTAGTAACAGGGAAAATGTTACGCGCGGGCATCTGACCTTAAATTAGGATTCCCGGTATTTTGGAAGAGACATACATATATAGATAATAAACACAAAGACAATGAGTAAACAAGCTTGTTCGTCACACGAATGTTTGCCCGATGTGGGATTCGAACCTGCGACCCTTAGTGCAACAGTCAACATTACTGCACCACCGACTTGGTTAGTCGCAGTGATATTTCACTGTCGGTCTTCTATTGAAGTCGTCGTGGTCTTAAGGATAAGACGTCCGGTGCATTCGTATCGAGCGATGCAACGGTGTAATTACTGGTGGTAGGACCTCTTGTGAGTCCGCACGGGTAGATACCACCACCCAGCAGTGAAGTAGTAAAGCGTTTCGGTTTGAAGGGTGGGGCAGCCGTTGTAACTATATTGAGACCTTAGAACTCATATCTCAAAAGGTGGTTGTCGGTATTTACGTTGTAGATGTCTATGGGCTCCAGTAAGCAACAGTTAGGCTGTGAGTTCGTCCACCCATCTAAGCAATCAAAAAAAAAGACAAAACAGAAGCAGTATGTTCCGCGGAAAAATCAAAACCGAGTCACTTCTTATTCCCAACATCACGTCCAATTAACATCTAAGCGTCGTTGGTCCGAAGCGCGCATCGAAATGTACTCGCGAAGAAAGTTGAATTCTCAAGCGAAGCTGGCCAACAAAACATGGAGTACCGCAAACTCACTTTCATTGGATCCGTTTGCCGGTTAAAAGTGAAACTACAAAAAAAAAAACAAGATTTCAACTTGTAGAATTTAGATATTGTACCTTTAGCACGTTTTCATTGTGTTTCACGTTTTTATAGTCATTTCGAATTGTTTTTATTTTTTATTACTTGACATCTTGTGAACACGTGTAGGTGTCAATCACCCTGCCTATTTCTGAACCAGTAATTCGATCTCAAAGATGGGTCTAACGGCCCCGGTAACTTTTTAACACAAACTTAGTCTCACCCATCTAAGTCCCAAACATTATGTAAAAAGAAATTGCCATTATTATTGTCATGTGTATTGAAATTCGCGCGGGTAGGTACTCAAATTCCGCTATTCCTGAAACATAATCCATGTTTTCTTAACACTTCTCAAGCACTAACAAAACGCTGAGTATAATAAAGAATTTGAATTTCGAATAATATTAAAATATAATATTAGGAGCTATTCCATTATGATATCTATTCCCATGGAATAAAGTGTATAGGCATAAATGAAACTAGAACTAGTCGGTGAGCTTATGAAAGGAGAGCGTGCGAAATAATCACTGTTTTGACAGTTCCATGCGTGTAATTAAACTTCTTTTCAAAACGTTGGTACTACAGCCGAGAATCCGGCCAAATAGTAATTACAAAACTCATTTAATGTATATTTTTTTGGTCGGCTTAAACCATAATGTCAAATTGAATTGGACGCATTTTCGTTTCGTTCTGAATTCGAAAGTGTGAGAAGGGAAAAATTATGAGTTTTGTGATTAAAGAGATTTTAAAGAACTATAAAAATTTGTAAAAAAAAATGTGAGCCGTCACAGGACGCCTGGCAGATGTGCAACATCGACATTGTTTTGTAAAAGCAATATGCAGAAAAGAACAGATTGTGATAGGAACTAAATATGTCATAAGGATAAAATAAAATATTACGAAAAAATAATTTGTTTTCAAGTAAAACACAGGTTATGTGTACTGTAAGAAACAACACTGTATACACTACGGAGTATACGAGCGCAGTATGGCAACACGTCGCCACGGCATGCGTCGCCACGCCAGAAATCGATTTTGCGTGCGGCTATAGATGTTTCACATCAAAAAGGAATTTCGTTCAAGTTTAAATTTATTTTAGTAGCTGTTACTGTCGGATCTATGGTCCGTTATTATTGGGTCAAACGTTGGTCCAACCGATCGACATGCACCTCACGAGTGCGCTTCCGTACACATACTGTGCCAGTGAAACCTGTGTTCCTTTTCTTGAAGCAAAAACGAGTAGCCGACCGCATATGTCAAATGGTGCCAATAAAACTGTTACGGACATGTCCACATTGTCGCATATACTTGACGCACTGGGCGCATTGCGTGTTCTGAATTCAAACGTTTTTAAATCCTGTTCTCGGTAATGTTGGTAGCACTATTAGCTACGGTTTTTCAGTTTTAAATTTCGAATGTCCTCTTAAATATCTTCTGGAAGTTTTCACAAATGTTTAACGACGTAATAAAAACAAAAACGAATATATTTATACGTTTGCAACATATTTAATTTTGGAAATAGCTAAGCATTGTGTCTATTTCGATGTCCGAACTATGAGGCAGCTCTTGAACTTATTTAGACATAGATTTTATATGTCCTAGGTTGGTTATCTTTTTCATTGTAACTATATGACAAAAAAACTTCATCTATAACGTAAGCTAAGAGAAAAAGAGAGAGAGAATGCTTTATTGTACGCAAAGTATTAAAAAAAATGCAAAACATTAAATACAAAAAGTACAATTGGCTGTCTTATCGCTAAGAGAGATCTCTTTCAGACAACCAAAATAAATACTAAATTAGAAATAGGACCTTCTAGCGGTGTTTTAGAATTGTATTCAACACGTCATTAGGGTTGTGCCACTAACGAGTTTTGAAAGGTCATCATCAGTGCCTTGTGTGCTTCAACCAAGTAATCGCAAAGACGCTCCCGACGCGATATATATGTATATATTAGCCCACTGAGTTTCTCGCTGGATCTTCTTAGTGGGTCGCGTTTCCGATCCGGTGGTAGATTCTGCGAAGCACGGCTCTTGCTAGGGCCAGTGTTAGCAACACTCCGGTTTGAGCCCCGTGAGCTCACCTACACGTCAAGGAGAAGCTGAAATAGCTTCTCAAGGCTATTAGTTTAGGTAGGAAATAAAATAAAAAAAGAGACGTCCTACAAAAATTCATTCAAGTCGATCCAGTCGTTTAGTTGCAGTATAAATAAATAACCTAGATACCGACTGCAGCGCCATTTTCCGGGCTGATTTGTGAATCTAAACCATCTAGGGCGCCACCCAAACGCATACAAAAAAATCATTCAAACCAGTCCAGCCGTTTAGGAGGAGTTCAATGACATAGACACGTACCCGATCCACTAAAGGTGCTTTTAGGTACCCCAAGCACCGGTCATCGTTCTCGTCGAAACCGTCGCTTGCGACGAAGGGCTCGGCGAGTAAATTAACCCACAGACACAGTCCACTGAGTTTCTAGCCGGATCTTCTCAGTGGGTCGTGATTCCGATCCGGTGGTAGATTCTGCGAAGCACGGCTCTTGCTAAGGTTCGTGTTAGCAACATCGTCAGGTTTGAGCCCCGTGAGCTCACCTACTAGCTCGGTCGATCTAGAATAACCCCCCGAGGTTACTAGAACAGGTAGGCAGAAAAAATATACACGTATAGTAAAATTATATAATAACTAGAGGTCCCGCAGTAATCGAAATTCGACTACAATTAATTGGAATTATAAGTTTGTACACTATTATGATTGTATTTTCAAAGACTATTATACTTCTATAATCACAAATTTCGCCAAGACTACATTATAGAAAAATATTAATAAAGACAAATAATGTTTAATCTATTCTCAATTTGACCACAGACGTCAAGAACAAAAGTTTGAAAATAAATAAATAGTATGCATGCGTGTGTGCGTCAAATACATGGAATGTAGTGTGTGTAATGTTTTCTTTATTGATTTAATGTATCTTTTATGCATTATCTTAAAAAATATTAGCATTGTGCACTTCTTCTCTATATTCTCTATAAGTGTGGAAAATTTCATACTCCTCTGTCCGCGCAATTTTGGTAAAAAGGTATACAAAGTTTTTGCTTCACGTATTAATATATTATATAATAATATACAAAGATATTATTATATTATTGTATTACTTTTTTTTCGTTGTGTCGTACGTTAATACGCCCTGATTGTGCCCACAAGAGTAACTATAAATATTTATATTATAGCTATAACGTAGCGTTTCGCAAGAATTCAACTTAACCCAGATGGATTGTAGAAAGTATTGGACAGCCACAAGGACGTTTGAAGGCGACTGGGCTCGTTCAAAAAGGTTTATACAATTAAAAACTCTTTACGTATATATCTCGCGAACTATTCGAAGATTTATTTGATTGAATACGATGGATTTTGACTATCGAATGGATATGGCTTCTAGAACTTTCCACAGACGGACAATGCTCGCTCAGGGTGTAACAAATATTTTTTTTAAGTACGGCAATTGGATTCTTGCGATGCCATTGTTGCTAGTGTCTAGTTAGCTTGGATGATGGCATTCACTTAAAGATTGTAAATAGCTTAGTGATTCGGTTAGGGTTTCCTGGTCGGAATCAGTGGCGGAACGATTGTGGAAATCCCCAAATATACATCATATACACTTATTGGTGGTAGAATGTCTTGTGAGTCCGCACCGATGGGTACCACCACATATTTCAGTGAATCGAGAAGATTGTTGAAATCCCCATAAATGTAGATAGGTACCACCACCTTGCCTATTTTAGCCGCGAATAATGGCGTTTCGGTTCCAAGAGTGGGATAGCCAATGTACTGTAAAACTTGAGAGGCTATCAGGTGATACGTGAGCCCATGCATTTTAGAAATAAATAAATAAGACTTATGTCGAAATTGTAATTACGAAGCGTCTATAGTGTACACGTATTATTTGTTTCAGATTTTAATTCTGATGGAACAATCGAATCATCAAGAATCAAAAGGGAAGGAGGCCCAGAAAACAGGGGTGTGTATTGTGTATATTATATATTACTAATAAATAAAAAATACAAACATATATATACAATAATTGTAAAAAGTTTTGATTGCCAAATTGTAATTTTGATTCTCGTACAGTCTCTTTATCTTTCCTTTAAATCTTTTCTATTCGTTTAACCTTCGTTTTCTTTTTCTTTTTAATTGCAATAAATAAAATTATTGTTTTGTAAATTTGATTTCGCGTAAGGGAGATTAGTTATTTTCCACAAATCCATTGCCATATTTATTTTGTTTTCATTCATGTTCTTTCATCACTTATGTTGTTCAGTTTCTTATCATCCTCAACGTAGGACGGAACTTTGTATTAATTTCATAAACCATTAAGTAGTACTATTGGAAATCAATTAATCTCCCAAGCCAATGTAATATTAGTGCTAACCTTGCAAATGCCAAAGAATTGTCTAAAATTCTATTGCCATATTATTAATTGTATGTTTTTTCTCTCTCTTTCATCTAATCCCGTGGTCGTGGATCAACTCAAACGGACTCTTGTAAAATAAACCTCAATTGATCCCATCCATGACAATGACGATGACATTATCGACGGACCCGACAACAGACTTGACAGTACTCCTTGTGAATCAGAAGAGAAACGAATACAATACGAAGGTCGGAAGNTCTATTGCCGTATTATTAATTGTATGTTTTTTCTCTCTCTTTCATCTAATCCCGTGGTCGTGGATCAACTCAAACGGACTCTTGTAAAATAAACCTCAATTGATCCCATCCATGACAATGACGATGACATTATCGACGGACCCGACAACAGACTTGACAGTACTCCTTGTGAATCAGAAGAGAAACGAATACAATACGAAGGTCGGAAGGTATCACAGCGTCAAACCTCTCATCGGCTTGTTGACGTCGACAGCGAGGACTTTCATCCAGGACGGTGTCACCACGGAATATGCGACCCAAATCCTCGGCACCACCTTGGACAATGGGCGCATATACGCACAGCTCCTCACCAAGTCTTCTTTAGTGTTGTACAATAAGCCTTCTGCTGTCGATGAGCCTGTCATTGTCAATCCGACGCGTATACATTCCGCTTTCGATGGACAATGGAACGTCAAGCAAGATTTAGGCTTCATAGACCCCGAGAATTTCGTATTAAAAAATACAGATTACTTGGCGCCTAATAGTATGATGGAAATCGTCTATGCCAGTAAACCAGTTCAAGATGTTAATTACTGGAGTCCGTCAGCTCCTGAAAGCCAAACTGAAAACCAACTCGATGAGCCGGTGGCACGCAGAGTGCAACCAGTTAAAGAGATTCCGCGTTATGTTCAGAATGACGCCTTAAACTATCTTGACGGTCCAGTCATCGAAAGCGAGAAGAAATTCGAATTTTTCGTTGAACCTACCCAAATAGCTTACAATAACCCGGTCTATAGACAAAGTAAGGCTTACGAACATATAGCCGAACCTGTCAAACCAGTTATACGCAATGAACCTTTGCCAGAGGAGCTTAATATTAGTAAAGTTAAACCTAATTACGATTTACCGACATTTACGATTAAAAACGAATTCTCTCCGATATTTTATTATATAGATAACGTTGAAACGCGCAAGCAATTTCAACCAGCAGTCCAACAGACTAAAACGCCTAAGAAGTTGTTTGGACAAAAAAGCGAACCTAGACCTAAGAAAACTTTCACGTATGCCGGATTTGCCGATTTTACGACGGTCGTTGGAGATACTGTTATTATATTTACGCCAAATACTGAAACCAGTCAACCACAGCACCCTGGGGAAGTTAATGTTTTTCCATCGGCTAAACCAGTTCAAAAGTTAGGTTCTAAGATAACTTTCCTTGCCTCTGATATTCCTGTAGCAAGTTCCACATATAAAGCACACGAAGATATCTCTCCAACTAAAATAATAACGTCCATTTCTAGTGAAGATAATAATAGATCCGAGAAAGCCCTTTACAATGACGAAGAGAGCCTCAAAAAAGTCCTGTATCAAGTTGATGATGTTATTCCAGATACAATGAGTGTTCAGTTTGATCATAATTTTGGTCTTAATGTGGACGTTATTCAACCATCAGAAGTTTCTGTATCTACAACAGAAAGCACACGCTTAACTGACTTTTTGGGTGTTATACCGATCCAAGATTTTAGTTCTAAGCCGACGGATCCTTTGAGCTCCGTTTCTCCGACACCAATGGTAGTGGAATCTTCTCAAGAAACCGTGGTCACAGAACCAAATACTGTTGATGTTTTTACAAATTCCGAAGAAGAGAGTGAGAACACTGCTGCTGAAGTAAGTGAGACCGCAGAAGAAGACCAAGAAGATGAGGAAGAAAACGAGACAACAACGGAGGCATCACAAGCGTTATTTACTACAACAGAAAGTGGGCATAGTGATGAATCGTCAGAAGATTTTGAAACTACCACTGAAGCGAAGGTATTCGTAACGGAACCTGAACAAAATAACGATGAACAGGGCACTGAGGATGATGAGGATGATGAAAATGATAGCAACGAAAACATTGAAACCTATAATGAAGAACACGAAACACATGAAGACGTGTTTTGCACTAATGGTTTAGAAACACAATCTACAATGACTACTGCTTACAAGACACTTACATATCTGACAACTTATTTTATTACATTAGAAAACACTGAAACAACAACCTCTGTAAAATCGGATGTGGTTGTAGAAAGTAACATTGGCTACTTTACAAATGTTGTGTGTCGAACTAACTTTGAGATCGAACCAACTGCAGTTGTTTCTATTGATGTAAATTATTCTGTACATTCCAATTTGGAAACCCCAGAAACGCAATCAGAAGAACCAACAACTAAAACAAGTATAGAGATTGAATCTAGCACTGAAGACTATAAAACAATAGTAGCTAAGCAAGAAATCGAAAATGTACCTCAAGGTGAAACGGTTAATGAAGAAAATAGAACATCATCTGATGAAAGTAGCGCTGAGGCAAACAATGATGGAAATGAAGAGAAACAGCCGACTACATCGACAACCACCACCAGTACAACTACTACTACTACAGAAAGGGGGAACGAGAACAATGAAAGAGAAACTACCAGTGAAAATCATACTGAGGAAACAGAAAGAGTCGGACAAGGTGTCGTTACAACGACTGAATCACTGCTCGATGAAGATAAGGTGGATGATGAAGAAAATGAGATCGATGTCATATATAAAACACTTTACACTACTTACACATACTTTACGACGTTCTTCGGAGACGAATCATCAAGTGTAGCCAGTCATAAATCAGTGGTTACAAATATTATTACATCTACGATTGATCTGAACAAGTTAGACCCTTCGTTACTAGGTGCTTTTGATGAAGGAGAAATAGCACCAACTAGTGTCGGTGTAGGGCGTCCGACTGAATCAGTGGCCATTAACAGTATAATTGATTTGGTGAAAAACAAAGACGTTATTGAATCTGTTGAAGTTGATGAAGTATACAGTTCCCAGACGCCAACTCCATCTTTAGGTGACGATGTTGTTGCAAGTATCAAGCCAGATGCCGTAAAAACATATTTCACAACTTATACATTCTTCACAACTATATTTGTTGGTACTGATGCAAATGTCTGCAGTAGAAGTGAAGTATACACAAACTATGTAGGACCTGATGCACTAGTACCAACAAAGAGTAACTCGCTCGCAGCAGAAAGTACAAGAGCTCAATTCGACTTTAGGAATTGTAGGCAAGTCAAAATGGACCCCCCCTCAAATCCTGAAGATAACTCGTCTATGGAAAAGACTATCAGTGTTGAACAGATGGAGCAAACTCATAGCGAAACCAAGAAAGAATTAATTCAACCTAATCCTCTTGAAGTTGATATGTTGTTTAGTGTAGAGGCTAAACCCTTAGAATCTGACAATTCAAATTATGTAACAGACGTCAAGTCCTCATCATCTAAAGGAGAAAGGCAATATTTAGATAATAACAATGTATTGGATGATCAAATAAGTTCAGAGAGTAACATCGATGAAATTTTGCCATCCCCTACTCTTTTGCTACAGACTAGCTACACAACATTTACGTATTTTACGACAATGTATATTGGTAAAGATTCTAGTAAAGTCAAAAGTCACTTAGAAACTATCACCAACGTTGTCACGGAAACTATTATGCCGAATAAAGAACCAGAAGAGGAAAGTAATTTACCTATTACTTATTACACTACCTTTACTTATTGGACTACACTTTACAAGGATAAATCAACGACCATCACGAGCCGTGAAGAAATTGTTTCGAATGTTGTCACTCCAACAGTTCAAGTATTACCAACTGTCAGTCCAATTGACACAACCCCCATTGAAATAGACAGTGTTCTACCACCAAAAGATCTGGAAGTCGAGATAAAACCATCTTTAATAGATGATAGCTCAGAACCCGATGACGGTAAAGCAACGTTCTATACAACATATACTTATTTCACCACATTTTACGCTGGAAACACTTCGCAAATAAGAAGTAGCTTAGAAACAGTGACAAACATTGTGGACAATACAAAGGTCGCTGAAGACAATCAAATAGGGCGCAAAGTTCCGGTTGGTGCTCCAGAAAATAATTTGATTCAAGACAAGGGTGAAAAGGTACTTATTGCACCTACTTTGGTCAAGGAAGTTATTCAGCCGACCAAACTACCGGATATCTCATCAGCGTCACCTACAGTACTTTTAGGTACATACATTGATAACCTATTTGCTGAAGTAAAACCAGACGTACCAACAACTGAAAGCGAAAAGAAAATTTTGTTTTCACAAGTGGCAGTTATTTCAGGCGATTCGACAATCGTGACAAGCGATAACAAAACATTTAATACGGAGAGTACTACATCATCAATTACCACTACCACAACCACAACCACAGAAAACAATAATATAAGCTCATCCACAGAAATTTTAGAGGGTTCAGTTACAACAGAATCTGAATCATCTACAGAATCTAAGTACGAAGATGAGGATGATGGCACAAATAGTAGGAAAAAGTCACGTCTTACTTTTAAACCTAAGAAACCGTCAATTACTCCAGTCATAACGCCATTCTCATCAAGAAATAGGCCCACATTTATTCCAAAACGTGTACCTCTACCCAGTAGTGCTACCACGATAACTCGTTTAGATGCAACGCCTACCATTACTGCTACACCAACATTGAAATCTGTTAGGCAGTCCGGTTTCCCAGGTAGCAGAAAGCAGTCCGCATCGCCTGGAGCATCTAGTGCCGGCAAACGTTTTCCTGGGCGTAGCAGTGTCAACAATCCATCGGCTAATGCCCCATCTGCGTCACGAGGTGGATTTGGAAGAAGTTCCATTTCACCTACATCTCGACGAACTGGTTTTAGAACTAGTTCTCTGAGAAGTGGTAGCCTAGATTACGCTAGTAGATCAGCTGTTCCAAGAATTATTAGGCCTACAGCTTCGTTAAGGCTACCTGCTGCAAGAAACAGTAAACAACCAACTGCATTAACTATCCCACCCACTGATCAAAACGAGGAGACTTTTGGAACTCAGTTTGAAGAAGCTGCTACGGAACCTTATGAAGAAGTCACTGAACAACCGATTAGAACGACCAATAATCCTTTGCTTAGGTTCAGAAGACCTCCAATTTTAAGACAACCAGGAACAGCCATCACTCCTCGTACGACTACACCATCGAATAGACGAGGAATAACATCTAGAAGTCGAATCACAACAACAACTAGAAGATCAACAACTCGTAGTACACCTAATCCTTTACTGGCATTGAGGAGACAAAGGCCAAATGCACTGTTTCCACGAAGAAATCTTTTCAGACAGCCAGAACCTGAACCAGAAGAAGAAGTCAAAGAAGATGAACAAAAAGTAGAAGAAGATGAAGAATTATTAGAAGAAGAAGAAGAGTTTGAAGAAGATAATGATTACGATTCATCCGACAGAAAAGAGAGACAAGTCGCTACACCACCCACATCAAAGCCCATAGTACAAATCAGACCTTTCGCATTTAGGCGTCGTACCAAGCGTCAAGTTAACACTGCGAACCGTCGGTACACAAACTTTAGACGACCAGGACTAAAAGGTACATCCACTAAGCGACCCGAACCAGAACCTGAAACGCAAGCTCCGTCTACACAAAAACCTAGACCAGGTTCACGATTTAATAAAGCAACAACGTCACGTAATAAAGCAACAACGTCATCCAGTGTAAAAGCTGCATCTAGACAGCCTTTCATTATTCGTGGAGAAAGTAGAACTACATCGACAGCTGCTACACCATCGTATAGAAGAGCAAAGACCCGGACTTCATCTAGAACAACTACATCGGCTTCTAGACCGAAACTACCAAGATTATCTGCCAAGACTTCAACCTCTAGGTCAAGTCCGTCTAGGGCAACGACCAGGGCTCGTACCCGTACAACCACGAGTAGAGCATCAAGCAGACAAAGAAGCTCATTTGAAAATTTGAGTGGCGAGAGATTCAACAATTTTAACAACATTCTTAATGACGGAAAGATTACTATTACTTATCAAATACCAACAGAGGTCACTATTCCTTTTGTAAACGGCAAAATAACGGAATACAAGAATGTTTTGTCAGCTACCCCTAGCATTGAGACTTTATTACTAAATCAAGTTTCGACATCTATAGGGCCATTAGGTCAGCAGCAATTAGTACTTGCCGCGGAATCTACCGAACTAGCAGAAAACGGCGCTACAAAACTAATTAAATATCTACTTCATGAAACCCCGACAACTACAGTGATTTTCACACCCACAACTATAAGGGGCCGTAAGACTTCGTTCTCTCACATTTTACCTAGCACAGTATACAATGTCGAATCCGTAACTCAGACTGTGGCTCCAGAAATTAATACAAACGTTCCCTTGGCCAATTTGCTTCTATCACAACTTTTGCTTGGCAACCAACAACCTGCGATCAACCCTCTCCTAGCATTCCAAGGACAGGGATTGTTACCGCAGCAACCTATTGTACAAACTCCTGTAACGGAATATAAGACTAGAGCCACCACTTATGTTACCACAATCACTGATGCTAGAGAAACAGTTTTGCCAATTACATTCAGAGGCAAGGCAATTTTGACTACAATTGTAGATCCCACGACAAATGTTATAACCGCTACTGAATTCGTTACGGAAACTGTGATTACGACTCCCACTGCTTTAGGTCCATCTCCGCAGTTGAATTCGCTGCTTCTTCCTCTCTTACTTCAGCAACAGCAACAGCAACAGCAGAGCCTTTCGCTTCCTACAGTAAATCCCTTAGCAGGATTGGGCCAGTCAGACCTTAATCTAAACAACTTAAATGCCCTTCAAAACAATTTTAATAATGACATATACAGTAACAGCCCCAAACCTAACATCCTATCAGATCTGAATAGCAACGAAAACTTCTCAGATGATTACGAAATAGATAACGATGATGATTCCCCTCCACCGCCGCCTCCTTCTCGGTCAAGAAGCAAGCAAAAAGCGCCTAAGCCCGCACCTCCACCCAAGCAAACCAGTGTTGTCACTTTATACGTATCTGGTAAGCATCCAGGTGAATTCAGTACAGTTCTATCAACGGTGATCAGTGATGACACACAGACGGTTAGGAAACGCGAAGCCATTTATTATGAGGACGCCGTAGTCTCTCCATCCATTTTACCAACAATAGACGAGCTGTATGGTTCACAATTGGATAGTAGCGCAACAATCTTACTTTCAGACAGAGATAGATTCTTAGATGACTCCTCATTTGAGAACCAGATTGAAACCCAAAGCCTGGAGAGTATTGTAGGTGAAATCAGTAAGCATATAAAATATAACGCGTCACCAACGTACGTCGTAGACTTGGGCAGTCCTTCTTCAATCAGGCATATGAAAGAAGGAACTTCGGTCGATGATATTTCGTGAAAATTATATTCCAACAAACGGTCTGTTGTATAAAGTTATGGTTTAATTATTTATTTACATTGTATTATAATAAGTTAACTATGAATAGTGCCTTATAGTTTTAAACGTAGTGTCTAAGAACAGAATACTCTTTTGTACTTGATTAGAATATGTTTTTCGATTAAGGACACCAAAAATATTCCTATGTTACCATAAAAAATGTTGGTATAGAAATATTGTAGGTTACAATCTGTACACTGCCTAAGAATAAGTTTTAATTGAACTTAGTTTACGAATTCAATTATTATCTATAATACTCATACTTTTCTTTCGCTTACGACTGTAAATAATTTTATTATGTTAATTAAAACAATAAAACAATGAGGATTTTTAAATAAAGGGTATTTCTTTAATCCAACACTCTGAAACCTAATCAATGATGCCGCATGATCTTACACGAAAAATATAAAAAAAACCTGACCATTAGATTCCAATTTTAATGCTGTATTTATTATATTTACATTATTTTATACCGCATTACTCAAAACTTAGACTTGTCATAACTGTTTTTATTTTTATTGCTTAGATGGGTGGACGAGCTCATAACCCACCTGGTGTTAAGTGTTTACTGGAGCCCATAGACATCTACGACGTAATTGCGCCACCCACCTTGAGATATAAGTTCTAAGGTCTCAAGAATAATTACGACGGCTGCCCCAGCCTTCAAACCGAAACGCATTACTGCTTCACGGCAGAAATAGGCAGGGTGGTGGTACCTACCCGCGCAGGGCTCACACGAGGTCCGACCACCAGTAATGTTTCAAACACAATTAGTTTCTTTGATTTTTGCAAAATTACATTTTGAAAATTGCTATTCATTTATTTAAGGTGATTACATAATAGTAGATTTTGAAACTAATTTATTATGTTACAAACCATCTTTAACATTAAAGTTTGCCTATGCCAGATTAAACCAGAACTCAAAATATAAATAACAAATACAAATTTTATTAATAATCATATTAGCCCCACACAACAGTAGGATGTATATATTTTAAAACATCACGAACCGACTTGAAACTATTTGACGACTTCTGACAAAGACGACGAACTGGACGATATGACTCTTGCACCACCACGACGGTTCCTGAGGTCCCCAACCACTGGACGCTACCAAGTCCACATCCCGTGAACATCCTCCCGAGGTGAGTCTTGTGAATGCTGTATTTTATTTATTCCTGGTCTATTTATCATTTAAAGATAGTTTTGTGGGCTTACTCCACATAATTCTTGTCCGAGAGAAATGATTCGTAAAAAATTAGCAGCAGTGTAGTTTGTACAAATCTTTCATTGACTGCCCTCACACGTTGCGCCAATCTCGATGGTATGACGTAGAATTATCTGTTTCCATTACGTCGTCCGGCAGATTCGTATCGTAACGTACAGATTACCGTAAACATATTTTGTTGTGTGTATGTATGTAATATTGGTATATAATATTATTATATTATGTGTGTTGTGTATTTTATATATCTATATATCAATACGTGAAGCAAAAACTTTGTATCCCTTTTTACGAAAATTGCGCGGACGGAGGAATATGAAATTTTCCACACTTATAGAGAACTAGCGACCCGCCCTCGCTTCGCTTCGGAAACATTAAAACACACATGAAACCAAAAAAAAAAAAAAAATTTTTTTGAAAAAGTAGCCTATGTTCATCAGGGACAATGTCGGCTTCTAATGGAAAAAGAATTTTTCAAATCGGTCCAGTAGTTTCGGAGCCTATTCGAAACAAACAAACAAACAAATCTTTCCTCTTTATAATATTAGTATAGAAGTATAGATATAGAGAAGAAGTGCACAATGCTAATATTTTTTTAAAATAATGCATAAAAGATACATTAAATAAATAAAGAAAACATTACACACACTACATACCATGTATTGACGCACACACGCATGCATACTATTTATTGCCAAACTTTTGTTCTTGGCGTCTCTTGTCTATACTAATATATAAAACTAAAGTGGTTTTTATGGATGTTCCGTTATAACTACTGAACCGTGCACCCGATTGACTTGAAACATGGTATCCAGAATGGTATGTAGAAAATACATGTACTTAATGGATAGGCTACTACTTATATGAGTGTTGGACTCCCTACACCAGTTGCGGGGGCGTTAATGATGAGAATCTTTGTGGGGGTAAGAAATAGTGATGTTAATTTTAAATGCCCAGCGAAACGGGCGTTTACAGCTAGTAGTTTATAAATATATATTACTATATATATATATATATATAATTTTTATATAATGCATATTATTGAAACAAAATTTAAATACATTTATCCTAATACATAAAATATTATAATATTCAATAGTTAGGTGTAGTAAGCCCATAGTTTTTTTTTCTGTATTACATACCGGCTAACATATCTTATTGTTGAATGTAAAAAATCCTATCCAATAGTATTTTTGTGGCAAAATTAAGACCTTTTAGGTAGCTAACTCTTAAACATTCTGACGATAAGCACTAAATTTAAACACACATAGACTAGGAATAAACTTTTAAATAACAAAACAGATGTAAATAGAATGTATTTTGGTGTTGATAAGTTAACATATTTTTTTTTGTAGTTATAATAGAAATTAAACTCTTAACTAACATTTATAATTAAGAAAGAAATTATACAAATTTAACAAATCTAACAAATGCAAATATATAACCCTTAATGGCTAAATTTCCTTCAGTAATTTATATATTAGTAACTTTAGTTTTTATTGTGATATAAATGGTATAAAAAGAATTTTGCTTCTGAATTATTAACTAAAATTATCAAATACAGAGTAACTACGAATTTGGTTTGAAATAAAAAAAATAATAGTAAGTATCACTACTGTAACAAATTAGTTCCACATTAATATAAGAACAGTTTTGTTAATTCTAACCATTTCTCTAAAAGTACCTTTTCCAATTCTGACAAATTTAAATTTTCAGCCTTTAATACCAATGCAATTGTTTATGATAATACCCCTTGGATGCCAGGTAGAGACCTTAATACCGAAGAAAGGTCTGCTACTGATATGGACGAGAGGAAATTGAAGAATGTCGCCACGAAAGTAATGGCTAATGGAGTGGAATTACTAGTTAAAGACAAAAGTGTTGATGGAAAACATGAACAGGTAATATGAATAGGATAAATAGGAGATAAAGTGATATTTAGTGATTTTTTATTAAAAGTAAGGAATAGAATCAGTATGTTTTAAGCACGCGCTACTACCATACTCAATTATGTATGCGTGTATTATGTAAAGCAATGTTTAGTATTGTTAGGACGGGAGGTAACCTTTATTCCATATCAATAGAATTCCCATCCGGGCGTAGCTAGAAAGCCCCGTTAAGCCTCCAGCGAATAGGGTGGGACAAAAATTTGAACCATTTACCTAATTTCTTAAATTTACGGTAGCTTGTATAAAGCTTATATAGTTGATATAGTGTGTGTATGTATGTATTATTTTTCTAAAATTACTCATGAAATGTCAAACATTTTGTGTTATCCTACTGAGGAAACTTAGGTTTAATTTTTAACATCTCTCATTAAGAGCTTGAAATTTATTTTTTACTTTTCCTCCTCAGCGAAATCTTAAAAACAGAGTGAGCAAGTTCTCGTCAGCGATCAATACAAATACTTCAATAAGACCAAAACAATTAATATCTTCGGCAGTCGCTACATTTTTCAATCAACAGCAAATAAGTGCTTTATTTCCGTTGAATCAATTCATGCAGCATAATTACATTATCAAGACTTGTATGACAACATATACGTATTTGACGACGATTGTGCACAACAAAAGAAGCGCTATTTCCACATTCGAGACAATAGTTTCTGTTGTGACAACAGAATCATTGACAAATTTGTTTGCTACAGATATATTGGTCGATTTACAGCCGACGAAAGTAAGATTTGACCCCAAGGCGCCCTAAATCCAAAATCCACGCAAACCTTAGAAGTCTGCTTATTTGAAATGCTGATATCCAATACTGTAGTGCACCAAAGATTTTAATTTCTTTTTGATCTAACAAAGTAACCCTTTTCTTCGTTATTTCTGAATTATTACTAAAGTTTACCATTTCGTTTCAGACAAAATATATGGAAGTGAAAACGATTCAACCGACAGCGTCACTGAGCAATATGTTCGTGAATAGTTTCCCAAAAGCTGACAAAAGNATTTGAAATGCTGATATCCAATACTGTAGTGCACCAAAGATTTTAATTTCTTTTTGATCTAACAAAGTAACCCTTTTCTTCGTTATTTCTGAATTATTACTAAAGTTTACCATTTCGTTTCAGACAAAATATATGGAAGTGAAAACGATTCAACCGACAGCGTCACTGAGCAATATGTTCGTGAATAGTTTCCCAAAAGCTGACAAAAGGATTGACAACGAGGGCAATTTCGATATAATCCAACCTTCAGAAGTCAGTCATGTACCATGCACGACTTCATGCTCATGCAGCCATTCACAAACAGAAGGACTTAATACTAAGCATATAAATGTCGACATGGCATCATCAAACTTTGGCTTGAAAACATCACAATATGGCGGTACAATTTTAGATTTTAAGTCCACAAAGAAAGAAACTCTCGATAAAAAAACTCAATATGAACCCTATGAGTATGAAAGCAGCTCACAATTGACACCCACAGATAGAATAGTAGAGAAATATACTGAAATAATTGTCGATTACTCGGATGAAAAAGATTCAAGTCCTGTAGAAGAAAGCGAATTGTTAACAAACGAACAGGCTCCAGGACCTCCGAAAACAAATAAAATTCACAAGTCTCCAGAGAAAAACAAACCAGACCAGAAACCAAACAAAAATAAATTTGTTGTCGCTGATTTGTTAAAATTAGGAACTCTAGGTATAAAAGGATTAACGCGGCTAGCCCCAGTGTTGGAAAAGATGACAGGCGGTTTTATTAAGCGACATGACAACATAGCAGACAAAACAACGACAACTACTCACCAACCAGCTATGAAGCTGACTGCTTACAGTGCTAATAAAAGAATCGATACAGACATAGATGTAAAAAAAGATAATTTTCCTATATACATACCCGTTGATGAACTAGAAACATCTGAATCACAGTTAGTTTTTACTAATGCGACGTTACATCAAAATTTGGCGTGGGTAACCGAGCATAAGTATCCAAAAGCACCAATCACCCCACCGAAATTCATTCATGAAAGCCCTCTAGTTAATGGCGGTATACCTATCAGTCCAGGTGAGATCATCACAGCGAATTCCGATCTGATAGTTGGGACACCAGCTGTCGGAAGACCGTTAACATTGGCTGCCAGTGGCATAAAATTACACAACCAAGTTAACCCACCACCAATTGATAGTTTCGTATCGGCTAATGAACAGTATTTAGTTAATGAAAAACCGATGAGTGATCAGCCAGAAGTAAAAGTAGACGATTCATTTGATTTAAGACCGCCTGATGTACCCAAGAACAAGCCTAGACCCCGGCCTCTGAATGGACAAAGGCCATATGGCTCTTATTCTGCCACAGAAAATAAGATGCCTTTTCGTAAACCCTCTCCAGGGCACACGGCTCACGATCAAGTAATAAACCCAGAAAAAATAAAAACTATAAATACAGTGTTGGGTAATCACGGTCGGCCTGTATTCTTAGATTATATTCCTTCGCTAGCCAAACCTGCAAAAAAACCTAATGGATATAACACAAATTTCAACCCGAGTACCGAAGACATGAAAGGAAAAGAGATATTGGATAACAGTCCAAGCTCATCAGAAATTGTGAACACACAAATAAAGACAGAGTCTGATTACACTATCACTGGGAGTCCAGATTCCAGTAAACCATTTTTGGTTGACATCCAACCTTCTAGGGTTGCTAATGTCTTAATTCCTCACGGGAGTTCAACTGCGTTAGTTTTTGCTGGTTCATCTGAACCACACAAAACTGGTGATTATGTGGATGATCCATTGCCTTATCCAGAACCAGGATACTTTGGAAGTTTCAGCATAGATGCTCCTCAAATGACAAACGTTCATAATGTAGCACCTAACAGTAATCAGATATTTAATGGCCCAAACGTTAATTTTCCATTAGAACCCCAAAACCAGAACTCAGCTACCCATAATAAGCCAGTGAGGAATGATGTGAAAGTAAAATGGAATGAAAATAAACGACCAGATATAAACAATTTTCCACCTACGCCGAATAACCAAGAAGGTCATGTACGAGTCAGTCCACAAATATCTGCTTACAAACCAAACCTCTATAGTGCAAATACTGATTTTGGTAAATTAAATCAAATAAAAGGAAAGGAAAAACTAAAAGATGGCAAAGAATTTATCGACAAAGAATATGAAAATTTTCTGGCAGTACCCCCACCGCCGCTAAAGGTATTTTATAATACAGAAAATACTCAAGAAAATCAAAATAAGCCGTACAACCAAAGACCAATTGTTCATACAAAACCGGTGCAGGATATGAAAGTGTTTCTAAATGCTCAACATCATCAACATTCGCTTCCTAAAGAACAGTTACCCCCTAAGGTGACGTCGGAAATCTACTTTGCGTCTCAAGCACCAAATAATAAGCCAACTCCATCTTACACTATTCATATACCACCTGTAGCACCTTCCTTCGTAAATACGTACAATAAATTAGCTAATGTAAACAGGCCGGCACATAGACCATCGGTCTCAAGTGACCCAGCACATTCTTTTCCAATTTCGTCCTCATTGAATATGGTCAACAAATCGATTGCTAGTCATAGTGATAGTAAAGATGATACTACTTATACTGTAACTTTGAATACAGCTACAAATGTTGCGGGCAATGTTGGCGATAGGCAAATTATTGGTTCCAGTGCCCCCGTTTCAATAGGTACATCCTCCAGCGTTGGCTTAAATACTGACATTCCTATTGGAACTAATTTCGCTATCCGAGTGGAAGATAATTCAGGTCTATATGAGACGCACAATGTACAAGGACAGAAAAATCCATTTATCTATGATGAACATGGTCGTGCTCCTAGCGTTATAGTTGGTGACAGTAAATGGATTAAGAGTGAATCAGAGAAGATTGATGGCACTATTGTAGGTCATAAGTATTTCAACGAAAACGTTGAGAAACCTGCACTTGATCAGGCACCTGCTGGGAATTATAAAATTAATAATCGAACGCCTGTAGGAGATTTCGTTGGAGATAATAGATGGAACAAGAGTTCTACAGGAAAAACGGAGTCGAGCATTTTAAGTCATTCGCACTACAACAACAATGCCGAAAGACCTATAGTGACAGAAATTGTTCGCCCCACACTGCCACCGTCTCTTAACAGTCATGCTAATTTCCCCATGATCAATGAAGAAACCAGACCGGCTGTAAATAATGTAAAGCCGGTTCACGAAATAAATCGTGATGTTATCGCAGCTGATCAGAAGAGACCACCAAAACTAATTCCTAACATTCCAACAAACTCTCACGGGTGGTATTCTAGTATTTTAAACGATAACGTCATTCACAATATTAAAATCGATATCACAACACAGAAATCAATTCCTCTTATACATGATCATAATGAAAATGGTCCTGATTATGGAGAAAAACTTCCGGGTGTTGGAAAGCCTCCTCCGCATTGGCAACATTCTGGACATGTTCATAGCAACATGAACCTTGGCAAACCATTTACTAAAGCTACATTTAATGATCAACACCGCCCCACAATCCCACCGTTAACAACCAAACCAAATAAAATTAATTACATACCAGCTAATTTCGGGGCTATAAATCAACAAGCTTATGACATTCCTATTAGGGATAACAGTCATGAAACTACTACTAGTCACATATCAACAACAACGTTAACGGAAAGGGAGAAACCGATTTATGAAAACTCTGAAGAGATTTATGATGGAGAAGATGAATCTGACAGTACATACGATACTGACGGTGAAGTCAGTTTAGAATCCATGAAAGTTCCTGTTATTAGTGCTTCGAATGAATTGAAAGTTTCAACATCATCAACAGAGATAACTTTGCTTCAAGATGAAGTTTTTAATCCACCCAAGCAGGAATCTTCAAACAAAAATAAACAAGTGGATTTCAATCACGGGACCCAAACTGAGAAACCATTCATAGCGAACAATAGAACTGGCTTCAAAAGTAACGCAATAAAACCTATTTACGAAAATAAGTACCAAAGTATGAAACCGAGGCCATTTACCATGAATAATGGTGCGATAATTGACCACCAATTACAACAACCACATTGGCAGATAAACCATATGATGGAAAATTCAAGTAACGCGTCGTACGAAAGTAATTTAGACTTGAATATTGGTGAAGAAATACCGTCCAGCCCAAAACCAGTTCCAAATGTGAACACTCAATACTATTATGGTCAATCACATTCGAAAGATAAACATTCGAGACCAGAATTTTCCAAAAGCAATTATACTCAGGTATTTAATGATACCAATATTATTACTTCAACAGTCCATATTAAGGACAAAAAACCTTTGATTGTTGAAAAGGCAACAGAAAAGTCAACATTACATAAATTAACAATCACAACGGAATCAAGTTCAAATAAGACGTCAACCGAAATAATAGATCTTTCACCACCTCCCCCTACAATGGATTACAATTTTAAACCATCTACAAATGATGAAATGATTATGGGTATGAGTCCACCACCGAGAATGCCCCCTGCTGTTCGTTTACCTCCCAGAATGCCTATCACACCAAGGCCTATTCCAGTTAGAACACCTCCTTCTTATAGACTAAAACCTCAAAAAACAACAAGACCTTCAACGCAAAGACCTGTAAGAAAGCCTATTAATCGAGATGAAGTATCAACATACCGACCACATTTAAGAGAAGAAGTATCTACCTTCAGGCCTCATAATCGAGATGACATTTCAACCTATAGACCGATTTACGATATATTGAACAACGTACGTCGTCCCATTTATAATAACAATCAACCATCCTCCCAACTATTACCACCCCCAAGAGATATATCGAGTGAAATAAGTTCTGCTTCAATACCTAATATAGTGTTCCCAACCCCTACATCTTCAGGCTGGTTGACATCATCCGGTGTCGAATTCTCTTCTAGTTTTGACTTTGGCCCAACATCTGTACAATTCCCAGCAATCGACCAATCTTCAATTACGGCTCAACTACCCGAGGAACCCTCTTCTGATAATTCCTATTCTTATGAAGTAGATTATTCTTCTGAACGAAGTGAAGAGTTAAGTTCGCAAAAACCAGAAACTACTGAGAAATACGAACAATCAAATGAGGCTTCTAGTTCTGAGCCTACAACAATAGTGACAACTGAAAAAAATAAAACGAATGAAGAACATGATTCAGTTGCTAGTGAATCAGTTGAAGATACAACCACGGAGAACAAGACAATTCAATTAGACAATAAGAATCGAGTCCGTAAACCATATCCAGTTCGGCTGGATGATAGAAAATCTAGTACTTACAAATTTAAACTTCCTAAGCCGACTGCTATAAAACCAACAAGAACATTATCTCGATCTGATGTTTTATATCCGACCAGACATACATCTATAAAGAAGATTATAAGACCAATACCTACACGGTATCCGGCCGTATCGCCGCCTAATATAATTGAAAGTTCTGAAAGCTCTGCCAACGAAGAGTTCATTAAGCCGACCGAGGTACTTAAAGAAAGTACTCCAACACCCATTCTGGAAATTCCGAATGTTATAGATCACCAATCAAATATAATAACCTCGAGCATGGAAAATATTAGTCCTAACCTACAACCAACACATCACGCCGGCAACGAAATCAAAATATCAGACGACATAGTTCCAACAAAGACCGAATTCAGAACTACGGTTGTTACACTTACGAAAACATTATCGGAACCACCGAAAACTGTATCCAGTATCGATTACGTGAACCTAACACATACATTGACGGTCACTCTGACAGAGACAAGTTTGGTGAGTCAATCGGAAGGGGCTGTAACTGAAACCCTAGTACTGACAAACACACACACGTCCACAATAGTCGACGTGGTTACAAAAGTACAGACACAAGTTCAACCGACTACCATAATCGAAACAGTGACCAAACATATTCCCATTCAAGTTGAACCAACGCCAGTGCAAGAGACTTCGGCTAAAACGAAAATAGCCTTAGATGACGTCACTATTTCTTCGGAAGAAAACGATAATTTCATTATTAGAGACAGCGACGTAACAGAAAACATACAGAAGATTGATACCGACGGAGCAAACGACAGTGATACATTCTTTGTTGTTATGAACAAGTCTCAGAACGGCGGTCACTCACCTCCAGTCAGCACTAGCGTTGAAACTGAATTTGATGACCTAACCAGAAACGAACAAGTCAATAGCAACGGTGTATCTCAAGTTCTCTTTGGTGAGATCCTACTGGCTGGGGCACCTTACTTGGAGACAACAAACGTCGGTAATGCAAATGGTAAGTTTAATAGGAAAATAGTTAGAACACCAAACGTGTGATTTCGAATTATGTCTTTTAATATTTCAGGACCCGGTTTTGGAAAAGAATGTCAGCCTGATTGTAAAGCTTCGAGAAACGAAAGATGCCAGAGAATTGATGGACTCATGAAATGTGTGTGCAGACCAGGTTTTGCTAGAATGTTCCCCGATAGACCATGCAAACGTAAGTTGAAAATGCTTAATTTAAAAAAGTTTCAGTGTATCTTTTCAATTCAGAGATTTTAATTCAATAAAATTTTGTTATAATTGCAGCTACCTATACATACTCTGTGAAATTAGCACTGGCTTCTCAAGGGGAAAGCCGCTTGCAATTCCAAGAAAGCCTCTCTGATAACTCCAGTAAAGAATACCAAGCTCTAGCCGTGGCCACTCATGAAGGCATCAACAGGATGGTGATGCAATCAGATCTTAGGGACGTTTACCATGGTATCCATATTGCCGGCTTCCATCCAGTTGAAATTCAGAACGATACTGGAACTGGGTATCAGGGAGTCATGAACGATTTCTATGTACAGGTAAGTCTATCATCACAAAACGTACTTCAATTCTTCAATAGGTCTTATTAGTCCAAAGGTTAGTTCCCTTCTAAAGGTTGGTCTAAAGGTCCTTAGGTTTTCAACTAAATGAAATAAAAACGCTTACGCTTTTAACCTTAAACTTTGATCGCACAAAATGTGTCAACAAATCAAGACCCACCCGGGGTTCACACATCACAACGTGGAGGATGCCGCTACGCACCTTGAGTCTATGCATAGCCTTTCAAGTCAGGACGCAGAACTGCTAACACTTGAAATAAGGACATTATGGGTTCAAATTCACACTGCATGGTGAACAACTAGTAATTCAAATGGACAATTTATTTCTTTAACGTCGCCAGCAAGTAATGATAATCCATCAGCTACATTGTGAAAATCTAATGTTTCTTCCAGCTTTCTGACAATGCTCACGAGAACCGATTGAAGGAAGTTATAGAGAAATATCTGAGAAATAATAACTACAGTCTCGGAGGGACTGATGTGCACGCTGCTAGCGAATTGTTGGACAAAATGGACGTTAGTGGTAAGATTATAGAACCGTCATGTCTACTCCAATTTTAAACGGAAATTCACATATAATTGGACAAAATTGTTGACAGGATAAACTCTCATGCTTACATTCATTTGGTACGTTTGCCATTACTTTTTCAAAATTCTCATCCTGCATTCTGTTTATTTTATATCGCTATCATAGCTGTAGCGTGCGTTACGTCGGATCGTAAGTGGTTGCCGATATTCATGGACATCACCAAGACCAGACTCCGCTTAGACATTCTACTGTCTTTAGTTAGGGACTCAGTTTGGATTTACGTAAGCTTCTGTATACGGAGCCTTTCGATTATGTCTGTGTTTATACCGTAATATATATCAGTGCTTTGAGGAATTGTTTTGGCAACCACAGCAGATATAAGCCCTGCCTTCATTTACAATGCTTTTCCAGATATCTTTGGTATGAACTTGCCTACACGGTCATTCTTCACATGTTTTTTCTTAAACGACATTTGACGAGACTGTTTAGTGGTATGCAACAATTTAATACTGCCAAATGCCACCAGTCAGAGTGACGATTCACCAGCAGATACCATGTACCCTGCTGGTACTATAGCGCTCATGATGAAGAAGAAATTCGTTCGTCATTCTTGTTATAGTCATATTAAGATATTAAATTCTTTACGTAGACTTTTTTTATTGCTTAGATGGGTGGACGGTCTCACAGCCCACCTGGTGTTAAATGGTTACTGGAGCCCATAGACATCTACGACGTAAATGCGCCATCGCCTTGAGATATAAGTTCTAAGATCTCAAGTATAGTTACAACGGCTGCCCCACTCTTCAAACGGAAACGCATTACTGCTTCACAGCAGAAACAGGTAGGGTGATGGTAGCTACCAGCGCGGACTCACAAGAGGTCCTACCACCAGTGGTCGATCCACCACCTAATATGAAATATTGAATCATGGACAGATTTCGACGAGTGTACAAGCGGCCAGTTCCATGACTGCTCAGAGCACGCGCAGTGCTTCAACCTACGAGGGACCTACACTTGTAGCTGCCTCGAAGGGTTCGCAGATCTCAGCGTGAACAATCTGTATCCCGGCCGAATTTGTTCTGGTTAGTGTAATTGCGACAAAAACACAATGATGTTTGTATGTCTATACCAGTCTATACTTCTATACTAATATTATAAAGATGAAAGATTTGTTTGTTTGTATTGAATAGGCTCCGAAACTATTGAACCGATTTGAAAAATTCTTTCACCATTTAAAAGCTACACTATTCCCGAGTGACAGGCTATAATATATTTTGAAAAAATTTATGGGTCCTTACTAAAACTCCAATAACGTAACCCAAGGTGTAAAAAAATTACCTAAAGTTACTGAATGTCGTGTCCCTGAAACTTTATTCATTATTTTTTATTATTTAGTTTCATCATTATCCAGTTAATAAAACCTTCTGTATGTTTGTATCGCAGCGGAGCCGGTGGGATGCGCGCGTTGCAACTATCACGGCACGTGCTACTCCAGAGACGACAAACGCGTGCTCTGCGAATGCTTCCAGTGGTACTCCGGCAGTACTTGTCAGATCAACTTGAAAGGTAGCTTTGACTTCATCGAATGAGCTAGTTCTACAATACATACGTTTTGAAGGGAAACCAGAGTTTATTACTACTGGTGGTAGGACCTCTTTTGAGTCCGCGCGGGTAGGTACCACCGCCCTGCCTATTTCTGCCGTGAAGCAGTAATGCGTTTCGGTCTGAAGGGTAGGGCAGCCGTTGTAACTATACTGAGACCCTAGAACTTATATCTCAAGGTGGGTGGCGCATTTACGTTGTAGATGTCCATGGGCTGCTGTAACCACTTAGCACCAGGTGGGCTGTGAGCTCGTCCACCTATCTAAGCAATAAAAAAGAAACTGCCTGAGAATTTGAACCCTGGTTACGGCCTTGGTCGGTCCTTGATGTCGTGATCGTTGTGTAGCCTTGGGGAGGACTAATCTGACACTTCTTTATCGGCTTTAACGGCCGTCTGGTGTTGTGGTAAGTGACATGGTCAATACACAAGGGGGTGGCGGGTTCGAAACCCGCCAAGGGAAGATATTTGTATGATAAATATAATAAATGTATTTTCCAGGGTTATGGATGTATGTTAAATATATGTTTTTTGTTTTTTTTTTATTGCTCAGTTGGGTGGACGAGCTCACAGGCCACCTTGTGTTAAGTGGTTACTGGAGCCCATAGACATCCACAACATAAATGCGCCACCCACCTTGAGATATAAGTTCTAAGGTCTCAAGTATAGTTACAACGGCTGCTCCACCCTTCAAACCGAAACACATTACTCCTTCATGGCAGAAATAGGCAGGGTGGTGGTACCCACCCGCGCGGACTCACAAGAGGTCCTACCACCAGTAATTACGCAAATCATAATTTTGCGGGTTTCATTTTTATTACACGATGTTATTCCTTCACCGTGGAAATCAATCGTGAACATTTGTTGAGTACGTATTTCATTAGGAAAATTGGTATCCGCCTGAGATTCGAACACCGGTGCATTGCTCAACACGATTGCACCGGACGTCTTGTCCGTTAGGCCACGACGACTTTTATTGTATGTGTATAATAAAAATTTTAAATTTATTTCCTTTATCTGGTACCAGTAACACAAGTTCTTTACGAACTTACCACGGGACCAGTTAACGTGGCGCGATTGTCAGTGGCTTCTTACCCATTAAGCGAATGGAAATGAAGTAAAATATTTATGTGCGCTTCCAGTGGTCCTTATATCGTTGGTGGTCGCCGGAGCTCTCCTCACGGTGGTACTGGCCGCATGCGCGGTAATAGCTTGTCGCCGCAGCAAGCCACCGCAGCGGTCCATCGTCACATGCATTCAGGGCATGCCTACTCTACATCAGGTTCATAACTCTATTTTTATTGCTGTACAACAGTGGTGGGCAAGCAGTTTTAATGGCGGGCCACAAAGATTAAAAAATTCTAGAGGAGGGCCAGAAATATAGAAAAAATGCATTTTGTATTAAAGTTTTTTAATAAACAAAATACTTTTACTTTTACGCCTTGTTAGGCGTGTGAGACATATGGAATTGTTTTTTACGCGGCTAATTTAGCTTCACCGATAGATAGGTGAAAAGAATGTTTTATTTTTTTCCAATAAATAAACTAATACCTGTGACAGACTGCCGAGATAATTATAACAAACTAGTGGACCCGGCGAACTTTGTTCCGCCACACGGTTTGTTTTAAACACATCAACCGGTCAACTTTGAAATTCTACTATAATTAACCAGAATATATTACGTTTAGCTGTCAGTTGCGTTTTGTTATGCCACGTTTTATGTCGCGTCCCACGGGAACGTGATAAAAAGTCCTATCCTATGTCCTTCTCCTGGTTTTAAACTACCTCGTCACCAATTTTCAGCCAAATCAGTTCAGCCGTTCCTGAGTTATAAATAGTGTAACTTCGACGTGTAAAGTGTAACACGACTTTCTTTTATATATACCTAGTCAGGTCATAAATTCTGTCACATGTTTAATATAAAATAATTGAAACAAGTTTATTCATTATGTAACCATTCATATACCAAAATGAACTTAACAAAACATAGATTCTTATGACACTAAAGTTTATTCAAAATGACCTCCGTGAATTTGAATACAGGCCTTCAATCTGCGCGGCCAGTCGTCTATCGCAGCACGAACGAGGTCCATGTCAATATCGGCGGCTGCCTTAATCAAGGATGTCTTAGTGACTCTAAATTGGGATGAGGCTTTGAGCACGCCTTTTCCTCCAAGTGTTGTCATATCTTGTAATCTAACGGATTCAAATCTGGACTGGAGGAGGCCCAGTCTTCGTGCCAGATGAAGTCGATTTCACGCGCCGCCAGCCAGTCTTGTGTGCTCTTCGCTCTATGAGCTGGCGCCGAATCTTGTTGGAATACCCAGTGCATGTTATTGAACATGGTATGAGAAACAGGTTCCACAAGGTTCGTCAGGACTGTATTTTGATACACAACTGCATTCGTTTTTACATCTTTCTCACAAAAATGTACCTCTGTTAAGCCCCAATAAGAAACTCCCAACCATACCATGAGCGAGGATGGAAAATGACCTCGTTGGACACGCGGAATACGGTTACTCGCTTCTTCACTACTATGTGCGTACACCTTACCTTTTGTTTGTTGTAGCTCTCTTCTACGGTAAAAAAATTTTCATCCGAAAAAAGAATTTCCCGATATTTTTTTCCCGCGTACCGCTTCAACAAAGCGCGGTATCTCTTCAGTCTCAGGTCCATTAGACGAGCATTCAAACGATGTCCTGTTTTTATTCGATATGCCCGAAGCCCTAAGTCTTCATTTAACACCCTTTTCACCGTGGTTCTGCTTAACCCCATCTGAAGGGCCAACAGTTTCTGCTTACATTTGGGATTTCTTTGAATTCGCGCCTTCACAGCTTTTATCTATGCTGGAGTCCTAACAGACCGAGGGCGACCACTTCTTGACCTGTCATCTACACTAGAGTCTTCATTGTATCGTTTGATGGTACGATAAACGAATCTCTTGGTTATATTCAAATTTATCAGTATGTTAAAAATTTGAATTGGCGCGTAACCGCAACGATGCAACGCAATAACTGCAACACGGCCTTCTTTAAGCGTCCACTCCATATTAAAAAATGAGTAAAATTCTAAAAGTATACATTTTTATTTTCATGAACAATTCGAAATTCGAACTCAATAAACTTTTTTGTGGCCAGCATTCTAAAAGAAAAGTTTTTACTGTGTGACAATACTTATGACCTGACTAGTTATAGATGACAAGTTAATTATGAGATAATGAAAGCTCAAAACACCCCTGACGAATTGGAGAGCTTTCATTAAAAAATCGATAATTTTCAATTATATATATATACATCACTATGGTATTAGGGATGGTGCATTGGAACTTATTACTTCCTATTTATCAAGACGGATACAAACAGTAGATGTGAAAGGTAATAGATCTTCAGGTACCTTGTTGAAAATGGGTGTACCTCAGGGTTCCATTTTGGGTCCTTTTTTATTTCTAATATATATAAACGATTTACCTAGTTTTATTGAATCCCGACACGAGGTCGTATTATTCGCAGATGATACATCTTTATTATTTAAAATTAAACGACAATTACAAGTCTATGACGAAGTGAATGATGCGATTTCGTGTGTGGTTCATTGGTTCCGTATCAATAACCTATTATTGAATAGTAAGAAAACTAAATGTATTAAATTTACTTTAAAATGTATTAAACCATCTTTAAATGTGAGACAAGTGGATAGTGATGTAATTGTTTCTGAGGAATCATTGGAGCTTGTTGAGTCAACCGTATTTCTTGGTATAACAGTGGACTCCAAACTGCAATGGGGACCTCATATTCATAAATTGGCGAGTAAGCTCAGCTCTGCAGCATACGCAGTAAAAAAAATTAGAATGTTAACAAACGCGGACACGGCTCGTTTAGTTTACTTTAGTTACTTCCACAGTGTCATGTCCTATGGCATTTTGCTATGGGGCAATGCGGCCGATGTAGAAACGATATTTATTCTGCAGAAAAGAGCTATACGCGCTATTTATAACATGCACTCAAGGGAATCCCTGAGGGAGAAATTTAAAGAAATTAAAGTTCTCACTATGCCATCCCAGTACATTTTTGAAAATTTGATGTATGTTCGTAAACATATTGAGGAGTTTCCTAAAAAGTCGGACATACATAATAGAAATACTAGGAACAAACACAAGCTTGTTGTGCCGATGAGTAGGTTACATAAGATACGAAATTCATTCGGGTGTTTGTCTGTGCGCCTGTACAACAAAATCCCACAAGATGTTCAGAACCTACATATACATAGGTTTAAGAAAACTGTTAAAGAACATCTGTGCAATAAAGCTTACTATAAAGTCAATGATTATCTAGAAGATTGCACAAAGTGGGAATGAGTTGCTCGCTCCGGGCATTTCAATATTGTAGTAATTGTTACGTTATAATACTCATTGTAAAAAACTCATATTTAAAAAAAAAATGTAATATTAAAAAATTAATAAATAACAATTTATTAAAAAAAAAAAAAAAAAAAACATGCCCGCTGAGTTTCTTGCCAATTCTTCTCAGGACGGAGGCTAGTTCTTGTGAATTGGCGGTAGTTCTTTTGACGTTCAACAAGTATGTACTTTCATTTATGTTGAATAAAAATTTTTTGATTTGATTTGATTTGATTTGATTTGATTTGATTTGATTTGATATAAACATCAGATTTTATTTTACGCGCCAAAATGCTGACTAGAATATTTAGGATGGATGGAATCTCGGCGGGCCTGATTAAATACTTTCGCGGCCCGGAGTTGGCCCGGGGGCCGTACTTTGCCCATCACTGCTCTACAATCTACATGGTCGAACGATCACTTATCGTTTAGTAGATACCACATTGTGAGGCAGACGGTATAAGTCCTAAATATTGTATAACAGCTTCTTCCACTGACACACGAGAATTGATGTACTACATACAACAAAACCAAGCTAAATACTGGTTTAGCGAATTTAAAAGAGTAGGGGGTACTTCGACTGTATTTTTTATGTGTTGTTACCTCAGATTATTTGGGGAACCGATTTTTATGAACTGAAACCTGGTGTTCCTCAGCTGTTACCTTTTAAATTTTATCAAGATCTGACCAGTAGTTTTTGAGTTATATTTAATTGACGAAGTCCATTTTGTTGGTTCTTAAGACAAGATTTAGGTTAGAAGGTGCGCCGGCCGCATTCATTTTGCGATATCTAGACTAGACAGATCGCCATATAATACCCGTGTGCTTAGCTCGAGTTTTTTAACTTCTCGATTGCGTAAAAGTTAACTCAATTTTGTATGGAATCGAACAGGTTCCCTTCGTTTGCCGCTAGGGGCGCTGTTCTGACTCAATACCGGCCACCTGCATATTTAGTGCTAGTTTTTAACTTCTCGATCGCGTAAAAGTTAACTCAAATTTGTATGGAGCAGAAAAGCTTCTCTTCGTTTGCCACTAGAGACACTGTTCCGACTCAATACCGGCCATCTGCGTATTTAGTGCGAGTTTTTATCTTCTCGATCGCGTCAAAGTTAACTCAAATTTGTATGGAGTAAAACAGCTTCTCATCATTTGCCGCTAGAGGCGCTGTTCCGACTCCATACAAATTTTAGTTAACTTTTACGCGATCGAAAAGTTAAAAAACTCGCACTAAACACACAGGTGGCCGGTTTGGCCAATACCAAATTGAAAAGATACCTTTATAAGTACTGCGGGTTCATCTTTAGTTACATTCAGTTGTGCACTCCAGGGAGCAATGCCGAAGCAGCGGACCGATAGGCGAGCTCTTATCAGTGAGCAAGGCGAGCCTCGTGATAACACCAGTATCCAGAACGCCTCCCTGCCTTACATGCCCGCCAAGGTAACTTTGAAGCAATTTGCCCTTGCTAAGATATACTGCGTTAATCTCCTCGTTTGTTTGTTTGTAACGTTACGTATTACTGGTGGTAGGACCTCTTGTGAGTCCGCGCGGGTAGGTACCACCACCCCGCCTATTTCTGCCGTGAAGCAGTAATCCGTTTCGGTCTGAAGGGTGGGGTAGCCGTTGTAGCTATACTTATCTTAGCACGGGACCAGTTAACGTGGCGTGATTGTTAGTAAATATTTAATTATACAAATAAAAATAATCATTTTTTGTTCATGGCCGTAAACATCATTAAAACAATACACAATCAATCTAAATCATTATACAATTAATTCACACACACAATAACATAAAAATAACATCTGTCAAATGGGACTTGATGGTAATTGGAATAGAGTATAGTCGTCCACGGTTGCCGAAAATAACGGCAGCAATTTTATTTACTAGTAGGAAATGGTTATTCAAGATCACACAACTGTCTTATTTATCAATCTATATCTAGCTAAAATCTTCTCTACCCTAAAGTCATTCAACTTATAATTTAAAACTCACTTGAATTATGTCAAATTATGTGAAAATGTGCACAGCGACCTTCGTCTTCGAAGAAGCTGGTGATCTCGGACCCCCCGAGTCACGATCCGCCCCCTCCCCCCGCACCAGCCGTGCTGATACCTCGAGCCAGGTTCCATCCTCATCACGGAGACAGGTAAGATAACGTCGTCAAAAAATCTGTGATAAACTAGCTTTTCTTTGGAGGAAAAGTGGAAAGATATTGTTATCAAGGACAAGAGGGAATGCAATGCTGCTGACGAGGATGTCGAAGACAGACCGAAGTTGAGGAGTAGAATAAGGAAAGCTAATACCGCCAACATGTGTGATAAATAGCTAGGAAGAGAGAGGGAGAAGTTTTGTTTTTTGTGATCAGTTTTTAATGGAACAAATAATATTTGGGGGTTCATAAACGGAGGCAGGTACAAATTCTATTAAAAAAAATATATTTATCAAACATGTGCTCATAAATGCCTTCGGCGGTGAACAATGATCATAGAGAAACAAATAATACTGTTAATAATATAGTTATTTTCTTACATGGCTGTTCAAAATTATGAGCGGGTCCGTTTGTTTGTACGTGTGCGTGTGTGCCTGAGAGCTATGCTGATAAAAGCAACCCAACATTTCCAGTCGGGAGAATCTAGCCAGAAAGAGGAGTTTGGAGCTGAGCAGCGAGGCTAAGCTGATCAGCTACTTGGAGTCCGGGGCCGCCACTACTCACGACGAGGTGAGTTTTGTTTTTGAATTAAGATAAAATTATTTATATTAAGTCGGAAAGAATTTCATGATAACTATCGTTATCGGTGTGATTTCATGACGTCACTACTGTGACGGTGATGTGAACACGATCCATCCGCTGTTAAGTGGCAGCGAAACACATAAGCGGCCCTGCTTGAATGTCGCTCTCTTTAACCCGTAGACACAGCCCACTGAGTTTCTCGCCGGATCTTGTCAGTGGGTCGCGTTTTTGATCCGGTGGTAGATTCCGCGAAGCACGGCTCTTGCTAGGGCCAGTGTTAGCAACACACCCGGTTTGAGCTCCGAGAGCTCACCTACACGTCAAGGAGAAGCTGATATAGCCTCTCAAGGCTATCAGCATAGGTAGGATAAAAAAAAGTCGCTCTCTTGCTAGGGCTAGTGCTATCAAATTCTCTCAGGTTGAGCCCGTGAGCTTACCTATCCGCTTTTTTTTTTTCCTACCTATGCTGATAGCCTTGAGAGGCTATTTCAGCTTCACCCTAACGTTTGTGGGTGAGCTCACGGGGCTCAACCGGAGAGTTGCTAACACTGACCCTAGCAAGAGCAGTGCTTCGCAGAATCTACCACCGGATCGGAAACAAGACCCACTGGGAAGATCCGGCGAGAAACTCAATGGGCTAACCTATCCGCGCGTAACTGGAATAGCTCGTAAGCTAACAGCGAATTGGTAGGGGAAAAAAGTATCATTAATGATGGAAACTTGTTTGGTCTTTGTTTACCTTGGGTTTTAAGGCAGGCAGCAGTCTCTGTCCCTGGCATTGCTGATAATGTCTATGGACGTCGGTACCCACTCACCATCAGGTGGGCCGTATGCCTCGTCTACTTGCAAGGGCAATAAAAAAATAAAATCGAAGTTTTGTCCTTTTAGTTTCCTTCCAAAATAAATAGACAAATCACTAAGAGTAACTAAGTAAGTCATTAAAAATAGTTTATCATCTATACTAATGTATATGTATATAAATCTACAGTGGTTTTTACGGATGTTCCGTTATAACTACTGAACCATGCATCCGATTGACTTGAAACTTGGTATTCATGTAGAAAGTACATGTACTTAATGGATATGCCAATATTTATATGAGTGTTGGACTCCCTAATAATAATGACAATAAATAAAAATGTTAATTTTAAAAGCCCTGCGAAGCGCGCGTTTAGGGCTAGTACACTTATAAATCAAAGTAGTTGCCGTGCCTCGCGATGCGTTCACCGTTACCACTCCAATTTGATCTAAAGCATAAGGTCATAAAAAACTATGTTACAAGATAAAGATATTTCGATGCCTTCACAGATGCGAAGGAAGCACAGCTTGGAGTCTTCGTATAGCGCCAACAGGGATAGACCAAACAAAAAGGGTGAGCCAAGAGAATGTTCTTAGCGGACCAAAGATGACGTAATTTGTTTTATTATGTTTACGAGATCCTCGTTCGAATCGCAAAATACGATTGACAGCGAATAACGATGAACAAGCCACTGCCTATTGCTTTTAGACGATCCTTGTGAGTAGGGGGGGGGAGTTACTGGTGATAGGACCTCTTGTGAGTCCGCACTGGTAGGTACCACGTTTCGGTTTGAAGGGTGGGGCAGCCGTTGTAATTATACTGAGATTTTGGAACTTATATCTCAAAGTGGGTGGCGGCATGTACATTGTAGATGCCTATGGGCTCCGGTAACCTCTTAACATCAGGTGGGCCGGTGAGCTCGTCTACTCAAGCAATACAAAAAGAAAATAAAAAAAGTTAAATCGCTGCGTATCTAGTTATCGCTGGTGTCATCATGTGCGACCCCACATCGGCCATATTCACTGATACCATAGAATTTAGATGAGGTACATACATATAAATACTATAGTAGAATTATTTTGTCCGTGCAGTTTGGGTCATAAAAAATCGAAGCGGTGAAGCGAGTATTTCGCTCTCTCTTCCACTCACGAGCCTTATGGACGGGCATAGTGATGCGCATTATTGTAGCCGATAAGCGTTATCGATAATGTATGTAGTTTTGTCATTTTGTGGGATAATGATAAAAATGAAAGAAAAAATCACTAATCGCCGCTAATATATTGTTGCCGTACTATTTGCTAAATGAACAAATCCATGGGGATAATTAAAAGATATCCTTAGTAGGTCGTGTAGTAATACCGGTTGAAGGAATAAAAATTGACTAGTTCAAATATATCTAAATTTTATTGATAACACTAAAACTCGTCAATAGTTGCGAAAAAAAACATTTTTTAGCCAGATTTTAAATGCCAGATTTTATTACTTGTTGTTACTTAATGCGTATATTTTTAGTTTTTAATGTGTATTGTGTATAATAAATAAATAAATAGATAAAAAATTAATAATTTAAAATATATTGCTAATTCACTTAAATAATGCGCTATCATCACATTTCCCAGGAGCTTTAGTATCAGCCGGCTTTAAAGTATCCACCACGATCCGACCTGATGAGAATATGAAGGATGACAGAGACGATATGTCTTCGGTGAACAAAGCAGAGCTGGAAGCGGACTTGGCGAGATTCGACTCTTTAAGGAAGGCCTACAGGTAAAGATCTGTCAAGATTCCCCTAACATAATTCAATAAAAGAAAATAGGTATATTTACTTATTGGTTATGTAGCTATTTTGTGTAACTAAATTAAAATTTCAACTTAATCTAACCAGTGTTTTCGGAAATATTAAACACATTGTACCATTTATTCTTCGAAATTTTTATCTGACAAGCTTAACGCATTTTTTTATAGCTTAGATGGATGGATGAGCTTACTGTTCACCTGGTGTTAAGTGGTTACCGGAACCCATAGACATCTACAACGAAATGTCGCACTACAAGACAAGAGTTCCAAGGTCTCAGTTTTAACAGGACAACGACTGCCCCACCCTTCAAACCCAAACGCATTACTGCTTCATGGCTGAAACAGGCGGGGTGGTGGTACCTACCCGTGCGGACTCACAAGAGGTCCTACCACCAGTAAAAAGTATATAGTAGTAATTGATGAACAATTATATTGATTGCAGCCAAGACGACATGTCCGAATGGACGGACGCTGAAAGAAGACTCGGAGAACTGTAAGTGATACAAAGATGCGAAATAGATATACAAACGACAAATTCATAGAATCTTCTGATGAAGTAAGGTGCAGTTTATACTAGCAAGCGACTATGATATCGTCAATATACAAATAGTATTTTCTGGGCTCTCGATTTGTCATAGTTTAACTGGCTTGTGGCACCACATTAGGTTTCTCGTATCAAAAGTGAACACAGACATTCGGAACAAAGAGGCCTTCATTTAGTATTCGTTAAAACGACATTTTTTTTCCGCCTAACCCCATCTGTCTAGCTTTGATAAAGAGCCGTGGAAAGGACAATATGGCTTCGAATTGTTAATGAAATTATTGCGGCGAATCTTAGTATGAATATCCAATATACATTGGATATCGTTTGTAAACAGGATTCTTTGAATTTTCATCAGAATCCGAGAATGAGGACATTAGAATAATAATCTTGGAACAACTCACATCCGGCCTTCTGCACCAAATTAAGGATTCCTTATTTTATGGGCACTAGAGACTGACAAACACACTTATATACGTTTAAATACATAAATAATAAACACCCAGACATAGAGCAAAAAAACTCTGTTCATCACACAATTATTGCTCGATGTGGGAATCGAACCCGCGACCCTCGCCGCAATAGTCAGGGCCACTAACCGCACCACTGAGTCAGCCAAATCCTTCATTAATTTCACAGGACATTATCGGAAGCTCGTTCAGTGGGCGGGACCTTGCCGGCTAGTACTGGAAGAGCTGCTTCTTCAACAAGACTGACCCACCAGGTAAAAGCTTAAAAATAAAGATTAAGATACATTTTAAAACAATAAAAAAGTCTTCGTTCCCCGTGCTATGAATTATTTACATAATATATATTGTAATATATTTATTTAAATAATATTTAGTATTTTTCTGTAACTATATCTTAATGCGACTCTAAATTCTCAAATATATAATTATGAGTTCTTTCTAGGCTTATTTAGTTGTCAACTTGGTAAAGAAAGCGATCATTCAATGTCTTTTTGAAGCCGAAATGACAACGGTTTTGATTTATCACTAAATAGATTCCCAAGGATAAAACAAATAATTTGAATACAATAAGGAAGTTCGAAAAATGTTGCACATAAAAAGTTTATTTAGAATTTTTCTGCTATACTGCTATTCAACGGACTCTTACTCCGATTTTTAGTTTTAATTAGTTCGTGATATTTAAATTGTGTTCATCGTAAAGTAAAATATGACCCATAGAAAATTCATTAATGGTCCACCAACTACCGAAGAGGGGAAAATATAACGTTGAACCCAGAAATGGGGTCACTGGGCATCTTACCGAACACCATTTAGACATTTTTAAAGGTTGATATAGATTAATTTATTGATACAAGCGTGAGAACTAATGATACGATGCAACGCATGTGCTAAAATATGCACCGGACTCCTAAACGCTGACGTCATTGTACAAAATAATGCACTTTTATAGCGTATTAAAAGCTTATCACCTTTTTTTTCTTAATCACTATTAGTTTCTTTGATCGGTTGTATTGTCATGTTTTTATGACGCAATATTCGACAATACACGGATGTAGAAAACCCTGCTATTAAAATAAACCACGAGCACTTTCTATTAAGTTTGCACTACATAGCCTCAATTTCCTTCACCCAGGAAGCTAACACGATGGCCGAGAGAGACCTTGGATCCACATTCCTTCTGCCGCATGTACACCTATACAAACCAGATCTTGTATGTATCACCCACGCACATGTACTGTAATATTTATATATTTTTAACTTCTTTTTGCCTATCTTCTGACAGTAGCCTAATGGCTATTTTAGCGCCCGGACTGGTAGGTGAGCTCACGGGCTCAACCTGAGAGAATTTGCTAACGCTAGCCCTAACACACTAGCAAGAGCAGTGCTTTACAGAATCTACCTCCAAATCGGAAACGCGACCCACTGATAATAGCCGGCGAGAAACTCAATGGGCTGTGTCTGTGGGTATTTTAATCGGTACTCGGACATAGACTGAGCCGCGTTTGTAGGTATCCCCAATCTGCCTATTTCTTTTGGAAAGTGGTCATTTCGATTCGGAAGGTACACTTTCTTATCTCACTGAAAGGTTAGCTAGATGTCTCTCTAGCTTGATGTATTCACAGTGCAGTTTTTATGGAATCCGGTAACCATTAATGGCAGATGGGTCTTGACCTTCTCTGCCTTACAAAACAAAAGCACATCACCGATATTAGCACACGAAGCACATGTGTCATAAGTTTCCGCTTTATAAGATATTTGCGCTGGTTTTGATAAATCGACTTAAATAATACATTGTTTTTAGAATGTAAGCTTCATAGATTGTACTTTTAATGAACTATTACTTTTTTCCGTTGGATTGTGAGCATGTGTTCAGTACTTAACGGTAGGCAGCGGCTTGGCTCTGCCCTCTAACCACTCAACATCAGGGGGGCCGTATGCTCGTCTGCCTACAAGAGCAATAAAAAAAAATCTTCAAGATTGTAAATTTTGCAGCAAAATCCTTATCTATATTTTTACAGCGTTGCTTATTTTATTATGAAGTTCCATTACTCTAATTGGCCTTTGGTTTCAGACAAGCGACGTATCGGAGTTCGATTCCTTGTAAAGAGTGGAATCAAGAAAACCTGCTAGTATTATGTAATAATTATATTCAGTACGGTCTAAACCACCAAAGTAAAGACTTTATTTATTCAATTAATTTATTCAATTATTTTTAATTTATTTTTAATTTTAAGATAAATTTTAGAAAAAAACACATACTGTATGTGCGGTTGACTGAATGTGATGTCGCCGTACCTACATCTGGCTCTCTCTCAATATAAAAAAATATTTTACTTAAATCTTATCCTAAAAAAGTCATAATTTCAAAGCTCGGTATTCATAATTGAAGTATGCATTATATTTGAGCTGGGAAATTAATTCAAAATATCTTGAGATACGTTCTCGAAGTTTCTAGCAAGTCAGAAAGACACCAATTCAAATGTCTAAAAGTATTATTGTTCTAGGGCAGAAATATACGCGGCCTCTGTGAATTATCATCAGGCCCTTTCTGTCAAATGACGAAAAATAACGAACTGTTTTCCGTTTAAGTTATAAAAAATCTATATTTCTAAATTTAGTTTGTTGAAAGAAAATTGATGTTGTTAGTGAGTTACGCTCATCTTTTATAAATTTTATTTAAATCGTGTCGTTTGTTGTAATATTTCTATGTGCATTACGCAGTGCAAGTGGTTATAACAAGCCACAAAATCTAACTACGTAGAATATTGCAAAAAAAAAAAATTATAGGCAATTGTCTTTTTCTTGGTGTTTCGAGTTCTACTTTTTATAAATCTTGAATTAATTTTGGAAGAAATCGACTTTAAATATTATATATTTTTTATTACGATAGCCGGATACGGGCAGAAATAATACGAAAAAAAAAACTTTAAATGAGTCGACTATTATCAAAGCCGGCAATATGACTTTTGGACAATTATTGGTAAATCAGAAAAACGAATTATTGACTTTGTATTCCATTGGCAGTCACAAAACTCTTCTGAACGACATCTTAGATAGGTTTCGAACCGTATTCTTTGAAGGAGACGATTATATTCAAATCAATCTGTATTGACATATCAATAACATTTTTTTGTCCAAATGCACAGATTGCCACCTTTGATAATAGACGACTCAAATATCACATCGCATATTTTAACGTTCTCAATGTATATTTTGGCAAGAATCGATTCACGAAATGCCATAGTAACTTTAAGAAAAACATAATTATTTTTTTTGTAATTTGTTTATGAAAATGATTTGAATAAGAAATCTTTATTTTAAGCCCGGAATCGATATGGAAAAGATTTACTTAACCGGATTTCTTGTTTGAACAATTTTCATTGTTTTGATTTTTGTAGTTTAATTTTTTTATTGTTCTAAATTAAAAGCTCTTGTTTTTGTTTGTACGTCAAAATTTTAACTTGCGACTTTAAGTGTATTTAATGGGATTCCAAAAAAATGGCCTACCAGAGGAAAGATGATGCAGTTTTTTCTCTGTCTTTTCCTCTATCTGCTGGTCCTAAGTCTACGGCAACATAAAGAAATCCCTGTTAATATTAAAAATCCAGCGGTACTGATACATTTCGACACAGTACACTAATTTTCTATTAATGGTCAAGGAACATTTATTAACCGATGAACGTGGAATAAATTCGCGTTTTTTTAATCTGCTAGCTTTTATTACCGAATTCATCTATACAAATAAATAAAATTGGAGTGTCTGTTTGTAATAATAAAATAACCACTTTTTACTAAATGCGTATGTAGTATGTATACCATATTATTATTATTATTATTATTAATGCTTTATTTCAGTTTTTTTTTTTTAAAACCATAACATTTTGTTAGTAATAATTACTTATAATCTATGTTAGTAACTTAAAAATCTAACACATAACTATCATTATATTATACATTTTATACCATTATATATTATTATTTTTCTCCTTCCAAGTGCCTACTGCAAAGGCTATTGATCAGCAGTCCCTCGATCTTGCTCGATATGATTCTCAAAAGACTGTTGTCACTGTCACGAACTCGACGCAATAACGATGCACTTCTCTTCCGCATTATTGCAAAGAAGTCATCGGTGTGAGATGACATATACCATTTTTTTTTGTCTGCCTGTTTGTTTCGGCTAATCTCTTGAACGGCTGGACCGATTTTGACGAGACTTTCACTGATGGGTAGCTGATATAAGGAGTAACTTAGACTACTCTGCTTCTGATTCGTTATAGTTCTAATAGAATAATAAATAGTTGCAAGTTAAAATTTTGCGGAAACGTGATTTGGATGATCTAGTAAAAATGTTAATATACGTACAAAATCGGTACAAAAAAATAATAATTTACATACGTATGTAGAAAAAAAAACAAAAAAAAAAGATTTACATATGTATATCATTACATATGTACACAATGATATACATTGTATATTTGTTTTAGTTAATAAGTATTGCTTTTTGTGAATAAATTTTATATTAAAGATTACGTACAATTTTTATTTTATTTTATTTTATTTTATGCCTTGTTTTTCCAAACGTCTGCACGGAAGTGTTACAGTTATAAGTTTCAAGAAATTAAAGAAGAAGAAGAAATTAAAGAAGAAGAGAAAGAAATTAAGAGATTTAGACGATTTTCATTTTAAGAAAAAACTAAAAGATAATCTTATTAGTGGAAATTATTATCACATAAATGATTCTCTTAGGGATGACATTGAAAATAAATAGAATTTTTAATTATTACTTGAACTTTGGATGAATGAATGGTAAATTATATAATATTATAATATCTTGCACTGCACAAAATTTCGCACGTCAAATGATGACAAAGCATACACGCTGCTTTTAACTTATGTAATAACTCATTATCACTATGCTTGGCGAATAAATGATTTCTTTCTTTCTTTCGTTCAATAAACACACGCTAGGGTAGGTTGAATCGTCGTATGTATTTTTGCAGGAAATGAGAAACTTCCATTTTTTTGTGTGAGGTAGACGTTTCACAAAAATTTTTTCAGTATTCGACTTGACGCCTCAAAGTGGGTGACAAATTTCAATGTGTGTCTATTCAACATCTAATCTATCTATATACGGTCAAACCTGGGTAAGTGAGAACTGGATAAGTGAGAAAACTCTATAAGTGAGAGTAATAGCCAGGACCCGTCATTTTAAGCTCCCAAAACCTCTATTAGCGAGAAACAGAAACCTTTGTAAGAGAGAGTCGTTTTTCCCTCATGGACCTCCATAAGTGAGAATGCTACTTATCTATACCTCTGTAAGCAACAGTCGAACTTTATTTATTTATATTATTTAAGAGGGACAAATGACAAAACAATTTACAAATTTAGCATCTGCTATTTTATGACTCATTCTTAACTTTCGTGGAACTTCCTATCATTGTTTTTGTATTGTTTTCTCGTCAATATTGAACCTAGAGAAATGAGAAACTCGGGTTAGTGAGAAACCTCTATAAGCGAGAATGAGATTGTGCTCCCTTGAACTCTCGCTTATTCAGGTTTGACTGTATTTAAAAATGAATTGCTGTTCGTTAGTCTCGCTAAATCTCGAGAACGGCTGGACCGATTTGGCTAATTGTGGTCTTGAATGATTTGCGGAAGTCCAGGGAAGGTTTAAAAGGTAGATAAATATGAAAATGCTCGGAGTTAAATAAAAATAACAATTTTGTTTTTCCTTTGATGTGTCCCCCGTCGGACGGGTTCCTTTTGTTTGTTTTAAGTTTATTTTATACAAAAGTTTAGGTCTTTTATTTATCGATTGAAGCACTACGAAGTCTGCCGGGTCAGCTAGTCGTATATAAAATAAAACTGAAAGTTCTTTGTAAAATAAAAATCAGGCCGTCAGCGCAAAACTGGCCTAAGCATACCGAAGTTAGTATGGAGATAATGAGGTTTGAATTTACTCTTACACTGCTTCGTAGGCAAAAACAATACGCCCAAAAATAATGTTTACAAACACATCTGTTATCTATGGGTGAAATTAGGGATAGGCTGTTTCGCATCAACATTAATCATGTTTTAAATAAAATGCAATACTTAAAAGCACGAATATAAAAAATTGTGGGTTAAGCCACTTTTGCAGTGACAACCTCAAATAACACAGAAGGTGGTTGTAAATGAATACAAAACAAATGAGATAGCGTTTTATTTAATATACCAATAATAATATTAAAATTTTATTCGATAGAATATCAGCATATATTACAAATATAACGGTAAATAATCGCAACTAAATTCAACACAGTGCTTCTGAGAACGTAGCTTTCATAGCTTTCAAAGCTTCGAACAGCGAGGATGTCTGAAATAACTCATACAGAACCCACGAATTTCGATACAGGTCGGAGATGACGGTACAGCCTTAAATTGGAATATTACAGCCTTAAATTAGAAATTAGAAAATAATTAAATTAGAAAATATCCTAAAATTAGAACCCATATGAAAAATCAGTTACACGTTTCTTATTCATATGTAAATACGTTGATCAGTATTTTCCACCAAAAATTCCCAATGAACAATTTCAGCATACTTAAACTAATGGGATCAATAATATATTCCTTTTTCTGAATGGCTGAGATTATCGGAACGATTTTGCGACTTTGAACTTGAGTATGCTTGAATCGATTTAAAGCCACATCGTCATCCACACCCTGTATATACGGAAATTTGTTACAGAACTCGATCCACATAAGTCAACTCCTCTATAGAGATTTTAGTAATAGCCGAACCAGTTTATGTGCTACGGGGAACTAAGTATTTTACTAAAAAGACGCAGGTATTTGCTTTGCTTGGCAATGAAGTTTTGATACTAAGGTTCCCTAATATATTTTTATAATCCCTCCCTTTTTGGTTTCGAAAACGCTTCAAAATTCGATACGAGTACATAACCATATATCGAGGGGTGAAAAGCTATTTGTTTTAAGCGACATTACGCTTAATAAGCGACATTTATCTTTGTATTTAAAGGTGCGTTTTACTTGATACTAGCTGAGTGCCGCGATGCTACCCGCGGCAATTTTCGTACCGCGGATGAAGCCGCGGGGCGAAGCTAGTCTAAAAAAAGTAGCCTAAGTTACTCCTTATATCATCAGCTACCTATCAGTGAAAGTACCGTCAAAATCAGTCCAACCGTTCCAGAGATTAGCCGGAACAAAGGGACAGACAGACAGACAAAAATTGTAAAAAATGTTATTTTGGTGTATGTACCGTATATATATTCATATGCATGTAGTAAAAAGCGGTTATTTCAATATTACAAACAGGCACACCAATTTTATTTATATGTATAGATTAGCATAAACAGTTCGATGTTTTTAATTGAACTTCAATCAGGCTTACTCCATTCAAATAGCTAAACATTTTTTTTGTTCCAAATTTTAAAGTTTGAATGGGTCTCCTGTAAATTTTGAAAGTTGGTGCTTAAACCAAATCGCCTTTCAGCCCCCGATTAAAAAATATGCGAAAAATCTTTTGGTATCATATCAGCATATCCTTGATACTATCATGGATCGGATCCTTGGCGCAAAAAACAAACAAATAGCGATTCAAACCTCAATATAATAAATACCTTTGTAACTATCAATAATAAGACCCATTTGACTTTTTGCTACGGATAACGGTTCAACAAAATACAGGGAACAGTTTCCAAATAAAACTGAAATAAAACGTAAATTTTTTGGGAGAAATTACAGGAAAACCTGGACCCAACAAAATAAACAAAATATAGTATCAACAACTTCAAAAAAGGGTCCTCGAAACCTTATAAGCCCTTCGTTTAGATACCATTTGTTAAATTAAGGACAGAAGCAAGAGACATGAAGCTAAAACGAATCTCCTTCTCAAAATTGGTTTTTTTAACATCTTTGAAGCACACGTATTCAATAAATTAACTATTTATTTATAAATATAATTTTACATTTAAGCGAAACGTATCTAACATTATTCGTGGGAATCGTCGCCATCACGAGTTCTGAATTCTTTATCAGGTAATACTTTTATGGCATATATCAAATTAATTTTCGATTCAATTTCTTATTTAGCAGATAATGATTTAGAAACATTATTCTTTTCCGGACAAAATTCATATTAGTTAACCAAGAGGACCCGTGATAACGACTGCAGCTGATATGAAAAACATAGCTTCATCAGCTAACGCACATTATTTAGCTAAGCATGACAATTTTACAATTCTACAATCCAATTTAAAACAATTACGATTTCATTTCGACAATAATAATTTATTTATAATTTTATATTAAATATTTAAATTAAATTACTAATTAAATAGTAAATTAATATTTTTTTTGTCGTACTGTTAATATTTAAATTTAACCTATTTTTCCGCTGTTTGTAAAATTGCTGTAACATGTCATAGTGTTGTTATAAGAGATTGCTGTACATGCCTGTAACTGGCTTACATACCGGTACTTAATTTTATAGATGTTAATTTTAAGCCTGAATGTTTTGTGTGTATTGCTGTTGGTGTGTTTAAATAAATAAATAATAATATCCTATTATTTATTCAACTAATATCGTAAGCTAGTGAATCTTCTAGACGATGTCTAGCTATTGCTATGGCTATATGTATGTTTACAAGGTAAATGTCAAAGCGAAGATCTTTCATCGAATGTGTGAAATTGCTTACTAGACCGACGGTCCAAATAATAATATTATTGTTCGGAACTTGTTTAAATATAAATTTATCTTGAAAATGTCGTTAGCGAGATTCAGACATATATAAAATATCTTTTGTTCTGTGATGATTACCGCCACATAGGTATGGAATTTGGTCATATATAAGAATGATTGGTGCGGAACATATTGCGGTAATGGACTGTGCCAAACACCAGTAACTGAATTGGTACTGGCAATTAATTACAGGGACTGCTTTTTCTAATTAGATGTGATAAAAATGGATGCTATATATGTATGTAAGTTTAAGTAAATCAAACTTTAAATTATTTCAACTTACTAAATACCGTTTAGTCATTGCTATATTTAGTATATATCTAATTTTACTACAGTTAAGATTACAATGGCCCTAAAATCAAATCGCAATTGTTTCAATAGCCTTCAAATCTAGAACATCAATAACTCTACTATTATCATTAATTCCATCAGTCTCATCCCGCTTCTAAATATTCATATTCGAGGGTATTTTCCGTTCGTTACAAAACCTACAAAACCTACAAGGAGCCAAGTACCGTCTTGGATTAAGTCCGTCGACCTCATGCCTATCTAAAATCCCTTAAGAAATTAGCCAAGTAATGCTTAGCTAATCGAAGCTATCCTATCTTTTCGACGTAACTTAACATACCTTTTTATCTCATTTCCAAACATCAATTCTTTTAATTCCCTTATTTTATATGAGCCTTGTCGTCAGCGAATTTTAAATATAATATTAAATTGATAATACTACAATAATATTTCGATCACAAAAAAAAATTTCGAATGAAAAAAAACGACAAATAAATAGCGAATAGATTGAACTTGGAAGAAAATATATAATAATAATTGAAGATAATTGAAAAATATTTTGAACTATGAAATGAATCTGAGAATTCGTTTGCTCGTCCTAGATGTGATGATTAATGTATGTAATAGCAAATCCTTGGAACTATCAATTCGTTCAGTGGCTAACTATAATCCTTGGAATGTAAATCAATCAAGTACAATGCGCTTCTTTGAAGTTCCCAAATGAAAATCGACTGATGAGAAATTTCTAATTTTAATGTATTTGGATATAATTGAACATCCTTTCGTAAGTTTTATTAATATTGCACTATGTTCGATTTTATTGCACCGGTGCTCTTAGATATCAACAACCGCCCACTTTGAGACATGAGGTCGAAGGTACCATTGTATCGCGGTGGTCGATCATTGAGTTCTTCGCCAGATCTTCTCAGTGGATCGCGATTCTGATCATGTGGTAGATTCTGCGAAGCGCTGCTCTTGCTAGGGCTAGTGTTATCAAATTCTCTCAGGTTGAGCCCGTAAGCACACCTACCCGTCCAGGCGTAGTTGGAATAGCCTCTCAGGCTACCAGAAAATAGGTAGGGAAGAAAAATTGCAGGTGTTCCTTATATTCAAACTGAATCGGTTCACGGCAGAAATAGGCAGACTACCATTCTCATGTACGATATTTCAAAAATACAACGTACCGTTTTTCTTGAAAATTCGCAATAACAACGAAAGATAAGCGTAATTCAAATCTATATATTTGGAAATTTTGTACCCGCTTCAAGTCTGAATACTGTATTGATATTAATAATTTCTTTATTACTTAGGCTCGCAATTTGAAATTAACAGAACGTTTACTATATTCTAACTAATCGAATTGTTTGAACCATCGTTTAACTACAGGACGTATTTGTTTATTTAACCTTTCCGAGATGTTATTAGCAATAGGTGCAGTTTTTGCTAAAGCAGCTTCAGCGGCGATTTTTGTTTTACGAAAACAATCTTAACGTAAACTATTTAGAGCTTAGGATTTCTTTGCAGCTTCCTCTAGACTTGTGTGCGGTGCCTTGGCTATCATCGTAAGGGATCTGAAAGTAATTTAGACAAAAAAGTTAAATCTCTAAGCGCTGTCTCATTTCAAATGGTCAATGTTATTTAAATTTAAAACTTTTCATACTTCAAATTTAAATTTTCAAAAACTTCCTTTCTTTTATATGGAACATGCTAAATATGAATAAAATGATTAATATTTGATGATACGTTATAGCAACCAATAACACGGTAAAATTAAAAACGAAAGAAACAAAAACAATAAGTTTAGATTGTTAGGAAGCCATTTGATTTGCGACGATACAGCCGGTGTAAAGAAAGCAAATTAAATCTGATAAAAAGCAATGTAATTTAAAAATTTTGTACCTATTTGTTGAGGCTATCTTGGGAGTGACTTAAACAATAGCAGCTGCAATGACAATATATTATATTTATTTAGTTTTAGAGGTACATATAATAGCTTCGTTTAAGAAATTAAAACATGATAAACTACTAGATGAGAACAAACATTGGAACATGTATAAATAAAAGCAGTGCGCGTAGGAGAGTGTGTGTTTTAAAATCATTTAAATATTCGACAAATTTAGTATTAATATGGAATTAAAAAAAAAAAATAGTAAAAATTTTTCTTAGTAAAAGCAAAATAATATTACGTTAAAAAGAATATTTGTCTGATTCGTTCTTACCTTCTTTGTGTGGGTACAGGTGGTGATGATTGAGGAACAGGTTGCAATGATGCTGGACAGCTTTCGGACAATGGTTGCTGAGGCTCGGCCTCTTCACGTCCCCCACCTACAACCAGCAGTCAGGGTTGATTTGGGAAATTAAGGTGCATCAGAAAATGTATTGACCGATATATTTCTTACTATTTACTTCCATGAAAAATACGAAATACTTGCGCTGCTATCATAGCGGGAAACATACCGTAGGCTAGACAAAACCTAGATCTAGAAGATTTTCTTTAGATTATTTCAATCACATAGGACATTTTTCGACAAAAGACAATTCTCATAGAATGTGATTAGTTTAGCCCACTGCAATAGTATTGATTGGGAAATAGTAATTCTTATGAGTTCGCATAGGTTAGTTGATGCATTTATAAATAATCTCTTTTTGTTTGAAGAGCTGAAAGATAATTTTAATGTACTTGAAACTATAATGATGTTTCTAATCAGATGGTTGCATTCATTTGAATTAACTGCAGTGAAGGTTGGTGCTGCCAACAAAATTTAATGAGACGTATCGCATTGCTTATCTGTAAATATTTTGATAGATAGACATTACGTTATTCTTTTTTAATATTTAGGTAACCGTTTCGTCAAAGTTTTAAATATAGAATTCATTTAAGCTACATTAAAATTTAGAAATGTTTATGTGAATGATTCTTTGTGAAAAAACGTTGCATCTGATGTTGTTCCACATTAGTATGTTCCAATTCCTCAAATTCTAAAGCTCTCAAAAGACCCTGTTAAGTGACGAACTAGAGAATATACCAAACAGTGATTGCACACACAGCGTTTAGCCCCCCCAATGCTTAGTACTACTGAGTATTTAAAGATACCTTAAATTAGGTTACCTCTAACAATAGGTGTGTCTCCGATATAGAACGTTGCAGCGGGCGTCTCGACTTTTGCCTCTTTGATGGAGTTATCGCCACTCACAGCAGTTAGAGTGTCAGTACTGTCAAACATTATAGTTCGCTCCTTGGCTTTAGGTGTTTTGCTGTCAAGCTCCTAAAGGATTTTAAGATTTGTGTTAACTATTAGGATTATATGAACAACTTCTCTTAATGGTACTAAAGAGTTAAACTTAGTTAATTCCGGGTGATATCCTTCTAGAAGAAGAAAATAGTCTCTATCCTTGTTGGATACAACGAAGGGGAGGCTAAAACTAAGGAAGCCCAGTGTGCCTTTTTTTGCCGTGAAGCAGTCATACGCTCCAACTAGATGGGACGTAACTTCAACCTTATATATCATGGTAACTGGTGATAATTACGGCGTGATCTCCATGAGTTTCAGGGACCATTTTATAGGGTAGGCTCTAAGATCTTTTAATAACCTAATCAATAAATAAGTGAAAATTCAGATTTTCACTCCTTCAATAAAACCCCGCTGTAAATTAATAAATAAGAAAAGAAAGAATGGAAATCTTTAGTGATCCCCTTTTTAATACGCTTTTTATTAGCTTCAGACGTATGTATGTTTGTAACGGAATCTTTGAACATGATTTTAACCCCCTTCAAAACGTCGGATTAACTCGAAATTTGGTACACTTATTAAGGACCGATGATAACTCAATATTAAAAAAATTAATTAAAAAAAATTGAAAGCATCAAAAAAAAAAATGATTTTATTGTAAAAAAAATCGTGTTTCTTACACTATTTTTAATTCAAATTTATTAAAACTTATTTTCTATATTTTAGTTGGATTTTCTATAAAAGCGTATTCTGTTAGTTTTTTTAAACTATTATTTATTATTTACTAAAAGTCCAACAGATTATAGATACGTACTAGTCTTTCAGTATCAGAATCCGGTTCTTGGACATCATACTCGTGGGACTGCTGCTCACTCGTAGACTGGTGTTCCATACTGTCCATCTGCACGGCGGTGATGGGTTCCAGGGTGTCCAGGGAAGACACCATGGTGTTCGACCCTGGAGGCGGTACCGCTGTTATCTTTCTGATTAGTATGAAGCTCAGATAAGTAGCAAAATGTTATAAGTAAAGCTAGGGAGTAATGCTTCTGGAACATTCAAAAAGATGAGTAGATGCGTAACTGCTGTTATAGTAGACATTGGCATTGGAATATATTTGCAAAAAGGCATGATTTTTCCAGTTATTAGGAAAAGCAGATTTTGGCAGGCATGGTTAATAATATCGTTAGTGTTATTGATGTTACTAAAAAGGTTTATATTGGATACAGCGACAGCAAACTTCATACGAGTAGGCTAGTTATAAAGTTATCTATTGCATCAACAGAATGTATGGCTAGAAAGCAACGTGAAAGTTTTAAAGACCATAGTTGTTTTTAATACGCTTTTAATAGCTTCAGACGTATGTATGTAACGGAATCTTTGAACATGATTTTGACCCCCTTAAAACGTCGGATTAACTTGAAATTTAGTATACTTACTTATTGAGGATCAATGGCAAATCAATATTTAAAAAAAATAATGAAAAAATAATAATTAACCACGCTTTTTACAATTAAATCATTTTTCCTCACACTATTTTTAATTTAAATTTATTAAAATTTATTTTCTATTGTTTTGTTGGATTTTTTATGAAAGCGTATTTTGTTAGTTTTTTAAACTATTATTTATTTTTCATTTTTTAGTTGAATTTCAATTTTTCAATTTTTTTTTTAGTCGGCTAATACGATATAACTCGTCTATGATTAATGAGTTAATTAAAATGATAACCAAACAAAAGCTAATCTACTTGCATGTTGCTTCATATGTAACACCTGCACGTTGCTTTTGAAGAGAAGGTTTTCAAGAGAGAGAGAGAGAGAGTAAATAGAACTAACCTCCGGAGGTGAGACTCCCGGTCATTGGAGTGTCCACCTCGTAGTTGTAAGTTGCTCGCGTTGCGTTCGAACTGGTGGCTTCAAGACTGTCCGTACTCCCAAGCATCAGATCGGCTCGTGCCCCCCTAAACAAGACACAGCGATTCTGATAATGCTCTCGAACAAAACTATTTATTAAGGAATTGTTTTTTATTTTATTTTATTGCTTAGATGGGTGGACGAGCTCACAGCCCACCTGGTGTTAAGCGGTTCCTGGAGCCCATAGACATCGACAACGCAGATGCGCCACCCACCTTAAGATGAGTTGTAAGGTCTCAAGTATAGTTACAACGGCTGCCTCACCTTTCAAACCGAAACGCATTACTGTTTCACGGCAGAAATAGGAATAGGACTCACAAGTGGTCCTACCACCAGTAAAAGTTTGTGATGATCGCGTCATCGCGCTTTTGTACCTAGTGCTAGTAACCTTGAAGGGTTATGCAGGCTTCACTGGACGTATAGTCGAGCTCACAGGGCTCAACCTTGAGACTTTGCTAACATTAATTTCATTTTTCATTATTATTATTATTATTTTTTTAATTGTATTTTTTGACTTGCTTTTCGTTTATTGCAAATATTTTTACCTATCTAAAAAAATGTTTTTTTGAGACAAAACAAAAAAAAAAAGCCCGCTGAGTTTATTTCGTCGGTTCTTCTCAGGACTGTTGCTTTTTTTGGAACCGGTGGTAGAGTTAACATTGTTATTTATATTTTGACATTCAACAAGTGTGTTATACTGACATCTAAGTTGAAATAAATGATTTTGAATTTGAATTTGAATTAACCCTAGCAAAAGCTTCGCTGTATCAACCACCGGATCGGAATCGCGACTCACTGAGAAGATCCGGCGAGAAACTTAGTGGGCTGCGTATATAAGTTAGCTTTCACGACGTATCCTTCCTAGTATTCGATAGATTCGACGAGAATAGTGACCGAACGTTATCGCATCATTTTCCAGAAGGGCAGGGTCTATTTGAAGTATTTTGAATACTGTACTTATCCGCAGAACATTTCTAAAGACCCGGCTCCAGCGTGAACTCTTCTTCGCGATATTTCATGGCACAAACACAATCTTCAAATGAGCTTTGAAAAGGGTCGTGGCTGTGCCCTTGATTCGAATGATGCTTAGCTCAAAAATAATAATAGAAAAATAGGCAAGAAGATCTCACAGACCGATGTCAAAAAAATTGTAACTGGAATCCATAGATAACGAGATGTGAACATTACTTACCTTGGGCAAGATTGTTTTTAAATACATGATGCTATCCCTATACCGTGGAAGTTATTGATGAAAGTGTTTTTTTTTTTTTTGNCAAACATGTTTTTTTTTTTTTGCTTAGATGGGTGGACGAGCTCACAGCCCACCTGGTGTTAAGTGGTTACTAGAGCCCATAGACATCCACAACGTAAATGCGCCACCCACCTTGAGATACAAGTTCTAAGGTCTCAAGTATAGTTACAACGGCTGCACCACCCTTCAAACCGAAACGCATCACTGCTTCACGGCAGAAATAGGCAGGGTGGTGGTACCCACCCGCGTGGACTCACAAGAGGTCCTACCACCAGTAATTACGCAAATTATAATTTTGCGGGTTTCATTTTTATTACACGATGTTATTCTTTTACCGTGGAAGTCAATCGTGAACATTTGTTGAGTACGTATTTCATTAGAAAAATTGGTACCCGCCTGCGGGATTCGAACACCGGTGCATCGCTTCAATACGAATGCACCGGACGTCTTATCCGTTAGGCCACGACGACTTTTTGAAAAGCAGTAAGAGTAACCCAAAGAGGACAATTCTATCTAAGCATGAAAAGCGGCGAGAGGTTATTGATCGCACTACCACAAGTTACTTTATAGGCCCAGTACGTGGTGCAAAAAAAAGGGTTTTTTAAACAGTAGCAGTTTATTGCAACAAGTTAAAGAGCTACGTCCATTGTATTTGTATGTAAGTCGCATTTACATAAAATTAAGCTTCCATTGTATATTAATAATAATAAGAAAACAAACATCTTTTATCGGATCTACAAGTTGAATGTGCTTATACTGAATTCAACAAAAGAATAGTTTTTGGACAAAACATTATATATTCTAACGTGTAGTGAATTCTTAGCTGCGGTTCTTAATTCTTATTATTACACTTTCTACAAATTCTTACATAATAGTATGTTAAAGGGAAATTACGCGTTTCTACTTTCATTTTATTTTAATCGAATAACAGTTCTGCTGCTATCAAATTAAGTTTTTTTTTCTACCTGAGCTGATAGCCTTGAGAGACTATTTCAGCGTAACATTAACTAGTAGTTGAGCTCACGGGGCTCAAACCTGATGACGTTGCGAACACGAACCCTAGCAAGAGCCGTGCTTCGCAGAATCTACCACCGGATCGGAAACGCGACCCACTGAGAAGATCCGGCGAGAAATTCAGTGGGGCTGTGTCTGAGGGTTAATTTACTAGTCGAGCCCTTCGTCGGCTCCTTCGCAAGCGACAGGTTCGACGAGAACGATGACCGGTGCTTGAAATACCTAAAAGCACCGTTAGTGAATCGGGAAATATCTGAAATGACGTGAAGTTTAGTGAGAATACGCTAACATATTAAAATTTTTGAACGTGAAAAATTAAACTTGAAAATGCGAAGTCATAGATATCTCTATACTGCGTTCGACACAAAAAAAGCTGTTGATTCTGAGCGGTAACTCTGAAAAAAAAAAAACTAGTATAACCCAATCTCACAGAAACTGCTCCTTCTTTGTCGATAAACTTCTTTTGAAATAGTTTAAACTCTGAAAGAGAACTCTCTCAACCACCCTGCATTGACTAGTGACAGTGGTTCCCAGGAATATGTTATATGTTCAATAAATATTAGTAAAATGTATTTTTTTTTTGTGTAATTTAGTCATTGTACTACTTACTATTCTAAATCGGTTAGCGAATATTTTACAGTGTTAATTTTAAATGACTGAATGTCGAGAAAGGACTAATTACGATTTAAACTTAACATTTTGATTCGCTGAAATCAATTTAGGTAAGACTAGCGACCCGCCCTCGCTTCGGAAACATTAAATTTTATTATTGATAGCTGAGTCCCGCTATGTTACCCGCTGTTATTGTCGTACCGCGGGTGAAGCTGCGGGGCGAAGCTAGTCTAAAAAAAGTAGCCTAAGTTACTCCTTATATCAACAGCTACCTATCAGTGAAAGTTCCGTCAAAATCGGTCTAGCCGTTCCAGAGATTAGCCGGAACAAACAGACAGACAGACAGACAAAAATTGTAAAAAATCTTATTTTGGTGTATGTACCGTAATATATGTATATATGTGTATTCATATGCGGGTAAAAAGAGGGTATTTCAATATTACAAACAGACACTCCAATTTTATTTATAATAGATGTATAGATTTAAACTAACCGACTGAAGCTTCCAGACGAACTGAGCTCTTCGTCCTGTCCGCTCCAGGAGCCGCTGGCTGGATCTGTAAATGGTTTACCGGAAGAGATCACACTATGAGCTATCGACCTCCCCGAACAGGGCGACAGATCACGAATTGAACTACCCTCTCGCGAAAATTCCAAATCTTCGGGTTTGTCCGTCATTATTATTGTCTGCTTTGTAACCGTCACTATTTCACCATCGGAATGCTTTTCCATAACGGTCATCAAGCTATCCATCTCCGACGGCTGGGAGGTTATAGATGATGACATTTCGGATCCATACGACAAGATTCCTTCATCGTAATGTCTAGTTCTGGCGGGTATATCAACTGGACTTGCTCCCACATCTGCGTCTGTGCTAGTGACCGTTTCGGAGACCTTCTTTCCGTCAACGAATCTTTGTTGGATCACTGTCGTGGTTCTGACTACTTCAATGACTCCGCTGTCGGTAAAGGTTCGAGTAACGGGCTGTGAGGTCTTCGATTTTTCTTCTTGGTCAAGGAGCTTCATCATTTCTTCGCAGTCTCCAGGGATAGATTCCGCCGAGCCGTCACTTGGCGCAGAGGCACATATAAATGTCGATGTTTTTTGGCACTCTTCATTTATATCAGATGATTTTGATTCTGTTGACTCTGTTTCTGGTTCAGGTACAAAAAATGCACCCCTGTCATCAAATTTCNGCGAGGTCTTCGATTTTTCTTCTTGGTCAAGGAGCTTCATCATTTCTTCGCAGTCTCCAGGGATAGATTCCGCCGAGCCGTCACTTGGCGCAGAGGCACATATAAATGTCGATGTTTTTTGGCACTCTTCATTTATATCAGATGATTTTGATTCTGTTGACTCTGTTTCTGGTTCAGGTACAAAAAATGCACCCCTGTCATCAAATTTCTTGACTGTCACCACTTTAGGAACGACTTGCTCCTGTAGTTTTGCCTCTATAGCCATTTGTTGATCAATTAGTTTTCTGATTGCAGCAGAATCAGTCAGCATTTTTTGTGAAGGACTGCCGTAGCTCCCGATTTTTTGTGAAGGGCTTCCGCCTTTTTGCGATGGACTCCCAGATTTTTGACTAGGACTGCCACTTTTTTGAGGAGGACTACTCTCAGAGCTTCCGCTGTATGACCGTTTTTCTCTTTCTAAAAAGCTCCCACTTACTTCTTTGGGATCGGCTAATAATAGAGCTTCTTTTTGTTTTGCCAGTATTTCAGCTCTTAAAGCTTCTAAGCATGCCGATTCTAATCCTTCGAATTCTTTTAAGCTTGAAATTGAAATATCATCTCCTTGACTTCTGCTCAATATGTATCGTTTGGGAAGCGAACCGTTCAAAGAATCTTGTGAAGAAGAAGAATTTTGTTGATACTGTTCCATCAGCGCTCTTTCTAGATTTTCGAATTCCTGCAAAGAGCTGATCGAAATATCATCGTTTTCTCCTCTGACTCTAAATCTAATACGAGATGCCATTTCCGATTCAGAAAGACTGCCGTAAGAGTTTCTGAAGCTGCCGAAACTGCCTATTGATTCCTTTTGAGAACTCAGACTTCCGATCCTGCTGGCATCAAAGTCAGTCATTTCTTCTTCTTTAATGTCTTCTAAGGGTACCCTTTCATAGTCGTATCGTGGATCGCCTTCGAATCTCATTTGTATCCAACGCTTGCCTGCTTCTATTTCAGCTAGCTCTTGCGCTTGTAACCTTTTTTGTTCTATTTCAAATTGCAATAATTCCTCATCTGATAGTGACCCAGAAGCGCTACTAGTACTTTCTTGTTTTTTAGCAGTCTTCGACAGTAATTCTTCCACTTCAGTATCATGTCTTTTTACATATTTCTGTGCAACGATTTGCACACTTTTACCTTCTGTATCAGTTTCTTGGGCCTCTTTAGCGACTTCTTCAATTACAACGAATTCATCCATTTCGCTTGGTTTATCTACTATTTCAAACTCGTCACTAGTGGGCGACTCTTGATCTTTTTCGTATGTATATAGAGTTTTCTCTTCCGTTGTTATCATCAATTCAGATTTACTGCTTTCGGTAACTACATCGGATTTTAGTTCAGGAGTTTCTGAAATATCATACATATCATCTAGTATATATTCGCGTCCGTTATCAGTTGAAATAGAACTCTGACTAGGAGCAGATAAGGGCGTTTGTGGTGTTTCTTGCGTTTTCAAACTGGACATTGAACTTTGTTTGCTGTCTAATTCTGACTCAGGAGTTTTTATGACAGATTTTTCAACTTTGGTTTTTGGTACCGACGAATCACTTTTAGATTTGAGTATTTCCTCATATTGTATCGAACCTATTGGTATGATTTCTTGTTCGACATCGACAAATTCTCTCTGTCTAGGTATGGGTATTTCTGTTTTAGGAAATGGAATTACGCTTACATCTTTGATTTCCTTTCTCTCACAAACTTCTGATACTTCTACTTTATGCTCTCCTGGTGTACTTTCATTCATTTCAATACTCATTTTAGTGATGGTCGTTTCTTGATGTGAAGGACTTTTTAGATCCGATGTTACAGCACCATATTTGACTATTGCTTCATATTCAGAGGACCCTATTGGAATAATATCGCTGTCAACGTCAGCGAATTCTCGTTGAGGTTTTTCAATTTTGGTAACATTAAAAGGTATCGCTTCATCCTTTTGACATATCGTTTTCGTTATCACTTCTTTCACTTCGTCTAGATCCAATTCTGATTGAGATTGTGACGAAGGCATATCAAGTTTTGAAATGGACGATGAAAGGATTTCATCTGTTTTAAACTGACTAGATATTGTGGTATCCGAAAGTTCTTTATCTTTCGATGAATCTTCATCTACTTCAATGCTTTCTGACGTACTTCCAACGGGAAAACTTTCAGGTATCATCTCTTTTGGTTGAAATCGCATCTCATGTGATCTTTTCATTTTTCCTATTGGTTCAAAGATACCGGGCTTAGCGTCTTCTTCTTCGCCAGAGACATCTTCGTCGCTTATGTCTTTGGATTTAGATGTTTGATCTTTTTCGGTTTCATGCAGAAATTGTTCTACGTAAGTACTACTTTCCATAAGTTCTTCTTTTAGCTCATTGGCTGAAGGTACTAATGTTTCTGAAGCATCTGATATGTCAATACTGGCTACATGGCTAGAACCATCTGAATCTAGACTTTTCATACTATCCCTAGAAGCTAAAGAGCTTCCTGCTGTATAGTAGTCTCTCGAAGTTCGTAAGGATTGTGATGAAACATCTTGACTTGTCATCGCTGTATCGAATTCGGTTCCACTTTGAGCAGTCATCATAATGTCAACATCTGAAGACAGTGGTCTTCCTTCAGAATGCTCAAAGCTATGGTAATGACTTTCTCCTGAGCTAGACCAACCTTCAATATCCGATGCAGATCGTCTTTCTACAATACCAAGTTTAGACTTGATATGCTTTTGGACTCTTAGTTTGACTTCAGGACTTCCTTTTGAAGAGCCGTCACGATCTGACGTAACAATCTCACTTTCAGTCTCTAAAATCGAGTGTGGACCACTATCCGTTGATCTAATAGAAATATCACCAGCGTCTAATGGGGGGCTTGGTTCCTTAATGTAGACTGTGTCTTTATCTTCATCGGATGTGGTTTCCTCTTGGGAACTTATTTTCTGGGTAACACTGTCTGATATCTGACTATCTAACAAAGTTTCAGTTTTTTCAATAACTGGTGTTTTATCGGCGTGACCTTCTGTGTGATGTGGTTCTTCTGTTATAACTTCGGGTCTGTCCGGACTAATTAATAATTTGAATTGAAATTCAGAAGGCGACTGTTTATATTTTATACTTCCATCGTTCTTTTCACTGATGATTTCTACTTGTGCTGCTTCAAGAGACTGCTTGACTTCGTCGATCGTTTTTTCCAAAACTGACAAGTCGGCTAGTGGTTGAGCAGACATTAAAGAATCATAATCAACTCTTTCTGTCTCAAGTTTTGCATGAAACTCGGCAGAGGAGAGATCAGTATCGTAACCGCTACTGCAAATATCTTCTAGACTCTTTTCTTTCAATAACTTAATTTCTTCTCTTTTATGATCAGTGCCGGTTAGGTAGGCAGAATCAGTGGAAAATTCTGATGGTTGTAATGTTTCGGCGCTCATAGTCGAATCCATAGATTTCTGTAATACTTCCCCTTCGTGTGATTCTAATGATTTAATCATGTATTCGGTATCGATACTCTCGCCTGATTTCACCATAATGTCTTTGGATATACCGCTAATGTCTTCGGATACCTCAAAAGCGATGGGCGACATGTCAGTTTTGGTTAGTTTTATATCTGCAGTGTTTGTTTCAATGTTAGTTCTGATATCCGTAGTAGTGCTCTCCAGATTTATAGTACTAATAGATTCAACTGTTTTGAACAAAGGCGTTTTTGGTGTGTCGTCACCAATTTCAAAGGAATCTGCTTTCTGTATTGTAACTTCCCAAACCTGATTTTCAATCTGCTCTTGTGGTAATTTTATTGGTGATTTTGATGGTCGTTCTTTTTTTGGTGTGTCACCAGTCTTGTCATCATGTGGCAAATCGGGTGCTATTTCAGACTCAGAATGTGTATCTTGACTTCCTGTTCGACTAAACGTACTCTTAACTGGTGAAGTGGAAACTTTAATTTCTTTGATAAAATCTACTTCATAAACTTCATTATCTTTCTTAAACGACTTGGATTTACTTCTTGGACTAGCTTCAGAAGAATCATGTTTGTCAGCTGGTTCACTCTTGAAACTTGGAGCGTGAGAAGTATCAGAACTCAGATCATCGTGCTCCTTGCTTTCAATTATAGATTCTTCTCTATGGTGTTCTAATGTTGAACTCACAATTTTACCCTTTTCTGATACCTCGACGCTTGAGACTACTTCATCAGACTCAATAATTTTCAGAGTTGAGTCAACGAATGCTACTTTCGACTTATCATCGTCCTCTACTATATCTTCCAGCTCTCCAGGCTCTGTGAAGTATTCTTTGCCCCATTGTTCATGAGACAAATCTCTCTCAGATATCTTTACTTCGTGTTTTTTTTTAACCGTATCATCTTTCAAAGCGGTCATTTTCTCTTCAGATTTTGTTTGTCTACCATGGTACAAGCCCTGTTCAGAAAATTCTCTTTCAACTTTAATAATATCAGTATCATCAGTACTTTTGAAGACTGTCTTAGTTTCAATGTCAGATCGTTTTGCCGTGGCTTCATGAGCTTTTTCTAACTTTTTCTGAGATGTCTGAGTTTGATCACCGTCTTTTCGAATAATCGTTTTTTCTTTGGTTTCATGTTCTTGACCGTGTAATTCATGAGTAGTTTCAGTTTTAATAATCAATGAGTCATCATCCGATGAAGATATTTGTTTTGTTTCAGTGAAAAACTCTTGTCCTGATATTTTTCGAGTCTCGGTTTCTTTATGCGTCAAAATTGTAGGCGTATCGTCAGTGACACTAAATTTAGCTGCCATATCTGACATCAAAGCTTGTGGGTCGATGGATTGGAATTTAAGCTCTCCACCTTCGATTGTTTTATGGACTGATGAAGAGGACGTTGATGTTTCGACCCTTGATTCAGAATAAAACGTATCGGTTGATGTGGACTTTTGAATTTCTTCCAATTTCACGGCAAGTTGTTCTTTCTTAATTTGGTCAATTACGTCCATGCTCTTTTCAATCGTACGATCAACGAGTTCAATGGCCCCACTAGTGATAGTAGGTTGATCAACATTGACAAACTCCATGTTTTCGGCGATGTGCTTAACAGGGGATTTTGGTCTAGACCCAGCGGCGATTGGTTTGAAGGGCGTCTTTGATACTTCTGAAAATAAATACAAGATATCGAATAAGAATCTTTAAATGGACTTTATAAAATGCGTGCACTTGAGTTTCAATAAGTAATCGTGTTTGATCTTCGATCATTTTATTTCTATAACCACCTTAAGCATGACTATTGCCAGGCATATATGTTGCAGTCAGACCAAAATTAAATGGTCGTCAAAGCTCAGCAGCATGTTGTGTGTCAAGAATTGGGTGAAAACAATGAAAGCTAGTGCTATGGCAGAATGATCAAAAAAAGTTCAGAATCAAAGCGAAACGTTACTCGAATGTGGATGAAACAGGTAAAAATAAAATTGCGCACTATTTAAGAGATAAAACGATATTTTTAGAGAATTAAAAAGCTTCACGAATGAAAATCGATAAGATTACGATTTCGCTTGAGGGTCCACTTACCTAAAGCAACGTAAAGGCTCCGCAAGAAAGAAAGTAAAATTTACTGTGCAAAATATTGGCAATCGACTTTTGCGAACGCTTTCTGAGTTACGAATCGGGACTTTTATAGAGACTTTGCAGTTTGTGAGAGCTTTTAAGTGCATCGACTAGAAAAACTTTAATAGGTCATTTCAAAATGATCACAAATTAAAGCTTTCGATGATCATTTTGTGTAAACTGATTCATAAAATACACATGCGCATATCGGCATTAATGATGTGTGTGGCAAACAAGGCTTGTTATGGCCGTCTCTACTTAAAAAGAGTAAAGTTTCGCTACGACTCTACTTTTTGCCACTACTTTACTGCAAAAGCTTGCAATAATTGAATTTATGGTTTAATTTTTTTTTGTTTCCTGTCCGATTATTTAATTAGGTAATAGTTTATTTTAGATGGTTATGTCTTTTTGTTTACTGACCGCTCTGATGAGCTTCAGTTTCGCTAAGCAGGCTGTCTCCAGCTGATGAAGCCCTCGGAGATTGTCGACTGGTGTCAAGGAATGATGAATCTGAACCTAAAAATACCCAAAGGTTTTTTTTTATTAAATAAGAAGGATTCTTTTCTTATCACAATCATAGTTAGTTCGAAATTTGAATATAAATATCTATAAATTTATGATACTCCATTTATAAAAATGTAATGTAACAAATACTTGTTTTAGAGACGATCCGAAAAAGAAAAGTATATTTAATGATTTATGGATTACAATTATTAATAGAAATAAATTTGCTTAAATTAATTTCGTCTCTATTTTATTGTTGAATTTCTTTCGGACAACCTCATCTATAATAAATTTTACAGAAATTACGTTTATTTTTGACTAGAGTTAAGAGAATATTGAAATAAAAAACTTAATTTTATCAAGCATATGCTGATTGATTATAAAATACATACCTCTCAACTGTAATCCTACATGCTTTTCACCAGTAAATTCCTCAGACTTGGTTTTATCTTTGAGGATCAGGTCCACCGGTGAGGGAGGCGGAGTTTTGGAGAATTTTGATGCAAGATCTTTTGAAATAAAGGGAAAATATATTTGGCTATTAATCTATAAAAAACTAAGTTAAAATTAATTAAATAGATCGTTGAAGTTTTTTATGTGATCGAATATTAGTTTCTGAATTTAAATTACTGTTAATCTTATTTGGATATAGAAAAAACATTACATACCGTGTGTCACGTGGCTAGTATCAATTCGAATCAAAGCCCCTTGAGAGATATCTTCGAGAAGGTTAGAACATCTTCTGTTCAATTCTTTCATGTCTGGTACTTCGTCTGATTCTTCTTTTTCCGCAGTTGATGTTACTGACTCTAATCTTTCTTCTTTTATATCACCTATTGAACTCTTTCCCTCCTCCTCAACAATTTTCGCTTGTATGGCAATTTTTTCCCCATCTACGTGATCAGCAATTGCTGATACTGTACGTTCGCCTTCGATCTGTTTTTTTGAATCTTCAACATTATCTTCCTTAATAAAATCTTTTAATTTTTCTTGTTCATCCCGTACGTCTGTTAAAGTTCCTGCACTCACTGTTGATAACGGCTCAGTGACTAATTTAGTCGATTTTTCAATAATATGACTCGTCTCTGGGGATGAAATAATTTCTTCAGCCTTAACTTTTTCAAAAGATGGCTTAATTACTTCTTCTGAAAAATTTTCACCACTTGTTTCTGTTAATGCAGGCTTTGTTCTTGAGAGTTCTTTTATTTCACGTGTCGATTTATCAGAAATATCTTCTATTAGTTGTAGGTCTTGGACAGCTCTAGCTTGAGCCACATCACTGGTATCAGGTGCTCGTTTCGCTTCCTGTTCTTGGTCCTGAATAGATTCTGATAAATCTTTTTCCACTTCAATCACTTCCGATTTTGCTTTACTAATTGATTTATCATCAAATTCACTGAACATCTTGCTTTCTGTCATTATTGATGTCTCTTGTGAGGAACTTGTTGATATTCTAAAAACACGAGATACCGATCTCTCTTCTTCAATAAATTCTTTGCTTATTGTAATACATTCTGAAACGTCAGAAGCTAACGTTTTCGATACATCTAAGGAAGAATGATCTTCAGAAATTGTTTTTTCATCTAATGATTTCGATGATTCTTTGACACTTTCCACTGATACTTTTGAGTAATCTTTTGTTAGGTCTACCGTTGAATCTTTCGATAGCTCGTTGGTGGCGAAATCTCTAGACGTATCTTTGCTGTCAATTGAGGATTTAGAGTAATCTTTAGTTAGGTCAAGAGACTTTTTAGATAAATCTGGGGTCGCCCTGTCTTCTGTATGTTCATCGATTCTTGAATCTTCTTTTGTGTCGAAAGAAGTTTTTGACGGATCCTTGACCAGATCTGCACCACTGATTTTAGACAAATCAGCTGACGTACAGTCTTCCAAAACAGACTTTTGCTCCTCGTCAGACGATTTTGTCAATGTGGATATAACCGTTGTTACAGATGATTCTGTTGTGGATTTTGATACTAAATCAGACTGAAGAAGACTATCGACGAAGTGGGTCTTTTTCATCACTTTATCAGTTGATTTTTCTTCCTCGGATGTTTTAGTTGTAGAGCTTGTGCTTGGCTCATACTTAGCTGTATCAGGTCTCTTTATAATTGAGTGTATGCCGTCGTCAGGATATTGATCATCTTCACCAAAAACGTCAGCCTATGAAAATAAAAAGGTGTCATGTTTACTTACAAAGATTTATGGTCAGACTGTTTTTTTTTTTTTTTATTGCTTACATGGATGGACGATCTCACAGCCCGCCTGGTGTTACGTGGTTACTGGAGCCCATAGACATCTACAACGTAAATGCGTCACCCACCTCGAGATATAAGTTCTAAGTTCTTAGTATAGTTACGACGGCTACCCCACCCTTCGAACCGAAACGCATTACTCCTTCACGGCGGAAATAGACGGGGTGGTGGTACCTACCCGTGCGGACTCCCACGAGGTCCTAGTACCAGTGAATATCTTTAAATGTATTGATGTTTGTTAAAACATATGTTTTATGGTTTACCTCTTTCTCCGGGAAATCATCAGCATCATCCAGCGAATCTGTTCTTATTTTCCTGGAATCGAAACTTGACGTTGGTAGTTTTCCGTCCAGGTCAGACATTGGTTCAATTATTTCTAAAACTTTAGCTTTGTCCATGTCTGTAAGCCAATAATTAAATTACGTGTTAAATTTTGATTTCTTAGAGCGGAGTCAAAATAACAAACTATTCAAAACTATTCAAGCTATAATCATTTCCATTAAATATAAGAAATCTTTCTTTAGTCACTTGTATACAAAGTCCAAAGAAAATTCTATTAGCAAAGTTCTAGCATACTTTCTCTGGAGCCTTAACAGCGTAGAATTGATTAAATTGACCAAATTGACTTAACGACGAGTACATAACTTGCATTTTTTTTTTTTTTTTTTTTCGTTAAAAATAATATTTTACCTGATTCCGAATCTGTATATATTTGTTCTTCGACTTCTTCCGGAGAACTCTGTACTGAAAATGTTCTCGTTTGTTTCTTTTTGGGCATTATGACAATTTCACCACTATCCCTGGAAAGCGATTTAATGAGGCCCGGTCTATCTTTAGCAAATTTCTTTGTCTCAGCGTAAACAATTTCTTTCTTAGCTTCAATTTCTTTTTCCTTGTCTTTAGCTGATTCTAAATAACCTTCGACGGTGGTTACGGCCTCCTCAATTATTGAATCCACAGAAACTTGACCAGCAATGTCCTGAGCCTCTGCAACTTCAACAGGGAGTTCTTCTGATGACATATCGACTTCCTCCGAAGCCTGCTTAATGATAATTTCTATATTATCTGCCATTTGTTTCATGGCCGAATCAGATTTTTTCATATCCGTTTTAGTTTCAGTTGTTTTCTCATGCGCAACAATGGGAATAGATTTACTGACTTCTTCATCTGTTTCAACATCAGACTCAGCAATCCTTTCTAAGGAAATAGCTGGACTGATACACGAATGTCTTCGTTCTTCTTTCTGAGGCACTTTCGTGTCGTAAGATCTCTTTTCTGATTCTACTATTTCTTTGGTAATGGTTTTAATGTCTTTATCTACAATCGGGCTTCGTGCAACAGCAGCAATTGTACCTTTTTGCAAAATATCATCGATAACTGGTTTGACTTGCTCTTTCGTTATTTCAGGTAATTCTTGTAAATCTCTCGGCATATGTTTTTTGGTTTCCTTCATTTCCTCCAATTGTTCACCAATATCAAATTTTCCCAAAGTATCGGTCCTTATCTTTGAAACGTCGAATTTCCCTTCTGTTCTGAATGATTTAGTTGTGGTAGATTCTTTTATAGATGATTTAGTTTGGCTCATCACTTCAGATGTGACTAAAGGCTCTGTTCTAGTTGTGCTAGAATAATGTGTTTCAGTTTTGGTCGAAGTAAAGACGGTCGGGGTTTCTTTATGTGTTACTGTTTCCTTAATTATTTCATCTTGAGTTAAAGGAACAATCACTTCAGGGACTAGTTCTTGAACAGACACGCGTTTTAGTTGTTCTTGGTTCTCTCTATTCAGAAATTCAATAGTCATATCTTTATCAGAAACAGATCTGAAAGAACAAATGCACTTTGTAGAATTGGTTAGAAACATATTTGTTTCCCTAAGGAAGAAATGTATTAAATAATACGAAAGAGCAGCAAAAGCACAAATTAATATTTTTAATTTAATTTAATAAAATTAACTTTCACAACAGTTTTCACAGAATACTATGAAATCGTATTCAATAGCAGAAACTAAATCAATAAATTAAACAAATATTATTTTACTGCTCACCCAATCTCTGCAATATGTGGTAATTTATGCACATAATCTGCAGTATGATCCTCTGGAAATCCTTCAACGTCATCAAGTGAATCCCCGTGAGTCAGTTTGGCGAGTTTCGGGTGTTCTACAGATTTTTCTTAAAAAGTTATGCCACATTAATTATTTTCTGAATAATAAGATGAAGAATGCCTCGTGCTATTGAATTCAATTTTAACATTATGACTTACCAGCAATCTGTATAATTTCTTCAGTTTCAATTTTATGTAGCCCAATATCCTTGGAATGATCCACATGTGTGCCTTGGGTTGCAATATCGTCCTCCGACTCTTCAAAAGTGTAATCTCTAGATTCAGTAAGACTGTGAGCATCTGACGGTCGCTTTTCCTCTAGACGTAGTTCACCCACTGATTCTGTTGACGTCACTGATTGGCGTTTTGAATCAACTGAAATTTGAAACATTAATTTATAATTTTACTACCTGTACACCATGAAATTTTTAGTGTGAGATGTTGCTTTTTATTTTAAATTACCATCCTCTTTTGCATCATCCGAAACCATTTTCTTTTCAATTACAGTTGTTGCAACAACTTCTGTTTTTTGCTGTTGCAATCGCTCTGCTTCATAGACTACGTCTTCCTCCGAAGATGTTTTCTTGGTAACCGCATCTTCCGAACTAATCTTGTCTGAAATTCCATCTGATGATTTACGTTCTGAAATTTCTATTTCTCTACTGCTTTCGGATGATATTTTATCTGAAGTTTCATCTTTTTCAAAAGATTTATCTATTTCTTCTGCTTCGGTTACAATAATTTGGAATTCTTGTTTTGGTTTGATTTCAATGTCACCAATATCACTTAGCTTAGTTATTGATATAGATTCAGTTCTAGAATGTCGCTTAGGTATCATTTTCTTAAAAACGACGTCTGACTCTTTATCAGATTCCGAATCTTGCCTCTCAATTTCAAGTACTTTAGGGTCAATTTTAAATGAAGTAAATCCAACACTTTCCTCAAATTTTTCGTCACCGAATCCACTTCCAGAATCAGCCGCCTCTTCGAATTCAGCCCTTTCATCAAATTCAGATGATGAAACTTTAACTTTTGTATCGGATTGGTCAGATTTTAGTGATTCTGTTTCTGAATGTCTTCTTGAATCAGTATGCTCGGAATCTTCAAGCGAATCTGAATATATACGCTTTGAAAAGAAACATTCCTGCACTGAATCATCCTCAGGTACAGTTTCAATAAACTGTCTTGCTTTAGCACTTATAACTGGTGTCTCTTTAGTCTAAAAAAGTTAAAAACGATAAATGTAATATGATAACAAAGCAAAAAGGTGACAGCAATGGATAGCTTTAATTACCTTATCTGATTCCGTTACCTGTACTTGGGCACTATGCTCACTCTCGAATTTCAAAAATTCCATGGTCTGACTTTTCGGGGACGTGTCAAACTTTTCAGTCAATTTCGAAACGGATTTCACATCGGTTTTAATTGAGCCTGCTTCTATTTTCTCGGTAGCTGGTCTGTGCGCTGGACTTGAGCCAATTTGATCTTCTAGATCAGAAAACTGAGAAGCTTCATCCAATGAATCACTTCTATGCTTAGAATCTTTTGAGTATACCTATCAGAAATATATTTTTTTTTAATATATTTTTTTGTTATATTTCGTATATGCAAATATAAATGTAAACACAAAACAATAAAAGTATAAAACAAACCTTGGACTCAGTTTGGGAAATAAAGCTGAAGTCTTTCTCGGTGCTGTGCTGGAGATCCGCTAAAGAATCAGCTTTGTCAACGACAGATTGGATTGGTGATTCTGTTGATACTTTTTGTGCTATTAAATCTTGCATATCTGAACCTACAGAATCTGTCTTCGTATGTCTGCTAAGGTCTGATTTAGTACTTGCTGTAGAAGTCTGCGTCTCAACCTTTAATGAAGAATAATATCCTTAAGTTGGGCAGTACACATATAATATAATATAAAAAAAAACTGCGTAAATAACAAACCTTTTCCTTTGATTTATCAGTTAAAGAGACATCTCTTTCCTCCAACGATTGCTTTTTATATTCTTCGGTAACTTGTACTGGTTCTTCAGTAGTTATTTTTTCTAGGAAGACATCTTTCATTACAGCAACACCTTTGTAATCCTTATCGTCTTCATCTCCTTTTTTATCTTTGTCACTAACTTTAGGACTGTCTTCGTGATCTATTTCAGCGCCAATATATTCCCTGTAGGGCTTGACTTTAGTTTTGTTGTCTAATTTGTCCACTTTGACTGTTGTAGTCTGCGATTCCGTTTCTGTTTCAGAATCTGTCGATTTTTTAAGGAATTCGCTATCTTCCTCGGAAGATACTTGAACGAGGGTTGAGTCTGTTCGTATAGTCTTAGGGAAATGCTTTGGTTTCTCACATAGTTTTGTTTTCGAATCGAATTGCTGTATCGTCTCTTTGACGGATTTTACTGTCTCAATATGTGTCTCAGTTTCGACGGTCACTTTATGTGTAACGTGAGATTCCATGCTCGATAATTGCTTAGATTGCTCTCTAACGAACTCTTGAGTATACCCATTGCCTTGTCCTTGTTCCAAAGTATGTTTTTTTAGGGCTTCTTTAGTTAGTTTTATCGTTGGTTTTGAAACATCAACATTGATTTCTTTTACCATTTTCAATTCGAATGAATTAATTTTATCTTTCAAAGTAGCTTCAGCAATATCTTTCTCTTCTTTAACCATTTTGGCCGTTTTTTCAATTTCTTCCATCTTTTCTTCGACTTTAGATGTGAAAATTTCTTTCTGTGAAATCACTTCTTTTGTAACCGTATGAGGTTTAGTTTCAATCGCTTGTTTTTCTACTGCTTCATTTGTTATTGATTTTCTCGGGGTTATTACAACATTGGAAAAGTCCCCTGATGGAAACCGCATTGATTCATTTCGCATGTGTCTCTGCAGATGTTTAGGGGTAGGCTTAGCTGGCGATGATGGATCGAACTTCCTAAATTGTTCTATAGGTTTTTCTACTGGTTTTACCTCTTCCTTTCTTTCTTCAACGATAGCTTCAACAATAGTTTCTGTAATGACTTCCTGTTCTTCTATCCCCTCTTCAACTTTATCTGGAGAAGTTTTTGATCTTGACTTTTCTAATGTGGGTTCCTTATCTAAAGACTAAAAATATAACAATAGAATTAGATTGATTCATTGCACTATTATGGCTAATGTCACGACTAAATCATTTTCACAGTTGTCAAGTAAAATCATTCAACCTACTAACTTTAGTTTACTTGTATATTTTTTACTGTTGTATATATTTTTTACTATATTTTGGTCATTGCAATCTAGCCAAAAATGTTTATAATCACATTTGTTGCTCTAAATTAAAAAAAAACTACAGTACCTGTTGCTCAATGTCGTGGAATTTCTTGATATCCGGTTTGATTTGGGTCTTAATTTCAATTATTTCTTCACGAATTTCTTTCTTTTGTTTTGAAGCAGGCACTTTACTAGAACTTAACTTTCTAGTTATTTGTTCCTTTCTTTCAGCAACGCTCCGTTTGATGTCTAAAATGAACGAAAAAATTACCTAATGGCGACTATTCTTACTTACAATGCTTTGATTTTGTTATACGAGAGTAAGACTTGAAAAGTATTATTTTTAATTCAAATCTTTACACTGTTCTTCATTTTTTATTATTTATCTATTTTTAAACTGCAACTCACATCAACCTACAGCTAGACATAGAAATCTCTCGATTTGTATAATTTAATTTTGTATTTTAATTCAAAAAATACCTTCATCTTCCTCGCTCTCCTCACTTGGTGTAGGCGTTCTATCTATTTCGCTCTTTTCAACAATAGATTTTTCTTCCGGTGAATATTTGGCTTCGTCTTGATCATGTTCTGATTCTCTATGCTCTGGTAGTATATCTTCTTCATTGTACAGTTTTTCTTTGAGCTTATTATCTTCTTCTGCTGTAAAAGAAATCGATTCAAACCGTCCACTCATCTAAGCCATAAAAAAGAAAAACCTGCATATGAAATAGGAACAAGAACGAGTAGACTGCTGATAAGATATCAAAAATATATTTAATGAAAATATTGAATACGATTTGGAATCAAATCGGAACCCCGTGATACAACTGTCTACTGTTTGACTGATGAAGAGATTGTATGTTTGAACAGCGATTAGGTAATTATTTCCTGAAAATACCTATGATATAAATGTTCTATAGAGTGCCAACGATCACGCTAAGTTACATCATAATCAGATGAATGTTTTAAGTACGTATAGAAGACTTACACACAAACTACACAGACTGTAAACAATGATTTATATTCGCATAGAGATAAGAACGTCGAAACAATTTTACCTTTATACGCTTCGATCTCTTCAGATGCTTGCCTCTCTTGGTAAATGTTACGCCGGATTCGTCTTTCGTTTATCGTGTCTGACTGCGGAGCTATTATGTCATCTCTGCCTATACGACAGAGTGCTAGTTCCAAGGAATTGTCTAAAATTTGGAAAAGTGTTCACTGTATTACAATTAATTGCTCTACCAATCATCAAATTTATTAGAAGTGTTTGATAAATTTTAATGTTTCCATAGAGCTTACATTCTATTCAGCTTAGATAAACGTTACCACTAAATAGAGATTTCGGTTTCATCTGTTAAGGTGGCGCCGCTCACGATGTAGTTAATAGTAATGGTGGGTGTTAATGGTAAATTACAGTGTACTTAATACCAGGTGGAATTCCTCTAATAAATACAATGTCTACCTTGAGCCTTTGTTCCAGATTGTGTCTTCCAAAGTTTCAACATAAGCTGAGCTTGTTCCGGTGCGGTGATCCTTTTAGCTTGAATTTGATTAACCGTGGCAACACTCACGCCCAATTCATAAGCTAAAGCCACCCAATCTTTACCCAGTAGATTGCAGATATCTTCCAGTCTAAAAAAGCAAATTTACATTATGTTTGGCCGGAGCAGCTGTTAATGTAGATTATTCTTAAATGAAGAACTCAGAACTTTTCGAAACCTTCCTGTTAATATCCTTGCTGTGCAATTAACGCACATTTCTGCGGCGAATCAGTTATGCGTTCGGTTTGAAACAGCCACTATTTAATTGGAATTTAATCTAATACTCCAGGATGGCTGGCGATATTTACATTATGATGTTTGGCTTCATATGTAAATATATACACACTAGAACCAAACATTTCCATATTTTTATCTAACCTAGGATCGCTGAGTCGCTGCCTCCAAATCAATTCTTGTTCCTCAGTGCGTCTCGGAACCGCTTCTGATGGTAGTGGCGATGTCCTATCAGTCGGCTCGTCAGGTACCATTATGTTGAGAACGGCAATCTAAAAATAGTACTACTTATCAGTTATGATTTCTCAATTTATAGTTTTGTTGCTTAAAGTGGTGATAGGTCGTTTTGTTTTTTGTATATATATATAAACGACGTACTCCTCTCTTCTCTTAATGTAATGGTCACCAGAGTCTTGATGTGAATGCCACCATCAATCTTGAGACTTCAGTTCGAAATCTCAACTACATTGTAAGCAGCTACTGCAACCTTCAAATCGGAACACATGAATGCTTCCCGGTACAGATAAGCACGATGGTGCTACTCCGTACTGGCTTGCAATACATGTACTGTACCTTGTACTATCACCAGTAATTGCGCCCAGTGAGTTTCTCGAAATTAGATTTCTAGATATTCTCATTGGGTCGCGATTCTGATCCGATGGTAGATTCAGCGAAGCACTGCTCTTACTAGTGGGCTAGGGAGGGTGAATTCTCTCAAATCGAGCCCCATAAGTTCACCTCCTACCCGTCCGCACGAAATTGCAATATCCCCGTAGACTACCAATAAATAGGTAGAACAAAAAAAGCTAATTACGCAAACTTATAATCTTCGCTAGTTCTATTTTTATTGTATGATGTTATTTCTTTATTATAGAACTAGTTTGTGGGAACTATTAAGTTCAATACATTGTAATGGATTCACTTACAGGAGCGGGGGAAGGTTCGCCTTTAGGCACCTTCGGATCTCTCATGAACTGACATCTGCAAATCGGTTCTAGATCCTGGGTCTTGATCATAACCGGGAACGCCATGCGATTTTCTCGGAAGGCCCGGAATGGTATTGTCAACTGTTCTCCTGATTTAGCTACCGGAACGAGGTTTCCACCGAATTCCAGATAGACTGGTTTTCCTTCGTGGACCTGAGAAAATCGAATAATTTACATTAAGTCTGACTATATAGATCACTTTAAATATTTTGTAGTAAATGTGAACTACATATTTTCATAATAATTTATTTCTAATTGTTTCTTCACTGGCACAATTTTTAATTACCTCAACATCGCGACTTTTAGCAACTTGAATAAATCGTTCGATGCGTTCTAAAGCTTTATCTTCTTTATCATCAGTGACACAGAACATCCTGAGCTGCGCTTGGTTTTCGTCAGATCTCTTCGCGTAAACAACAAAACGCGACATAAATGGTACATGAATTGCCTCTCTGAAATAAAATCATTAAGAATCAAGGATCATGATGGTCGTACTAAAGTGTAGTAAAGGTGTAATCAAACGATTATCAATGAAACAATACTAATGTCAAACTAGATTCTGATCTGGTGAATTTCATAGATTTAAGGATCTTGAAATCATAATATATTGTTTTCAATTTGTATCAACGTAGCTGACCATTGTATTTATTGGGCTTGAATTCATATGAGCGCTTTAAGATGCTTCAAATTCTAAACATGACCCAAAATCGTCATAGTCATCACACTCAATAGAGTCACATTCAATAGCCCAAAATTGTCAAATTCTGGACATAGCTTCTAGCTAATCACAATTGAGTCCGATCTTTAGTTCCTCTCATCCAGTTCTCGCGTTCATAAACCATCGCTCAATCAGGCAAGGGATGTATACATACTATCTTTGCCAATTTGCATAAGCCAAAAACACACACTCTGTTGAAGATTTTTTGAGCACTTAAACTTGTTTATGATCGATAATAATAAGAAAAAATCTAATCATGGACATATTTTCACGCTATTGCGTTCATAAAGCATACCTATATAATTCTGTAGCCATTTTCGTAGCATCTTCGATGTGTCTACAATCGATCAGCCAGTATCTAGCCGATACCGTCGTAGTAAAGGAAACACAATCGTTCACAAACGTCAAAGGTGTATTTTCAGTAACGTCTTCCCAGTGAGCCCTGTTTGTTCCTCCTGTTATAGAAATTCCAAGGATTATACTACGAGAATGTTTTTTTAAGTTATAATTAATTAATAAGAATACAATACTTAAAGAAGCTAAAGGCAGTACAGCGGCTTAAACGCTATTTTCTGCCGCTATTGTTGGTTATAACGCTATTTACATCGCATGCCAATCGCTAAAGCAGCATCTTTCTAGTATCCGTTCCAAGTTATTAATCAATATAATCAAAGTAAGCTGTACCCAAGTATTTAAATTATCTACAACTAATTTTGTCATTAAACCTTGTGAGGTAAACGTAACGCGCTTAATGTAGGACTCACTCAAAAAAATTATCGTCAGTTTTTTTTTTATAAAACTCGTGTGGCGGAAATCAGAAGATAGGTCGATAATTAAAAATAAAATAAAACAAATTAATTCCAAAACGGCCTATTTATAGCAAACACACATTAAGCAAATACATCATTTTACGCAAAATCAATTAACTTACTTTACTGAATCGTTTCAAAAAAGTGATTTAACGTGACAATGTTAACGATCACCTCATTCGTACAAATAGTGCTTAATATATCAAAAATGAAAACCACTAAACATTGCAAACGATTAGCATCTATTTTGATATAGTAAATAGTCATATCGTTATTGAAAACAGATCTCTCGAAGGACATTCACTGAAATTAACGAAATTAAAAATTAAAACAAACGGAAAAAGTAGTGTTTGAATGAAACAATGAAACTGAGATATAGTTGAAACAAAAAAGATGACGTGAAAAAACTAATAGGCCGTTTTGGAAAAGAACATTGAACCGCGTACAAAGCAAATGAATTTGGAATTATTTTCACAGATGCTGATAAATGATATGAAACAAAAAAATATACATATGACTTTTTCTTATATTTAACCACCTCTCAATCAATTTTTACCTAGCCTAAACTAACAGACGTACAACAATTCGTGTGATCGAAGTGCTTAAAATGTTGCATAGGTTTGCTGAATTCAATCAAAATTTATGCAAAAATATTTTTTCATTAACAGTGAAGTTGCCCGCAGTGCATATCTTTGCTGTTCAAATCTATCGTTTATTTGTATTATTCTGGTACAAGGTGAAGTGTTTTAACAAAGCTCAAAATTCAGCCCGTGCAAAGAAGACCGTATGAAAGCAAGATATGGGAAAGCATCCAAAAAGTGTAAGAGGGTAATAAATAAAAATATATGAGATAGTTATACTCCCACGCGCAAACAAAAAGCACTCTTAGTATAACTATCGTAATCAAATGAACAATGAAATAATCAAGGATCAAATCGGACAAAATTAAATTTCAAACAAATCAATGTGGAAATTAAACCGATATTTTGTTTCTTTTCTTTATTTTAAATTGCATAGTAGTACTAATTTTTACCTTCGAGAGATCGTTTGCGAAATACCCCTGTTGGTGCGCGCCGATAGATGGCAGCACATTATATAGCGCCACACACGGTGAGCGTGCAACACACACAAACACACGAGAACAAAGACAATGTAGACACGCACAAAACACACACACAGGGACGCGTCCCTTTTAGCTGCTCTGTGTATTTGCTATAAGCGATTTTTTTAACGTATGCTTTTGACGTATTTATTGAAATGTGTAAATGTATTATTGTTAAAAATGAATAAATACAACTTTTCTAGTAATCGTTTTCGATTATGCTCATGCTCATCCCGTGGTCTAGTAGATTTGGGAGAAAAAATCTATGTAGGTTTAAATTTATTACACTACTCTAACCATTATCTTCAAAATAAAGGAATCTAATATAGTAAAATTAAATTCATTGAACTATTGGCTTTCTAAAAGTTACCAAAATCTATAATGTTATAATTATACTAAATACTATTCTTAGGTATTTGGTTAACTATCATATGCCTCGTATTTCATAAAGTAGTATTTCTCTAAAATAATTTAATTACTACCATAAACGGTTGCCATGGTGTTGTAATGGAATATTCGTTAGTCAAACATTACTTCTTTAATAATCAAGCAAGTAATCGAGTTTGTAAGCACTCTCAAGGCTAACTTACCTTTGCGCCGCAAAGCAGTATGTCGTCAATGTAGCGAAAAGGCATACTCCATTGCAACACGCTCGAAAGCCGTGATTGTTACCAATGCTTCCGAATTTCACCCTATTCTCAAGATTCTTGATTAATAATTGCAAAAACTCCAAAAAAAAAAAAGAGCTAATAAAGTATATGAACAATATATTAATTTGACAGAACTCTATGAGGAAGTCGATATCGGAAAAGTTAGCAACAATCAGGTCAACATTAATTAGCAAACATCTCTCAGTCATACCTGAAATGGAGCAAAGAAGTCTTAACGTTGGCGCAGATGATGTGCTATACTGGTTTGTCATGCCCTGAGTATGAGGTCTAGGCGCTGGCATGCTCAGAGTAATTGCTTTGTGGAACTTTCTCCTGCGTGGCTCGACAGTAACCACAGGAGAAACCGCTACTCCACGTCCCAGTAGCTTAGCAGTTAATTCAGAATCTATAATTTGAGCCTGAAAATCGTTGTAACAAAGATATTTAGTTTTCGAACTTTGTATCTCAATACTCATAAAGACCAAACGCTGATTTAAGCTGTCATGCTTTCGTGAAAGTGAAAATATGCTGTGTTTGTGAATAAAATAAAAAAAATTAGCACTTACCTTGTTTAATTTTTCAATTTTCCTTTCGTTTGAATATTTATAAAATCAAGAAGTGACGTCAGCGGTAGGTGCAAAGTTAAGCGAAAATGAACGTTATGAAATCACAGTAAAAGCAACAAGAAGAAAACACTTTTGTGTCTCTCAGACTGCATCCCACACAAGCGCTTGCCAAGATGCAAAAAATGCTAACACACAATCAAGCTCAAATTATAATGCAAAACAAAATATATACATATCATGCACATCTCACGTTTGGTCTTCAGGAAATAAAGTACATTCAGCATTCGTTACGATCGGAAAAGCAAAAACATTACCCAATAAATTTAGCGAACACCTTATTTGTACTTAAACTACAACACTTTTGTTATCACTCCAAATAAAATAAATTTCATAAATCAACGCTTACAATTAAAATCACACACTCGAATAACTGATTCATTTATAATTATTGTATTACAATTGTTGTTACATATAACTATTCATGCGATTTCTTACCCAAAGACCAAAAGAGAAAACAATGTGACTGTGGAACTTGTATAGTGACGCAGTGTGAGATATATATACTGAACAAAATTCTACAGTGATTTCATATGATTCAATTTTGCTTAAATTGAATTAAAGTGTTCTTTTCATTTATTCAAGATTTATTTTGTTTACAGACAGTGTATTCTAAATTTATTGGGTATGACGTTTAAATAGCTTAAGGAGTTATTCTAGGTGCTATTTAGGATTGACTACATCACAAATAAATACTAAATTAATAAAAATAAAAACATAGCTTTTTATATAAGATATAAAGATTATTAAAACAGTGTAAAATTAGTTTTATGAATGAAAACACAGTAAAACTTGGTAAAATTCGGTACAAAACATTCTATTCGACTTATTTTATGCTATATTTGGTTATAAAAATAATTTCTTTCAATTGGTTTATGTGACGACTTTAAAATTATCGGACGTCATCAACTTTGGCATTCCTATTTTGTACTTTCATTTTCATGAATTGGCTTATTCAGCTATAACTATTACAGCAACGACTTCATTAACAAGCTAAAAATTAATTGCGACTGCCAAACTGAAAGATTACATTTTAAATTTCGAAAATTTATCACTAATGGTAACTACCAATACTTTAAAAGTGACATACACTAGTAAAATTCTATTATTTATTAATAAATAGTTAATGTCAGAGAATCAAAGAACTCGTTACAATACTTCATTAGATTATGTTAAGCCGACTATGTCGCTAGCGTCTAATACTGAATCGTTCTCAAACCACCGATATAGTAAATAGTTTACGAGTACGATTCACAGAATCGTGTTGGCTTAAAATTACCAAATCAATGAAAATCTTTTCTTCTTTGATACATTGTTGACGGTTATCTTTTTAAGATTTTTATCTTTAACGCCGGTCCGTGGCTTGAACAGATTTACCTGGAGGCCAACTTTGATCTTCTTCGTCAGAGCTCCCTGAGGGAAGACCGCTTGGACTTGTGGAACGACTGAACTTGAAACCATTCCACCTGAAAAAATTATAAATCTTNACCAAATCAATGAAAATCTTTTCTTCTTTGATACATTGTTGACGGTTATCTTTTTAAGATTTTTATCTTTAACGCCGGTCCGTGGCTTGAACAGATTTACCTGGAGGCCAACTTTGATCTTCTTCGTCAGAGCTCCCTGAGGGAAGACCGCTTGGACTTGTGGAACGACTGAACTTGAAACCATTCCACCTGAAAAAATTATAAATCTTGTATTATAATAAAGAATTCTCCAGTGCTAACAATCCCCTCAACAAATTCAATCGTGAAATGTATTCCAATTAAAGGTACACATAAAATTCTACCAACTTAAAAGAAAACCCAAGAGCTAAACATTGTTCATTGACTGAATATAATTCACTATTCTCTTTTCGTTCAGAAACTGTAATAGCTTGGTATTGCATAACAACGCAGAATTAGGATACCGCAATTAAGTGGTTATGTAGGACATACTTTAAGAAGTACTCTTGTCCAGTATTATGCTATTATTTATGTTTATTTGTGAAACATTTGCCCGTTAGGTCTTCTTTGGAGGTGCTCGGGCAACTGTTAGCATCGCATCTTCTCCCCTCCTGACTAAGCCTTTGCTCGCCCACCTGTTCTGGTAAAACTGAAAAAGCCTCCGGTCCATCCTTCATAAAACTGTAATGTGTTATTATACACAAACTCGTTACACCCTATATATTAAGACCGTGTAGTTCCCGAAACATGTACAGACTACAACATCGTCTAGCATTTTGGAAATTATTATATTAAGTTTACCTTCAGGTCCAATAGCGTGTACTTCTTGACGTATGCGCGATATAACAGCAAAATATTGCGGGAAATCGTGAGTCAGGATCCTGGTGAGACGCGGAGCATCCCATCCTTTCTCATCTTCATTAGCTTCTGTTTTATTTACAAAAAGTTACAGATGATAACAAAGATCTCATAACTCCTAATGTGTATCTTAACCTCAACTGTATTTTAGCTGGAATCATCAATATTATTGACTAGTGAGAACTGGGTTGAAAACGATTCATCTGTCATGCCTTGATGTCGGATTTATTTACTACTAGCTGACCCGGCAAACTTCGTAGTGTCTCAATCGACCTAAACTTCTGTATAAAACAAACAAAAAGGATCCGTCCGACGGGGGACACTCAAAGAAAAAATTCAAAACTGTTTCAATTTTTATTTAATTCCGAGCATTTTCATATTGATCTACTTTTGAAACCTTCTCCGGACTTCTACAATTAATTCAAGACCAAAATTTGCCAAATCGGTCCAGCCGTTCTCGAGTTTTAGCGAGACTAACGAACAGCAATTCATTTTTATATATTATATAGATTTATTTTTCTAATGGGTGGATGAGCTCACGACCCAACTAGTATTAGATGGTTATCTAATACTAGTTGGAGTCCAGAGATGTCAAAAATGTAAATGGTAAAAATGTAAATGTTCTGAGTCTTAGTTATATTCAATAGTTCATAGTAGTATTTAGAATGCGAATCTCTTATGTGTTTCATTTCAACGGTTCCCACCTTTCAAAATATCATCGGTTATACGATACAATGCGACCTCACTTCTCAATGCTGATGGCGAAATTTAAGACCTACCACAGGCCGACAGCTAGTCCGTCCATTTACGGTAGATTTTCACTGATGCTAACAATAAGTGTACTAAGGATCAACTGAATCAATTAAGCGAACAAAGGGACTGACAGTCAAATGCAGAGGACAGTAGCGTCATTGTTTTGCTACAGGATAAAAGTAACTTGCCTTCAATTTCTAAGGTCTCGTGCAGGATATCTTGAACCACGTCATCTGTAGCGTCAGCATTATGCTCCCTCCAGCTAGTGCCATTATCTGAACGGAGGATCACAATCTCTCGTTCTTTGCCTCGCAGTGAAGCGTAATGGGGCACCTCCAAGATAACTGGCCTGTTGAATAGAAAAGCTTTTTTATTTAGTTCCATCTCTAATAACTGAAAATATTTAACTTGGATAAGTTCTGCATGTATCCGATTTTTTACGCATTCATGGTTCGAGCTGTTAGTTTTAAATTTCAGGCTTTTAATATGATTTTAATGCTACATATATTATAATATGAACTATCGCATTAGTCGGTTAGTGTCCAGAGGTAATCAGTTGTCTGTCAATCTCATTGTGAGACAATTGACAAATGTCAATTATTAAAGTAATATCACTTAACTGTAAAATCATTAAATACGTTATAAATCAAGCAGTGTTTCTAGCTCATTTATATAATCTAATTAATAAACCTAGTGCTAATGATAATCATTATCCAAAAACTATATTGCAAATTTTGGATCTTGTTCTCCCTTAAAAATATCGTTTTGGCTGTGGAAAAGTTGCGGGGAGATTAGTTTTGAGTGGAAATACCTACCCTAAAAATTTAGCAGAAACAGGTCCCATTTCTAAAACTCTCGAAGCAAGAGCCTCGCCCTCCATCAAAGGCGGCATGTGATTAATACGAGACGGTTTCAGATATCTGTAAATTAGTAACAAGATTTTATAATTTCATCTAGTAGCAAATATGATGCTATTTGAAGATTTTTGCAGAACTGTTTATTTAAGTTAAGAAATTCAATTTAATCTACTCAGATTTGCTGTCATCCAATCAAAATTCAAATCTGCCAACGCTGAAGTACAAAAGCAGTTTAGTTGTATTTGTCTTAATAGGTCATACCTGCAAGTAATTCTGGTAGGTTGCTGTGCAGAAAGTGGTGGAACGATGACCCTTACTCCGCCCCCACGGCAACCACGCATCGCCCCTCCACGGGCGTCCACAAGGAAGGATACCAAGAAACTGGAAATCAACCGTGACATTGTTTTTATAAATAAAAGATCCAAGCTAGGACTTTCTTCTGTGTTAAGTGTGTCTCAATACAAGGCAAAACAAGTGTATAGAATCTACAATTCAAATAAATTTCACAAAAAAACCAGTACTTACGCACCAGTACTTAGTTACAGTAGTAGGACCTCTTGTGAGTCCGCATAGGTAGGTACCACCACCTCACCTATTTCTGCCGTGAAGCAGTAATGCGTTTCGGTTTGAAGGGTGGGGCAGCCGTTGTAACTATACAGAGACCTTAGAACTTATATCTCAAGGTGGGCGGCGCATTTACGTTGTAGATAGATGTCTATGGGCTCCAATAACCACTTAACACCAGGTGGGCTGTGAGCTCGTCCACCCATTTAAGAAATAAAAAAATATAAATAAAATTAATACTTCGATAAAATGTCTCCAGTCGAGTAACTGTATCCTGTATAACTGTATAGTTGACGTCAGCAGCCGCGACCTTCCCACCCCAAACACCAGACTTGAATGATAAGTGTTATTTTGGGAGTAGAATCCTCTGACTCAAAGTTTGTTAGGTTTTTTGAAAACCTTTTTAGTGAAAAAAAATAATTGTTATAATGTAACTACGTAAAATCCTGAAACTAAGAAAAAACTTTGAACAAAATAATTTCTTACTTCTTCCACTGCAATTTCTTTCTGTTCGGCCACAAATCAGAGCAGCGTGCGTAAAATGTTCCGATTAGATAAAACATAAAACATGTATCTGAAATTAAATCGGCATGCATCAAACAATATGCCACTTTATTAATGAAAGTTGCTTTAAATAGATAATAATGCAATACTAGAGGTCCCGCAGTAGTCGAAACTCGACTATAATTAATTGGAATTGTAAGTTGGCGCACTATTATGATTGTATTTTATACTTCTATAATCACAAATTTCGCCAAGGCTACTCTATAAAAAAATATTAATAAAGACAAACAATATTTAATCTATTCTCAATTTGACCACAGACGTCAAGAACAAGTTTGACAATAAATAGTATGCATGCGTGGGTGGCGCATTTATGTTGTAGATGTCTATGGGCTCCAGTAACCACTTAATACCGAGTGGGCTGTGAGCTCGTCCATCCACTTAAGCAATAAAAAATAAAAAAATCACTGGAAAGGATTCAATGATTAAATGAAAAAATATATGTAAAAAATACTGACTTGGGTTGTGTTGGATCCACGTTGTAGCAATACGCCTCAGGAGCCTGTGCAGTACTGTAACGACTGATGCTCTTCACCACCACTTCTTGCTGAGGTTGGTACGGAATCCCGTTCATAGACCCTATGGAGATAGCGGGAATAAAAACTAATTAATACGTTTTTATTAGCTTCAGACGTATGTGTGTTAGTATGTAACGGAATCTTTAAACATGATTTTGACCCCCTTCAAAACGTGGGATTAACTCGAAATTTGGTATACTTATTAAAGACCGATGACAATGGAATAATAAAAAAATAAAAAAAATTATTGAAAAAATTGAAATTCAACTAAAAAATGAAAAAAAAAACTAACAAAATACGCTTCTATAGAAAATCCAACTAAAAAATAGAAAATAAATTTAAATAAATTTGAATTAAAAATAGTGTAAGAAAAAATGAATTTATTATAAAATAGCGTGAGGTGCATGGTATCAGTAGTTATAAATATTTTATGAACAGATATGAGTAGAAAGGTTATTTTGATAATATCCTGAAAAGCTATTTTTAATTAGGCGAGGCTCAGGAATTTAATTATCCCGTTTTCAGGACCCAAATTGTAGAAGAACTACGTTAAAACAAGAACATCTCTTTTGCGTACTTAGAGGAAGGGTAGTGTTTGGTGTGTAGGCTAGGTGTGGATACCTTGAGAGATTTCCATGATATTCTTATGGCTCATGGCGGATTCTGTTCGTTCATCCTTAGTCACGTCGATTGGCAGAGAATCATCTCCCAAAGACTTCATATCATCGGCGGTCAGATATCTGTATGGCTGGTCGTTTAGAATGGTGTCTTCACCTACCACAAAAAAGCATCTCATTATGTGATCAACATTTCTTTATATTATAATACAGTTAAATTAAGCATTGGCATTTTTTTTAACGAACCTGAATATAACACGTATCATAGATGGCAAATTTGACTGATCTAAAAGGTTAGAAGAAGATTCTTAGATGTCATAATATACGTCCGTTTGCTTCTACGTATCATTAATACAATACCTAATTAGTACAATACGTACCCAATAAATTCTTACTTGTCCAATAATTTGTCCAATAATTTGGTCCAATAATTTGGACAAGTAATAATTAGTTTGACGAGTACTCTGATTTGCAGAGTATTCTGTCATAGGCAGCTGTTTACCTGTGCCCCTGGCATTGCTCACGTCCATGAGCCACAGTAACCACTCACGATCAAAATGATAAATATGTTACCCGACTATGACCTAGCTTAAAGTAGACTTTGATCAAAGAATGATGTTTATGCTTTGATTTGTCACTATACCTAACTACCGCAACTAATTCTGCTTTCAAATCGTTTAAAACAATTAAAGTTTATGCTGGACTTATTCATTCGAAAGGGACTAACCACCTTCTTCCTCCGAGTCAGACATGAAGGTCTCAAGCATGGTCTCCGGGGCGACCACCTTGTACTTTTCCTGCGAGGCTGGTGCCGACGACGGCTCTGATATTTCCTTAAGAGTCTCCATCACTGTTACGTAACCCAGCTTGGACGCTATATCCAAAGGCGTTTGTCCGCTCTGCTCATGAAAGAAAACAATGAAATTAACAGTAGAAACAAATTTTTTGGTTGTTGCCATTTTTAAAAGGCTTCTAAGATTAAAATAATAGATGTCATTTTCGATCGTCATTATGGAAATCTGTAGAGCAGTTTCATCAGCTGCAGACTTTTGCTATGGACTTGGGGTTATATTGAGAGATATTTTTTGGTACCAACGGCTTAAAAAGGACGTGAGACTTAGAGGATTTTTTTGATGATTATTTAATTTTAGCGCAGCGTTACGTGTTAGAAGGAGTCCCCTCATGTGTCATTGGAAATGATCTGAAGAAATTTTTTGTCTGGTTAGTCTCTGATACTGACCGTAGTCGTCGCGTTTGCATCTGCTTTGTGTTCAAGTAGAATATTCACAATGTTAATGTGACCCTGCTGAGCGGCGTGATGTAGGGCTGTGTAACTGGAAACGAATTTGGTATTACTCTCGGAGGATCAAGTTATAATAACGTTAACGTCCGTGTTCAATATAATAACGCGTTTAGGGTGCTGGCGGTGCTGCCCCGCTTTTGTAGCGCATCAGGGATGTTTGCAGACGCGCACATAGATTGTTTTCACGCTACCATGCGTAAGAGGTGTGCATCTCTGGTAAGCAGAGTGAGGGCCAGCTCCAACAGTATCCTGAGCATGGTCGCAAGCAGGCTGGACTGTGTATACATGGGTCGCTGTGGTACCATCTCCCATGGGATGTTACGACAGTAATTCATTGTGATGTAAATATAACTACTAACATAGGTCTAAGTCTTATTAACAATTTATATGAGTCATGGTTACTTGCAATAAAAACATTATTATTATTATTTTATATTAGCGTGTCCCTACAGTAAGAGGGGAATATGTAACACATTTTGTCCATACAAGCATCTTCCCTTGCTAACATCCCTGGATAATGACACAAGAGCAAACATTTTATACGATAGAGATTATATAGAACCACCGTGGCCATTTAGCTTTTGTATACAGTTATAATCAAATAAGGACCTTTCAAAATTGGGAACATGCCCAATTTTTTGTTTTCGTTTTCAAATATAATTCACGAGCAATATTTTATGAGCCGAAAAAGATTAAGTAAAACATGCACCCACCATAAGATGAGAGAGCACTAAACAAGAGTATTATGTATTTACTTCGATCTTATCCAAGCCAGACTAAATACCGCCAATTTACATACAATTTATGGGCCCAGGAAATCGTGTATCAGGATGAATAAAACAGAATAAATTGCAGGGTTAAACACAGCTTGAGCTTATACTACTTAATATTATATTAATCCGCACAGTTTATACATACACACATATATTATACCTATATATTAAACGTTCGTACGTGATTTAGGGCCTGGAATATTCTTTCTCTCTGACAAACTTGAAATTTTAATCTAAGGTTGCAAGATATTAAGTTAATATTCCGATGCCAATGAATCAAATTAGTAAAGGTAGTCAACGAATCCTTTTTTAACTTACCCATGTGCGGTTTGAGCTTTAACAGAAGCACCATTTTCGAGTAAATAGCGCACCATGTTCGGTTGGCCATAATGACTGGCAATGTGTAGAGGCGTGTAGCCGCCCTTAGTGCAGATGTCCACCTAAATTTAAGAACACTATTAAAATCGGTTGGTTAGTCGGTCGGTCGGCAGTTCCCATACTTGTTCAGTATCTTGGCCCAGCCACGAAAACCGACAAAATCCAAAAACAGTACCAAACTACAACCAGACCAAAAACTAGAATTGCTAAAATAGTCCTAGCTAAAAAAGCGTTGCAAATCCATGGGAAATATCTCTGCTTAAGACCTTTTAAAAGTGATTTGAAGTAAGTATTGTCTGTTTAGTGTTGCATTAGTTCGAGGATTGATCTGATGAATTACTGAGGAAGGCACTCCAAGAAGCTATCAAAGCATAAAGGTGAAGCTTCATTTTAAACACCCTCTTATTGAAGATTTGTATACGTATCAAGGAGGTGTAATATCCTGACCATGATGACCAGATTAAAAAATATTTAAAATTATTTCGTTTAAGTTATTGAAGCTTGTTTTTTTTGTTTTTATACTGTTTGAAATTATTAGATACCATTAATTCCAGCTTTAAAGGTGGGATAGCTAGCGTACTAAGTAACAGACACTTTGATCTCAAATCTCAAAGTGGTCCTCGAAAACCTTTGTCCATTTAAAGCAAATAAAGTGGTATGACATTTCAGCTTTACCTCAGCGCCGTGCTTCACTAGCAGTTGTGCTACTGGGACCTTATCTTCTTGAGCAGCCAAATGCAAAGCTGCCAGCCCGTTTTTAGACTGATGCTCTGGTTCAGCGCTATGTTCGAGAAGCAGAGCGCACATTTCGGTGTGACCCTGTACCATTCCAATATGACGTTTTAATCTTAATTTTAGAACCGTTTGAGCCTATAGATGCGAATGTGGCGTTTGTGTATATTCTACGTGACACCATCAGAGATCATTCTTGTTGGTACCATCTAACTCTGGACTAATACCTCTTCTAAGGTATCATCCTGCGCTGTGAGTGGTCCAGCTTTAAGTGAGGTTCTTAAAAGCCTTTTTAAGAATTAAAAGCCTTTTTAAGAATTAGACGTCGCGCTTAGTACTGCGGGTTTCCGGCTGCGACGATCAAATGGACCTGTGTGCTTAGTGCGAATTTTTTACTTCTCGATCGTGTAAAAGTTTACTGAAATTTGTATGGAGATGGAACAGCGCCCCTAGTGGCTAATGAAGGGAAGCTGTTCCAACTTTATAAAAAATTTAGTTAAATTTTACGCGATCGACAAATTAAAAAACTCGCACTAAGTACAATACCTCGTCGCCAGCCTTTGATGTTAATAGACCAGTTTATTCTTATTTAGCCACTCTCTGAATTAAGTATTAGTTATAAATGATTGAATCCATCCACAGGTTTGTAGATTTAGTTAACTTAGTATACCTATATATAGACTTAGTATATGTATAGATTTAGTTAACTAGATTTAGGGCGTTTCGACTTCAACTTCTCTAAATACAAGGACGACATTCTGGGAAGATTCTCAGTGTAGTAGCACTAAATATTAGCTGCGCCAGTATAGAAACGAATCTAAAATGGCGGCGGCAATCATGCGCTCTCACTCTAAGCTATTGCTGTCTTTAGTCGCATACGGTGTGTACTGCATGCAAAAAAAAATTAGTTCTGACTTTGTTTTTGAGTTCGAGTTTTTTCGCTTTCGAATTGTGCGACTTAGATGACCGGCAGCAAAAGTGTCTACGCAAGTTGCATCTCAGATGAAACACCTCCCCTTCTGCCAGGGCATAAAGCAAAGTAAAGTACATTCTCATTTGCTTTTTATATTTTTTTACAATAAACAACTTTTTTTTTTCTATCTTTCTTTTTATTTGTTGACCCTACCATCTGTCAGTGCAGGTACATAGATGCCATTTTCAATTCGTTTCTTTATTGGCGCGGCTCATACAACAAATTATGCCCGAATCATTTCAGGGAATGAAAGTTTTACATATATTTAATGACAATTAGACTGGCTTGCCTTCACTATAGCTCACCTGCTGGGCAGCCAAGTGCAAAGGAGTAAATCCAGCCTTCGACTCAGCGTTAGTCAACGCTCCGTACTCGAGGAGCGTGGCTGCGGTTTCCATTTGATTTTTACGGGCCGCGATATGAAGAGGTGTATGCCCGTTCTTGGCTACAGCCTGCAAGAAAACGAAGATTTGTACAAATTCATAGTGGCGAAGCTAGTAATTTCGACAATGACTGATTTTAATCTTCTATCTCTTTCGCGATAGGCTAGTTCATTTCTATTTGCAAACTCATCCTTTTTTGTGTTGCATCTATAATTGTATTTTTATTCATACTGAAATTGTAATGACAGGACTTAATTTTTTTTTAATTGCTTTTTGATTCAAGTTGCCAACGTTGCTACTAACTATTGTTTTATTAAACTATCTGTAGTTTCCTTCAACGGTATTTCCAGATTGTTTTCGAAAGGTGGCCAGATAGAAATAGATCAGAAGTGTCTCAGAACCGACCCAATTGTGTAAATTGGGAGAGGGCTATGCCCAGCTGGATAGCTGTGAGCCAATGATGATACTTCCACATTAAATAGCCAGAAAATATTTTTAATACTATTATTCGGCAAAATAAATTGCGTTTCTGTGGTACCATTAGTAGTTAGCTGATTCCATAGATACCTACTTCTGATTTGGCATATGATATCGATTTCTCAACTTTATTACTTAACGGCAGTGGCCCTACTTCTCAGAGCTAAAATACACTCAAGTACTTGTAAAAAGCACTAACAGTGAGATCAACAAACAACACAGTAAAAATCTACCTTAGCATCAGCTCCTTTCTCAAGGAGCGTAGTGGCGACGGCTTGCTGGTCGTACTGTGCAGCGATGTGTAGAGGAGTCATGCCATTTTTACCAGCTTGGTCCGGGGCTGCACCATGAGCCAGTAAAAGATTCGCAACCTAAATATTAAGAAAAACATTCTAGATTCCGGATTTCCCAAAATAAGACTTTGGATCACGTAAAGCAAGCTGTCAATTATGAGAACAAGGGATTATTTAGTGGAAGCAAAGTCTATAGACCTCATCCCACAGTCCTAGCTTGTGGGGTGATAATCCATTGCTTCGAAAACTCGACGCCAAAAGGCAAACCCCCTGTATAACTATAGTCTTAATTCAACTACAACATTGGAACATTAATTATAATTATCAGACAGGCAAACCTATTAGGTAGTCTTCAACAAAACTTAACAGTACTTCATTCATGATCAAAAGCACAGGTTCTGCAAAGATCTAGAACCGCAAGCACCAGTTTCTTTCATTTAAATCCGTACAAAAAATGGCCAATCAATTTGTCGATCATCATAGTCACACGGAGTACAATCTTTAGATCTACATACAATGTTTAACTTTTTGAGAATTTGATGATAAAACTCTTTTTTATGGCGTGAAATTGGAGCATGAGCCTTCCTTACAACTTGGAACCTCAGCTATAATTCTACATTACAACTACAGGGTCGTGTTTGAAACCAACATCTCACATTATTCGAGCTAATGCCATGTCGTTCTTTAAACACTCAACAAGCCATGGGGGCAAGTAGTGGTTTTGTGATGTGCTTTGGATATGTCCGAGAGCAAAAATATACGCGTAACAGAGAAACCAGATCCCGATACGTAATGAATCTTCTTTCAAATTGATTTTCTTTTCTTTAACCTCACTCTGCCTAAATGCTAAATTTATCGAGACGCTCTTTAATATTGGTCTTAGGCAACGACCGATTGCATACCTTCAGGTTCCCATACTTCGCAGCCAGATGAAGAGCGGTGAACCCTTTCTTTGTGGTGGCAGTTAGGGGTGCGTTGTGTTCAATTAAAGCTGCTGCAACCTAAAAATGTCCAAAGGCTCTTAATCACCATAACCTATATGGATATGACCCTATCTGAATACTGAGCATCGGTTGGAATTAGCTAGCAGAAAGCTGTGGCAAATCAGCATCGTATACTTTAAGTCCCCTAGTTCCTATCTTTCATTTTATAGTAGATAATTCCAAAAAAGTCCACAACCCTATATAATTCTATCATCAAAATGGATCAAATATTTATTACAAGACTTGACTCGGCCTCATATCTGAAAACGGCTGACGATATTCATTTTGTAATGTGCCAGGGATACCAGTAGCCTCTTACTACCAATTGGGCGGTGATGTCGTCTCCCCTATAAACAACAAAAAGAAAAATAGTCCTCATGCTTATGACTCTGATTTTATTATCTCTATCGACTTCGTTTGCCGCTTATCATCAACTAGGCGAAATTGTTTTCCAACCTAAGCAATTAAAATATGACTGATGATGATTATGTATTTAATACTCACATCGTGATTGTGCTGTTTGGCAGCGATGTGCAGTGGATTGTAATGGTCAGCAGTAATGGCTCTGACGTCAGCGCCGTGCTGTAACAGCAGTACTGCGATGTCGACGTTACCGAGTCGAGACGCGATGTGGAGAGGNTCAACTAGGTGAAATTGTTTTCCAACCTAAGCAATTAAAATATGACTGATGATGATTATGTATTTAATACTCACATCGTGATTGTGCTGTTTGGCAGCGATGTGCAGTGGATTGTAATGGTCAGCAGTAATGGCTCTGACGTCAGCGCCGTGCTGTAACAGCAGTACTGCGATGTCGACGTTACCGAGTCGAGACGCGATGTGGAGAGGCGTTTGCCTCTCACGAGCCTTGGCTTCAACGGCCGCTCCGTTACGTAGGAGAATACGGATAATGTCAGTCTGTTGGTAAAAAGCAAATATTATATTGTTACACCGGTAAGAGTAACGCCATCTATCTCTGAATAGCCGAACGGATATCGAAGGATCTAGTGGCATCTAGAACGCTCGAGAAGTACAACGCCATCTATTGTCAGATAGCGGGAACACACAATACTCGACTTGTGTGGAATATTCTCGATAATTCTAGGGATGCGGCATCGGCTATAAAATCGTTGCAGAGATGGCATGCAGTCAGTTAGTAATCGGAACTAATCGAAGCGAAACATCGAACGGATCACCTGAAGCGAAGCGGAAGAAGCGAATTTAGAATTTTATAGTGTTTGTGAAGTGTTTTAAGTTATCTAAGTGCTAATACAGTTTTAATTTGTACCCCGGTAGAATTTTTGTTTATCCTGAACACCAGCGCGTAACAATATGTACTTAAAGCATGTAATTAATACGCAGTAGACGTCAAAATGTCAGAGATATTTCATGAAAGGCATATGAGGCCCGGTGTAATCCTACGTCGTATTCAGCAATGCGACTGTGCCGCTGTTTAAATCCCAAATGTTAACAATTTTTCTAATGACATATTTTGTTAGCACCTGCTCATGAATGACTTCCAATATAAGGGGTAATAAAAATTAAAACCGCAAAAAAGTTATATGCACAATGAAGACCCTATGTTTCAAGTTGGGTAGTGGCTTTCAGGTTGTGACATCTATAGGCTAATAAAATAGTAGTTTCACGCCGGATTTCCTTAGTGGGTCGCCATTTCCCGATCCGGTAGTAGATTCTGGGAAGCACTGGTCTTGGTAGGGCTAGTGTTCGCAAACTCTCTCAGATGGAGCCCGTGAGCTTACCTACCTCAGAGCGTGGCTGGAATAGCCCCTTATAGGTAGAGTAAGAAGCTTACTTGGTTAGCTCTTGCTGCCAAATGTAGCGGTGTCTCCCCCCTGACCGTGGGAACATCAGGATTCGCCTCGTGCTGGAGTAAGTAAATCACGATGTTCATGCAGCCCATAAAAGCCGCCACGTGGAGGGGCGTAAGACCTGATTCTGTTGTTGCCTGGATACCTGATAATAAAGCATTTAGTGATATTTCAATCAATCGATTAAAAGTCAACCAAGACAAATTTAAAACTCTATTTTATTTTTTCAGATACTTTAGTGGGTACTTTTTATTCGTTATTTTGTATTGCGAATCATTTTAATTAAATAATGGAGAAAAAACATTTTTGAACGTACCACAATAAGTCATTAAACATTAATAGGGTTAGTACACTTAAAATTTTGTTCTTTAAAAATCAAATTAAATCGCCACTCTACTAAACTACACTACTGCCATGGAAAGTATCGAATGACTTACTTGCACCGTATTTGAGGAGTAACTCAACGACCTTGATCCTATTTTTCTTGCAGGCGATGTGTAAAGGTGTGAAGCCATTCAAGGCTCTAGCGTTCGCGTCGGCATTTCTGTGTCATTCGGCATCATTTAGGTCAGGTTTACTTGCAAAAGAGGCTTTGTTTTATGAAATCTCTTTCGAACTTTCTCGATAGAAAATTCAAATTTAAATTTGGAAGTGACGTTTGGAATACGCTTCCTAAAATGTTTGTTTTTTAAATTCAATTGGAACTCTGTCAATTAACAAAAGACTTTGAACATATTATAGTCGTAAGTTAGACAGATTTCCGTGAATAAGTTCGCGGCCCGCCATTTTTTTTTCTATGTAATCTTAAGGACTATTCCAACTATGCGCGAACCGCTAGGTGAACTCACTGTCTCAACTTGAGAGAGTTTGCTAACACTAACCCTAGTAAGGACAGTGTTATAGTCTAAGAGCCCGTGGGCGGCTACCTGTATGTATTTGACCAAACGATAGGCGATAGGCAGCGGCTTGGCTCTGCCCCTGGCATTGCTGAAGTCCATGGGCGACGGTAACCACTCACCATCAGGTGGGCCGTATGCTCGTCTGCCTACAAGGGCAATAAAAAAAAAAAAAAAAAAACTTGAATTTTTGTACATGGGTTGCTTTTTGTAAGTATTTTCAAAATTGTCTGCCACAAAACGAATTGCGCGATAATGGTCTGCCATTCTTATTTTCCGATAATAATAATAATCATATATTTTCAAATTTCAAAACGGCAAATGGATTTAAAATACGTCAAAAATCGATACCTGTCTTACCTGAGGGCTCGGCGCGTCCACCACTTTGAGCTTAGTGAGTCCCCGCCTCACGCATCGTAGGTATAGGGGTCTCAATATCCAAAAATTCAAGTCTGATCAAATACATACAGGTAGCCGCTCACGGGCTCTTAGACTATAACACTGTCCTTACGCAGTAATAAGGAGAATCAGGATTCTCCTCATTACTGCCGCGAATTAACCATTCGTTTGAAGGGTGGGACAGTCATTATGCAAAACAAATGAGATATAGATGAGCCTCAAGAAGCGTGATGTTCACGTTGTGTAGGATATGACCTTTGTTGACCTCGTTCGACACTTGAAGTAGTCGTGGCCTAAAGGATAAGGCTTCCGGGGCATTCGTATCTTGCGATACAGCAGTATACAAATCCCGCAGGCAAGTACCGATTTTCTAACGAAATACGTACTTATCAAAATGTTCACGATTGACTTCGATAAAACTTTCGTCATCGGTTCGTAAGCAGCCTAATATTATAGGAAACACTACTGACCTATCTAAAAGCAGTTTCGCGACTTTAGCGTGACCGCAGTGAGCGGCTACATGAAGCGCGGTGAGGTAGTCGACGGTGACGTCATCGACGGGGGCGCGTCGCGACAAGAGCACGCGCGCCGCCTCGGCGTGTTCGCCTTGCGCCGACATATGCAGCGGGGCTAGACCGTTCTATAACCATAATCTATGTATTAATACGCGAAGCAAAAACTTTGTGTACCCCTTTTTTAGAGTAGAAGTATTATTATCGATCTTAGTTTTCAATCAATCTGTAACTTTAGGCGGAATTTCAGCAAATCATAAAAATGTATATCACTTCACAACTACTTCAAACAAAACCGAACTTATTGCTTACTAGCGACCCGCCCTCGCTTCGCTTCGGAAACTGTAATTTATTATTGATTTCTCCACTATTTAATGGATGCTATTATACATATAAACCTTCCTCTTCAATCACTCTATCTATTAAAAAATACGCATCAAAATCCGTTGCGTTGTTTTAAAGATTTAAGCATACATAGGGATACAGGGACAGAGAAAGCGACTTTGTTTTATACTATGTAGTGATGGAAGTTTGGAAAGATAAAGCTTTTGTGTGCTTTAACGTAACTTACCTTGCTCTTACTGGTAATAGGAGCACCCCTATCAAGTAAAGCTTCAACGACTCTCTCGTGGCCAGATCTGGCGGCACAGTGTAGAGGGGTCAGCCCATCTCTAGTGCGGGCCTCTACATTCGCCCCATTATCGCATAACAAAGCTACCATATTCTCCTTGCCTGTGTGGATAAAATACTTTACAAATTAATTTCATTTGGTGATATGCCTATTTTTGACCAAGTTATGGAATGAAAATAAAATTCTGTACCCATTTTAATTTTAACTTAGTCGTTGGCTGTGTGGTGTATGTCTATAATAGCACCACTCCATCCCTTTCCGTGAGTGTATTAAAAGAAATTGCAGCAGCATTTTCTAAGTATTATATGAGCGTACTGCATTACCGATCGGCATTTACTAGTGGTAGCTTGTAAGCCCGCACAAGATGGTAAAATTATCCTTAACTATTTCTGTCGTCTTCTGCTTTTGTGTCAGGTTGGAATCATCATACCATACAATTGAGACTTCGACTGTGTCTCAAAGTGTTATGACATCTATTGGCTCCTGTAACCACATACACACCACACCAGATTATTAATATAAAGGTGTACCAAGATGGTGATTATTTCTAGAATTGACCAACTGTGGAGAAGTCCGTGTGGGATGTTAATGTAACGCAATTGAATTCATCTTCCACTAATCATCTCAACTGGAACCTCAATAGCTGTGTCGACGTGTCGCAGTTCTTGATATAGTTTGGGGTCTGCCCATATGATCCAACTCCGACTACTTCTACCGCAAAACAGTCATGCGTTTCGGTTTGAAAGACAGGAACCGTATGAAACTGGATCATAAAGTTCATCTTTCGAGAATGGCGGCAGTAACGTTGTTGATGCCTATGGGCTCCAGTAGCCAGGGGCCGTGAGCTCGTCCTAAAATCAATAGTGAAATAGGAACCTCACCCCATTTGGCAGCGACGTGTAAAGGACAGATATTGTGTTTCGCAGCACAGTTGACGTCAGCGCCTTTGGCCAGCAAGAGTCTTGCGACTGCTTCGTTGCCGTAATGCGCCGCGATGTGTAGCGGAGTGAATCCAGACTTAGAGGTCACGTCTGGATTGTGCTCGTTCTAGACATAAAGAGCGATGTCAAAATTTCACGATTCTTACTAGAAAAAGAAACTGTAATTTAGCTGAAAACAACATCATCAGTGGAGTATGTATGTACTTTATCATCTTTGATTCGTGTCTACCCTCCATTGCGTAGCTTACGCGTTCATCGAAATTCGCTAGCTGTGGCAGTACCGTGAAACTGGTGGTGGGACCTCTTGTGAGTCCGTACGGGTAGGTACCACCACCCTGCCTATTTCTGCCGTGTAACCGGCAGCCGTTGTAACCATACTTGAGACCTTATATCTCAAATTGGGTGTCGCATTTACTTTATAGGTGTCTATGGGCGACATTAACCACTTAAAACCAGGTGGGCTGTGAGCTCGTCCATCCAGGTAAGCAATAAAAAAAAGAGGACGGTCGTATCGGTCGAAATGAGTAAAACTGGCGTTTCAACATTTAGACAACGACGACTTAGATTGATCTAAGAGTGTGATCAATCAAAATTCACCTCTAAGAGTAAGTTAGCAGCCTTCACGTCGTCTTTCTTGGCTGCAATGTGAAGGGCTGGTAGTCGCACTCGACCGCGGGTGTCTGCCTCTAAAAGAACTGCCACTACTTTTTCGTGTCCTTGTTGCATCGCCACCGCTAGAGGCGTGAATCCGTCCTGTGGGAAATCAGAATTTTTACAAATGAAAACAGGCTTGACCACTTAGAATTAATTACCTTTCTTTTTAATGATAAAATTACATTTTCTTTCGTTTTCTTTCAAGGAACAAATCATGCATGGTCTTAGATGCCCTGTGTATTACGAGTACCAGACCAGCTTCATTCATACACGCTTATATACGTTTAAATAAATCCGTAAATAGTTAATAAACGCCTAGACAAATAGCACACAAACCTATTCATCACACAATGTTTGCCCGATGTGGGAATCGAACCCACGACCCTCGGCGCAACAGTCAGGGGCACTAACAACTGCACCATCAATTCAGTCAAATTTAGGTTTTATAGCTGGAATATCCCCTCGAAGCTGACAGCGATTAGGTAGGGAAAAATAAAAGCCTACAAGTCGAGCTTTCTTTATGCTGATCAAAGATAATCTAAGATTTATTACTGACATGTCAGTCTTACCTCAGTGGCAAGGCTCTGGTTCGCACCGTTACCAAGAAGAAACTTGACCACACCGTCGTGGTTCTCTTGGGCTGCCATATACAAAGGTGTGAAGCCATTCTGGGATTGGATGTTGACCTGGTGATAATAGAAAATTATTGGGTTGATCCGAGCCCGGCGTACTCATACAAGATTGAGAAGGTCTACTAAGGGCAATAAGAAGACATGTTTCGGTTACATAGCGGAGCGCATCAAGCAATTAATACCGCACCTTTACACGTGAGGTTAAAGTCGCGAATGCATTGTAGTAACGGTTATCTTAATCGTCATATAAAATATGAATCATTTCCTCGTATAGATGGATGTTCAGACTCCCAACAATCTCATCAAAATGTACACTTTAGAAATTTAAAGCAATGAAATTTGGATAGAATTTTTGAAGTGAAAACTTCTTCAGAATCGTTGTGATTTCAAACCGGATGCAACGGAAAAAACGACAGGTAAGAGACACAAATACAAAAATGTGTAGGATGAAGCCAGCAAAGAATGAGACAGAAATATACATACTATTTAATACAGCGCCATCTGTAAGATTTTTTAATACTAACGTGTGTATGAAAGCTCTTGTAGTGAATTTTAATTTAGGATTATACGTNGTGAGATTTTTTAATACTAACGTGTGTATGAAAGCTCTTGTAGTGAATTTTAATTTAGGATTATACGTGAAATTAAAATATCAATTCACAGAGGGCGCTACCTTACAATTATTTACTAATGACAAAATTTTACATATACTTAAGACGTTTAGGATAATTGTATTTTAATTTTGGAAGGTTTCACTTCTACCACGTGTGAATTGCACAGATGTAATTTTTTTTTTTTTAAAACGATTTACTGTAAATCCTTGAAATATTATTTTCCCGATTTCCGGTACATTACCAAAAGATGATTCACACAATTTAGCTCATCGTAATAAATAAAATTCATAACATTAATAAATCTTTCGTTTGGACAGTTGCGAGAAACCCAAAGTGCTTTTCGTTCTTGTATTGATTTGTTTTGATTTCTGTCACGAATGAAGTATTTGAGGTCGGACGTATTGTGAATTAAAGTTATTGAACATTGAATTGAAGCTGGATGAATGATTTGTAACTCGTGATACAATTCTTACGTGATTCTTTTATTTATTGTAGCAAAAAGCGTGAAATGTGTTTTCGGATCACAACCGCGGATAATTACCTACAACTCTAACGATAATCTATACTAATATATAAATCTACAGTGGTTGTTACGGATGTTCCGTTATAACTACTGAACCATGCATCCGATTGACTTGAAACTTGGTATCCATGTAGAAAATACATGTACTAAATGGATAGGCTAATATTTATATGAGTGTTGGACTCCCTATTAATAATGACAATAAATAATGTTATATATATATATGTAATATAAATAATGTTAATTTTAAATGCGCAGTGAAGCGGGCGACTACGGCTAGTATAATACAAGTATATTTTACAAAGGATAATGCCGAGTGGCTTATTAAGTTCATTTCATGTTTTTTAATTGTATTCCAATCCGTTCAGTGTTCTGTTTGGTGCCAAATGATTGTGTTAATTTTTCTTTATTCTTCACTTCAGAAAGGCAGGCAAGTAGTGTAGTGTAGACGTGCAAAATGGTGCGCGTTCAAAATTGTATTGCCACCGAAGACAAATTAATGCCAAACCCTCTTATTTACAAGTATTAATTGTTAATCTAACTTATGCGGAATACATATTCAAACGAAAGATGCTGTCGATCTTTGCTTCCAATCTTCTTTTGCAGAAAAATATAGAAACGCTAAAGAATCAAATCAGATCCGTTTTCATAAAATTCGACATAAGGTCAGTGATAACCTAAAATTATGTTAGTCTGGATATTCGTAGTCTATGATGTTTAGATTGAAAATTAAGTATTTTTCATTCGGCTACGCCATTATAGATACAATAAAAACCTAACTTTACGACCAATTCATAAGGCTGTTTCATCACAGAAAAGTCGGAAAGAAACTCAAAGTTTGCCCATTTCCAAATTGTGTTCATAACTACGGTACATACAAATTAAATTTAATTATCAGAATAATAAATAAACATGACTAGAATTCGGAAAGGTCCATATTAGTGAGCAATGGCCAAAGATCTGTTCAGTACTGTTCTTTGTGGAGCACAAGTTCAAACCTAAGTGGTTTTGTCATAATCGCGTACAAGTGTATGTATTACTTCCTTTCCACTTAAGCCGGAAGGCGCATAGGAAAAATGGTCTGGATTTTTTATTGCCTAGATATTTGGACGAGCTCACAGCCCACCTGGTGTTAAGTGGTTACTGGAACCCATAGACATCTACAACGTAAATGCGCCACACACCTTGAGATATAAGTTCTAAGGTCTCAGTATAGTTACAACGGCTGCCCCACCCTTTAAACCGAAACGCATTACTGCTTCACGGCAGAAATAGCTGGGGTGGTGGTACCTACCCGTGCGGACTCACAAGAGGTCCTACCCGGTCTCGCAAATCAACGTGATCAGGTTTCTGACTTTTTGCGTGACCATCAAATTGATATCTTTTTAGTGCAGGAGACATTACTTAAGCCCGCGCGCCGTGACCCTAAAATCGCGAACTATAACATGGTCAGGAACGACAGGCTCTTTGCCTGTGGTGGTGGTACCGTCATTTACTATAGAAGAGCCCTGCATTGCGTCCCGCTCGATCCTCTCGCGCTCGCTAATATCGAAGCATCAGTGTGCCGAATCTCACTGACGGGACACGCGCCGATCGTTATCGCGTCCGTTTATCTTCCACCGGATAAGATCGTTCTAAGCAGTGATATCGAGGCGCTGCTCGGCATGGGGAGCTNTCCTACCACCAGTAATTACGCAAATTATAATTTTGCGGGTTTGATTTTTATTACACGATGTTATTCCTTCACCGTGGAAGTCAATCGTGAACAATTGTTAAGTACGTATTTCATTAGAAAAATTGGTACCCGCCTGCGGGATTCGAACACCGTTGCATCGCTATATACGAATGCACCGGACGTCTTATCCTTTAGGCCACGACGACATTTTGACAGCATATCATCATCACAATTCACATTGAAGACAGCATATCATCATCATCATCAGAAAAATAATGCAACGTTCTTGTCTTAAATCAAAATTAAAACGGTGCCAGACTAATGCTGCTTTTGAACCAAAGTGCTACATTAAATCCCAACTCGATTCCTTTCAAGTGAAGACGTGTATAAAGAATTTAATGACTCATTAATTTGTGTTCTGTTTCTTCTGATAAATCCGGCTTATTGGAGTTTATGTGACCGCAGAACAGCCATTTGCCGTTTATTGTTACCGATTGTTGGGGTTTGCTGGAAAGATCGATTCTCGGGGTTTTGGGGTCGGATATTTTGGTATTAGATTTTTATTTCGGTTTTACGTATTTGCGAGACTTCATTGTTGATCTTTTGACATTGTTGTGTGAGAGTTTTCAACCAGTAAGGCATTTAAGAGAAAATAGATATCAAATATTTACTTGGTTCTATTAATAATAAATACACAGAAGTACTGGTGCTACTTACGGGCAATTAACATTATTTCTAATGTTTATCTTATACCTTTAAACGAGCAATTCTTGTATATTAATATATATATAATCTGAAACTCGGAAACGGCTCCAACGATTTTCATAAAATTTAGTATACAGGGTAATATCACTGGCTGTCGACAAATAAAGCTGTCAATATTATGTCAAAGTGTAGGTAGTCAATAAAAAAAGAGTTGATTATAATTTCATGTGGCTAATTTTTAGAAGTAAAACTGCAACAAACGTTGGTATTTCGGCACATCCCTCATCTATAAGATAACGATATTTATGAAGATTAATAAAAAAACAATAAACTAATAACAACGAACTACCCAGTAATTCATCATCCTGTCAAAATTATTTCCATTACTGTTCATTATATCATGAATCGGTTCTATATACGATGAGCTCAGCTATCTCAAAATAAAAAGAAAAGTCATGTGAGAGACCATCGACTTAACACGAGTATTTACTGTTTAGTTGTTCTGAAAATCGTTGCATGGAGTGCTTTCACGAGCTGACTGGTTTTCGACAGGGCATTTACACTGTTAATAGCCTTTGCGATGGATTCCTAAAGTTATTTCCTAGTCTCAAGGGTTTGTTATTGAACGTAATAAAAGTATCCTCAACATTTCATATTTTCGAGCCAAGTTCCACTGATGCTTTATAATCTTAATAGGCTTTCGCATATAGCAGTGCCTTCCAAGCCATCCATTATCTAATTACCTTATTGAATTGTTGAAGTGCGGTCTACTCCAAATTCTTTGTTCCTCAAGTTGGGATTTTATAGTTTTTTGGGTGCCAGAAAACCCTGCATTATTCTAAATAAATGTATGATGTTTGGTACTTTATATGACTCGAAGAATTTAAGAAGAACCTAATTTGTTACTCTAAATACTATACTGTGTTACGCTACGGCATTTTGTTCCAGTGTGTATACAGATCCGTAATCTTATAGATTGAGATAGCCATTTTCCAATGCAACATAGAATTTAGCTTCGAATACCTAACACTTTACCATTATTTATCATTTACCTGAGCTCCATTTTGGACGAGTAGTTTAACGACTGCCTCTTGACCAGCCAGAGAAGCAATATGAAGTGCTGTGTTCCCTTTCTTGGTGGCCGCGTCGATTGCTGCTCCTCGCTCCAGCAGGACCCTCACTACTTCGACATGGCCGTCTTTGGAAGCGAGATGGATGGCATTTAGGCCATTCTGAAAACAAACTTTTTATTTGAACATCCTCGTTCCAAATCATTGGACTAATCTATCTTCTGTCTATATATATAAAAATGAATTGCTGTACGTTAGTGTCGCTAAAACTCGAGAACGGCTGGACCGATTTGGCTAATTTTGATCTTGAATGATTTGTGGAAGTCTAGAGAAGGTTTAAAAGGTAAATAAATTTGAAAATGCTCGGAATTAAATAAAAATAACAATTTTGTTTTTCCTTTGATGTGTTCCCCGTCGGACGGATTCCTTTCAAGCCAAACTCTATCTACTCTTCAGAGTAGCGCAGCTAATTGCGTTGGGATTCGATAACCACTTAAGACATCATATTATATCAGTCTCAGTGTATCTCTAGCCTTATTCCACCATGACCTCACCGAGACCCATAATGACCTTTGGCATCCGAATTCGTGACTTTTTCGCGTGTTCATGGTACATATCGAATAAACCAGAACTAAGTTGTAAATGTTGGCAAACGAACCATAGGTGTTCGAAAAATCAACTTTGTGCTAACAAGGATTAAGCCTTTTTTTGTTTAACACTTGGCACCTCGAAAAGATCTTTTGCAAGGTAACGTGGTATTATGACTTTAATTCCGGCACGATATCACAGTTTATGACTATTATTTATGTAATTATTTCTTTGACTATGACAGCTTTAGTACAAATTAGTAAAAGCGTTACAGTAGCAACAATTATTAAGGACTACGTAGGAGACGTGTCGGTAAATATTTGATGGATATTATTTCAGTTGATAGATTACATAGTTTGTCTTGAGTTTGTTAGACCTGTGCTGGGTCACAGGCTCGTATCACAGAGAGCTCCACAATAATCGGTTAACGTGACGTCTTGGAGTGCTGGTGGTTATAATTAACACATGTTTTATCAACTTGACCTGTATCTATTTATGTGACGGAATGTTTCAACGTAGTTTTCGCCAACTTCAAGATGTCCAATTAGCTTTAAAATTGGCATTCGTATCAATGTTGGCAATATGATAATTTAGCCAAATATTTTAATCAGGATGTACTGGTGGTAGGACCTCTGGTGAGTCCGCGCGGATAGGTACCACTACCCTGCCTATTTCTGCCGTGAAGCAGTAATGCGTTTCGGTTTGAAGGGTGGGGTAGCCGTTGCAACTACACTGAGACCTTAGAACTTATGTCTCAAGGTGGGTGGCGCATTTACGTCGTAGATGTCTATGGGCTCCAGTAACCACTTAACACCATGTGGGCTGTGAGCTCGTCCTCCCATCTAAGCAATAAAAAAAAAAGATTCGTCGGGAATAACGAAATTTTAATTTTTATCTAAAATTGTGGTTTCTACTTAAATTATCCAATGCTGTTTGTTAAGATTACTTACCGCATTACTGACGTTGATATCAACGCCTTGCTCGAGAAGACTGATGATCTTCTCGATGTTTCCGGCACGGGCAGCGCGTAGGAACGCCGTGCTGGCGTCCGCCTGTCGACAAGCAAATATCTACTTTAATGATACATAACTTAAGATGATTTCACTTCTAATTTTGCCACTAAAGAATGATGAATGAATGATTTCACCGGTGGTAGGACCTCTTGTGAGTCCGCACGGGTAGGTACCACCACCCTGTCTATTTCTGCCGTGATGAAGTAATGCGTTTCGGTTTGAAGGGTGGGGCAGCCGTTGTAAGTATACTGAAACATTAGAACTTATATCTCAAGGTGTCTGACGCATTTACAGATTTTAAATAAACTTAAAACAAACAAAAAGAATCCGTCTGACAGGGGGCACAACAAAGGAAAAACAAAATTGTTATTTTTATTTAATTCAAAGCATTTTCATATTTATCTTTAAGCCTTCTAGACCTTCTCTGGACTTCCACAAATAGTTTAAGACCAAAATTAGCCAAATCGGTCCAGCCGTTCTCGAGTTTTAGCGAGACTAACGAACAGCAATTCATTTTTATATATATCTATATATTAATACATGAAGCTAAAACTTTGTATCCTTTTTTACGACAATTGCGCAGACGGATCAGTATGAAATTTTCCATACTTATAGAGAATATAGAGAAGAAGTGCACAATGCTAATATTTTTTTTAAATAATGCATAAAAGATACATTAAATCAATAAAGAAAACATTACACACACTACATGTATTTGACGCACACACGCATGCATACTATTTATTTATTTTCAAACTTATCTTATTGCTTAAGGTATGTGGTCAAATTGAGAATAGATTAAATATTGTTTGTCTTTATTAATATTTGTCTATAGTGTAGTCTTGGCCAAATCTGTGATTATAGAAGTATAATAATAGTATTTAACAATAGAATCATAATAGTGTTCAAACTTATAATTTCAATTAATTTTAGACGTATTTCGACTACCAGGGGACCACTAGTATAGATAAAGATAATCAAAATTCTATACAGCACTCAAAGACGAGCACTGAATTTTCACATTCCTAAAAGTATTTGATATCGAATGTAGATTGACGTCAAAAGGTAGGGTTTCGTTGCTTCCCAAAGGGACGATTATCCTTTCCAAAGACGACGCGGCAATGTATTGCCAACCCCGAATTTATTTCATCGAGGTTATACGAGAATTTGTTACGTAAGCTAAAAGAAAATTCGATCGGGCCAAAGTCTGCGTAGTTTTTGTTGAAATATGTTTAACAATTTTTTTTAAAGTCATTTGTTTTTGCTGTGGCCCAGAATAGAACTACAGTATCTCTTCCCGTAGGTTTCGTAAAAGGTGATATTTTTTTTCTGAAGTACGGGGAGTAGTGTTATCTAATAGTACGAAGTCTCGTGGCCCAAAGGATAAGGCGCCCGGTGCATTCGTATCGAGCGATGCCATTGTACCGGTGTTCGAATTCCGCAGGCAAGTAAGTACAAATTTTTCCAATGAAATACGTACTAAACAAATGCTCATGAATGACATCCGTGGTGAAGGAATAACATAATTTAGTAAAAATCGAACCCGCAAAAATTGTAATTTGCGTAATTACTGGTGGTGGGGTCATATGAGACCGCATGGGTGGGTACCACGACCCTTTTTTTTTTTTTTTTGTCAGGAGGAAATAGCCGGACTCCCACCCTCCACTGGGAATGGAGGGTGGGGCATGTCGGAGTCGAACCGACTAAAACCTCCTGTCGCTCAACAACCAACGTCCAACCCTCGCATGAGACAGAACTCATGAAAAGGCAAGGAGAGGAGAGTGAAGCGTTTAGTGCGGAGCACATCTCTCCCATCACCCTCCTTCTCGGGACGCCGGGCCAGCGATCGTCGGCGCCACGACCACCAGCCCTCTCGGGTACCACCACCCTGCCTGTTTTTGTCGTGAAACAGTAATGCGTTTCGATTCGAAGGGTTGTGCACCCGTTGTACTGTAAAAACTCAGACTTGGATGTCTCGAGATAGGCAGCAGCACTAAAGTGATAACTTAACACCAGGAGGGCCGTGAGCTTGTCCACCCATCTTAGCTTTAAAGAAAACCACTATATCGACGTACTGTGGGCAGCAATCGGCATTTATCGGAGCGTATTATAGAACGTATTATAAACTCTGTAGCAACTTTTTTCTCTACCTTATATTCCAGCTCCGCTGGGACTGGTAGGTGGGTTCACGAGGCTCAACCTTAGAGAATCAGTCTACCACCGGAATCGCGACCCACTGAGAAGATTCAGCGAGAAACTCAGTGGACTAAGCAAATAATCGTGAGCTTGAAAACGTGCGAGATTCCTTGAATCTCAAATTAGTGCGTTCCGTTGTTTTTACGATTCTTAACTTCAATATTTTTCAAACTCCGGTCCGTCACCGCACACAAAACCTCAGCTTACTGCTGTTGTCGTTTCCCAGGACCAAATAAGCATCGAATATTCACAAAAACTACAGTTATCTACTATTCATAGTCTTCTATCTTCTATATAGGTATATATAAAAATGAATTGCTGTTCGTTAGTCTCGCTAAAACTCGAGAACGGCTGGACCGATTTGGCTTGGTCTTGAATTATTTGTGGAAGTCCAGAGAAGGTTTAAAAGGTAGATAATATGAAAATGCTTGGAATTAAAAAAAAAACAATTTTGTTTTTTCCTTTGAGGTCTTTTATTTCTCGATTGAGGCACTACGAAGTCTGTCGGGTCAGCTAGTTAGTAATATTTTAGGATTTAATTACGATATGAAAATCAGACAGTAAAATAGCTCCTCTCATTTATTAAATAAAATACCGCATTTACATCACACGAGAATTTACGAATTGATATGTGGTGACTGTTTTGCAGCAGATACAAACAAGATGGCCAGACGTTATATCTTTTTTTAATTTTTTAATTTTGTTTAGATGGGTGGACAAGCTCACAGCCCACCTGGTGTTAAGTGGTTACTGGAGCCCATAGACATCTACAACGTAAATGCGCCACCCACCTTGAGATATAAGTTCTAAGGTCTCAATTATAGTTACAACGGCTGCCCCACCCTTCAAACCGAAACGCATTACTGCTTCACGGCAGAAATAGGCGGGGTGGTGGTACCTACCGCTGCGGACTCACAAGAAGTCCTACCCCCAGTAAGAATCTGTACTTTAAACTGAAAGCCGAGGTGAAGCTTTGGATTTTTTTTTTGTTCTCTACCTACTAGCTGGTAGGCTAATGGATTAGTCCAACTACGCGCGGAGGAATAGGTGAGCTCAGGGCCTCTACCTGCGACAAATTTTCTAACACTAGCCTCAGCAACAGCAGTGCTTCTCTGAATCTACCACCGGATCGGAATCGCGACCCACTGAGAAGACCCGGCGCGAAACTCAGTGGCTTGAACACATTTAACTGAGTGAGGTACGAAATAAAATAAGCTAAGACAGCTAAATATTAATTAAAAAGAAGTATTGCTTTGATGGTTAAATGAGCTCAAAGCGCATTACTGCTTCACGGCAGGAACAGGTAGTCTATATGGCTAATATTCATTCATCGTGGAAGCTGTTTCAGAGCCCGTGTTAAGTACGTATTTACGTGAACATGCGTTAAGTTCTTATGACCAGATGGTGATTTCTCAGCCGATAATACTTTTATATGTCTTTTATTTGCTCCACAAACTATCTAACTTACTTTCATTTTACAAGAGAAACGGCGAAATTTTCATTCGATTATATCTAGGTATATATATAATTATATCATCATCATCCCACAGTCGTCCACTGCTGGCTCTAGGTCTCTCCCACACCACCGTAGCGCAGTACGCCCCCTGGCTAGGTGGTGCGATGACTTCCGAACTATGACCGGTAAGAGTTGGATGAGGAGAGCCGAAGACTGGGTTCACTGGTTTGGATATATGTATACATTATACCAGATATAAGAAATATTTCATCAATGTTATTAACAATGGTATAAACAAAACGAAAAGTGCGTGTCTAAAAACAATTTCTCCCTCGTATTATCCAAATCTCATAATAATTCCTCTGCATACTCTTAATCTTAGAGCTATGGTATTCATTTGAGGTTAATATACCAGAAAATACCTTAATAAAATAATTGAAAGCATTCGATCTTTTTTTAACGTGTTCTGTGAACGTGTCTTTACGTGAGAGAAATAAATGCATTGTAATTAAAATGTATTTTATATATAGCGCATGTATTGCCAGTTTAAGTTGACTTGCACAAAACCTATCGAATGGTAAGTAGTCACAGTCTCTCGTGGTCATCAGTACCGCCAGAGGCACAGTCAAACCGCTGCCTATTGCCTATCTCCAAAGAAATACCTAGAAATAGTGTCTAGGATTCGTTTGTTTTGTAATTATGGAACGCTTTTGAAATATTATTGTGTCTTGACTTGGCTAAGTCAATAGGTGATACAGCTATAGAAGATTTACAAAATTTTATTACTCAACCAGCCGTACTCGCCCGCTTCGCTGGGCATTTAAAATTAACATTATTATTTATTGTCATTATTATTAGGGAGTCCAACACTTATATAAATATGAGCTTATCCATTAAGTACAGGTAATTTATTCATGGATACCAAGTTCCAAGTCAATCGGATGCATGGTTCAGTAGTTATAACGGAACATCCGTAAAAACCACTGTAGATTTATATTTTAGTATAGATTAGTATTTTATTTCGGAATAAATCCTTTTTTTTATAGAGTAACACATAGTTTAATTTGTCACCACCTAGACTACAGGATAACAAATAGACTTATTGTATTATTATATACATCAGTATCCATTTGAAATCTGAAAACTATAAATTTGATTACTGAATTATAAATATTATATAGGATGCTTAAGTTTCCTCCTCACGCTCTTCGATTCAATAGTATTCTTTTGTGGCCCCCAAATCCTCAGACATATTTCAAGAGCTATATTGAGTTCACGGGAGAAAATGCCGCCCTATTTTTTTTTTCTTAGAAGTGGATTCACATTTTTATTACTCCACTTTTAACTGCTAATGAATATATAAGAGGACATGTGTATTGCTAAACAGAAATAATTTTTTAAATAACAATAAAAATCACTAAATGTTTTATTTTATTTTTATTGCATAGATGGGTGGAAGAGCTCACGGCCCACCTGATGTTGAGTGGTTAGCGGAGTCCATAGACATCTACAGCGTAAACGCCGCCACCCACCTTGAGATATGAGTTCTAAGGTCTCAAAAAAGTTACATTCATATATACTCGTATATAGTATAGTTAAATTCAAACATCACTTTCTCTATCCCTAAAGAAAATCGTATGGTAAATAAAATCACTGGCAACTAAATTTATTTGTCTATATATTATATATATGAAACATAGAGATTTTGAATATACCGTATCCCTAACAGGAAGACTTGGTTATCAAACGCTACTCAAACACCCCTTCTTATAACAGGAGCTATCGAGTTCTGTGCAGGGCTAAAAGCCCTTCATAATAATGAACCCTCGGAGAGCTGTGAAATGATCTCGGATACTACTTATTCCTACGTAAATAACACTGCAATTAACACATTTTCAACTGTTTGAAATGTCATTAAATTATTGTCACTGTACCTAGTATCACACCTTTAGAATTGCTTAATTCAAAATTCTTCTTTTTTGGTAAACGCCAAAAAATTTTTTAGATTTTCGATTTTCTGAGAGACTGTTCAATTTTATAATTTATAATTTATTGCCGCAATTGGCCACCGCCTCAGAGCGCAAGGCCACGATCCTCGGTCTGGGTCGTACCTGGTTCAGAGATTATCCGTTGCCATACAGCGTGGCAATGCTACTGGCGTAATGGGTACTTTCGGGCCGGGTGCGATCCAGAGTGGCTTGTTTGACTAGCCGATGCCTATGCGCGCATTGCTGTTAGCGTGGACCTTTATGTTACTTATGACGACGCTTGCAGCTGAAAGTAAGTATTGTACTTTTTGACGAAGCATGTTGCTGATAACTTTATTTCTGTAATCTGACGAAGCATGTTGCGGATTTTATAAACTGGTAGAATACGTGTTTATGAGTCGTTCAATGTATAAAACTCAGTGGTAGAAAAATTTAATGCAGTAAAACCGCAGCATTAAAAATATCGACAAATGTAAAATCAAAAACAAACGGACCATGTAAATGTCTTTTGATCTCATCATCTCAGCCTGTCCACTATCCACTGAACTAGGTCTCTACTCTTTTCTTTTAAACTTACCTAGGACTAAGCTCTTGTTAATAAACTCTTGTTAAAGTTTTATTTGTGGCAAACCCTTAAGCGAAACAGTCGTCTATTTAAGGTAAAAATCATCATTACCTCTTAGTTAATCAGTCTTCACTGCATAGTATAAAACAAAGTCGCTTTCTCTGTCCCTATGTATGCTTAAATAGGTCGCTAATAGAAGATAAATGCTTACACAGAACTCTAAGGAATTCTTGTCTTTCGTTCGAGCATGCAGACTATCATTAAAATAAAACTAAAACAACCCCAAATACTTATAATCCATTTGTATACGTCGTATAAATATTTTACAACTATTTGTCAGCAGTTGTTCACGCGAAATTCGAAAGAGGGTGAAAACGCACTTATCGTGGGACGAAAGTTGCACCCCCGAAAGCTTTTTGGATCAATATATATTGATATTACAGAAAAATATAACAAATTTGCGAGTTAGTAATAGAGGATTATATAGGTATATACAAACAGAATTTTGTGTTTGTGGTGGTCAAAAACCAATGAAGCACGTATGTGATAATAAATAAAGAAGAATTGTCATCAATACACGTAATAATTGTAAATAGACATGCTTTAACAATAACCGACTTCAAATAGAAATAAAAATCCAAAACAAATTAATATACACTAAAAACAATAATCATCGAAATCGGTTGGCGTGATATTGAGTTATTGAGTTATTCATCTATTTGTCGCGCACGTACTTAATGCAAATTTAAGACTTATATGATTTTCTCATTATCAGCACTGGACTAAGTTGAAATGGGACCATATCGGGAAGCGTCAGCTTTCTAATAAAAAAAGAATCATCAAAATCGATTCACCCAGTCAAAAGCTATGAGGTAACATAAAAAAAAAACATATAGTCGAATTGAGAACCCCCTCCTTTTTTGAAGTCGGTTAAAAAGAGCTGACTGAATAATATGTATTATTATTTAGTAAAAAATAAAAAGTTAGTCAAGTTAAGCGTATTGCATTATATTATAAGTCATTTATCCCGATAAATAATTCGTTTTAATGCGGGACCGTAATGAAGTATTGAGCAGAATTGGATGCGAAACACATAATTAAGCCACTCGTTGTTGTGGTTTGCAGTATACCATAAATTGGAATCATCAGCTATAAAAATTAAGGTTTGTTTGTTTGTTCGTAGCATAAGTAGCTGCTATAGAGTACTATACCTATTCATGTCATCATTCTTTCATATTACCCGCTGCTGGGGTTTAGGGCTCGAATCAAATTTTTCCATTTATATCGGCCTTGGGCAGTCTGTTCTAGCTCCTCCCACGTCATGCCCAAGACCCCTAGCTCCTGCTCCACCGAGCGACGCCAAGTTGTTCTGGGGCGGCCTCTCTTCCTTTTGCCAGACACTTTCCAGGTCAGTGCTCTCTTTGATAGGTGGGTATCGGGCTTTCTCAAAGTGTGACCAATTCAATGCCACTTCCGCGTAAGGATCTCCTTCTCTATTGGTGTCTGCTTAGTGATCCTCCACAGCTCTTTGTTAGTGATCTTCTCAGGCCAAAAGATTTTCAAAATCTGACGCAGGCACCTATTCACAAACACTTGAAGTTTTTTGATCAAGTCCTTGCGAACAAACCAAGTTTCGTACCTATTCATGTAGGTGCATAAATACTTACAAATATTACTGATGGTACTGGTATTGCTAAGACTCATTTCAGCTACCTCATCATCAAAATATCTTCACCAAATATTTGTTCCTAATTCGTCTTCCTACTTCCTAAATTTAGTCCGTTAGAGTTCACACGGGTAGGTACCACCGCCCTGCCTATTTCTGCTGTGAAGCAATAATGCGTTGCGGATTGAAGGGCAGGGCAGTCGTTGTAACTATACTGAGAACTTAGAACTTATATCTCAAGGTGGGTGGCGCATTTACGTTGTAGATGTCTATGAGCTCCAGTAACCACTTAACACCAGGTGGGCTGTGAGCTCGTCCACCCAAAGCCTCAGGGTATTATATGCGTAAGCCCTTATGTATGTGATCTGGTCTTATATTTAAGGGGTATTTTCACGGACGTTCCAACTGTATAATTTTTGACTTAATTAAATAATGGCGAAAAAAAAAAGATTTCAATCTTAAATACCGGTAACTTATGGAGCACTTGACCATTTTACTATCGTGCCCACTTTGTCCCGAAAATAATCTGCAAATAATAGAAAGGTCTACAAAGATTAATAAGATACGCGTGACAGCCCTGGGTCGTGACTTCGTTTAATAGGAACTTCAATCATCATAATATTCAGACTGAAATAAATGAAATGCCCCAAGGTATTTGATGAGCAATAACGTCTAGACGTCTAGACGCATCTGAGAGGATCAAGATCCGGTTTGGAGGGGAGGCTAGTCTACGCAGATTATGTTCCGCAGTTTCTATCAGCGGACATAGGGTTGTAGGAAATGTTGACGAAGATTTAAGTTCTAATATCCGCAGTGAAGCAATAGTGCGTTCCAATTGAAATATAAAGAACAGTCGTAAAGTAATACTCGTAGAGAATCATACATCAAACACAGTTAAATAAGTATAAAAAAACTTTTTTTTTATTGCTTAAATGGGTGGACGAGCTCACAGCCCACCTGATGTTAAATGATTACTGGAGTCCATAAACATCTACAACGTAAATGCGCCACCCACCTTGACATATAAGCTCTAAGGTCTCAGTATAGTTACAACGGCTACCTCACCCTTCAAACCGAAACGCATTACTGATTCAGGGCAGAAATAGGCAGGGTGGTGGTACCTATCCGTGTGAACTCACAAGAGGTCCTACCACCAGTAAATAGTCTCGGAAAAGACGCGGGACCCCACAATGTGGGCAATGTGGGTGTTTCTGGCCACGACCACGATTGAGGATCGATCGACGCAAGGAGGAGTCCTTTTCATGAGGTTAAAGTTACTTGTGCTGTAGTAATATCAAAATAAAGTAGATCATCACACGTGTGTGATGTAAAGTGGTTACTATAGTCTGATAAAACGGCAATACCGACACCCCCTAATTTATAGTTATATATAGGTACTTCATAGTTTCACCCCTCTTCAAACAAACGCTTCATGGCAGACATCCGTGCAGACACAATACTCCCATAAACCATGCATTTTAATAAACAAAATACTGTACTTGGAAAGGCGATTGCATGCAGCAGAGATGCGAATGTTGCCATGGATGTCTGGAGTAACGAGAATGGATAGAATACGGGATGAACATGTTAGAGGAAGTCTGAAAGTAGCACCTGTGACAGAGAAGCTGAAACGTGCGCGTTTGAGATGGTATGGACATGTGTTGAGACGAAATGAAAATGAGGTTGGTAAGAGAATGCTAACTATGAATGTGGAAGGATATAGAGGAAGAGGTAGACCTAAGAAGAAATGGATGGATTGCGTGAAAGACGAAATGGGTAAGTGGGGAGTGAGCGAAGAAATGGTATATGATAGAATAGTGTGGAAGGAGAAAACATGTTGCGCCGACCCCAGGTGACTGGGAGAAGGGCAGGATAACGTTGACTGAACTTGGAAAGTAATCTTACTGACCAAATGGAATATAAAAAAAAATGCTAAGGAATATCAGAGTTTTCGTCTATTTTATTCTTTAATAAACATTTCGTTAGACATTGTTTAAGTAAGAAAGATCCTACATTCGTAAGTACTGTTTATTCCTTGAGATATTAATGTACAGAAGCTAAGACGAAAATTTATACCCACAAAAGTGAGTTAGTTAGCCTTTTGTTACGATTTAATATCATCAACGCACAATATATTGCTGACTTGAAAATCTGTAAACAACGTTAGCTGAATATTATTTATTTGTAATTTCTAAATTATTTTCGCCTTTCTACCAACTAAACTGAGTAACTATACTGAACTTTAGACCTTTGGAACTTATATATAACCTTAGAACTTATATCTCAAGGTGGGTGGAGAAGTTACGTTGTAGATGTCTATGGGCTCCAGTAACCACTTAAGACCGAGTGGGCTGTGAGTTCGTCAACTCATCTAAGCATTTTTTTTTTAAGTAAAGTCTACTGTTACCATGCTGCATATAAATGCTTTGTGAAGAGAATTCGATTACTGAATAATTCAATTATTGAATCTAGCAAGGCTAGTTCTTACCCCGAAAGTGTAGACAAGAGTAATCCAATTCAAACTTACATAGAGCCCGCAATAGAACTAAAACTGAAGAACGAAGTCTGCAACTAAGCGCCGAATGACTGACAACATTTAATCAAATTTGATACTTAGCTCCCTATCATTATAGATGCAATTTCCGGTGACAAGGCATCGAGCCGCGGGTGGCTATGGCTCATTTCATTACCAAGAAATTGCTCGTAATCTTATTGACCGATTTATTGCTGCCGTATCTTCTGTTAATGTTTACACAAACGGCAACGCCTTAAGAACTCGGTTTAATAGTTTGATATGAATTGTTAATCTTATGTGTTTTTATGTGATGCATTATTTATTTATTTTATGTTTTTCCAAACTTACTTTTACTTACGTAGTAGCGGTGATTAAGTCGCGATGTAAATTCTGTAGTCCATATTTTAATATGACGACAATATATTGATCGCATGACAACCAAAGTAAGAAACTCAAATTTTAAAAATATATATTCAAGTAATACCTTCAAAGACGATTTTAAAACATCATCGCCTTACCATAGATTCAGAATAGTTTCACCAAGAAAGAGCTTGCTTTTTGCACTTTTTTTTTTATTGTTTAGACGGGTGGACGAGCTCACAGCCCACCTGGTGTTAAGTGGTCACTGGAGCCCATAGACATCTACAACGTAAATGCGCCACCCACCTCGAGATATAAGTTCTAAGGTCTCAGTATAGTTACAATGGCTACCCCACCCTTCGAACCGAAACGCATTACTGCTTCACGGCGGAAATAGGCGGGGCGGTGATACCTACCCGTGCGGACTCCGGTACTGCGGTATATATTTTCAAATTATTATACAAAAATTACAAAGTAAGTACAAATAATTGTTATGGCTTAAAACGAAGGAAACACGTTCGCAATGCCCAGTAATTGGACTTAAAATAAGCCTCTTTATATTTTGGTCGCTTTATACTCCTGTTTCTATATTTGCTTCAAAGGTGAGTTCTGCTGATACAGGGTAATGATAAAGCAAACATTGGAATAGCTTAGTTTGTTACTTCAGACGTATACAGGTTTTTCTTTCATAATTAGCATCCTATCAGCACCATCAAATATTAAATAATTGGTCATAAGATCCATGATTAATTCTAGTAGAAAATAGAACTTAATATACATAATAATAAACACAAATAATAAGCAAAAATAAGTTACACAACTTTGTTTTACTAATTACAAATTAGTAGATACAATTGCTTTACTAATTACAAATTAGTAGATACAATTGCTTTACTAATTACAAATTACTAGATATAATTGTTTTACACTAATGAGTTTGTTGAAAACAAAATGAACCCGGACCGCCTTAGAAACACAAATCATTCAACTGTTAAAAAGCTTTGAAAAACAAAACTTTCCACTACGTAAACTTTAACAAGAAACTTCCCCAGACAAGGGTCTCATTTGTCAAGCTCGGTATTGCACAAAGCTTAGAAGCTTTCAGACGGGTGCTTTGTTTGTGCGCCAGCTCGTTAATTGCGCTCATTGTACTTTTGTGTACTACCCAATGAGCTTTAAGCTTTTAGACAATACCTTTTCAGAATCAAAATCTACTCAAAGCATCAATGCCAAATTAACTGTAGCTACGTACGGTTCTACTGATTTCTAGGGTATTATTGGGAGGGCGTCTTGTGAGCATTCATGAATCGATATAATATGATGCTGCCTAATACCACGTGCCCCTTCCTTGTCTGATTTTTGTTCCTGTCTCTGTCTAGATCAGCGGTAAAATGAAATTTTGGGGGGTAAAAATGAAACTTTTGTGAGTAAAAAGTATATATTGAAGTGAAACTTCTTTAGAATCGTTGTGATTTCAAACCCGAAAAAAATAATTAAAATTAAAAATACTTTTTTATGGGAGCTTTATATAAAACTTAAACTAGTTTTTTCGTCTAATAATTCAAGAAAAATATCATATGAATTATAAAAGAACAAGAAATTATCATTTACATATATTTTCTGTGGGGGTGAATTTTTTTCCTCAACTGTATATTACATATATTACTATTATTACCGTTATGTATTACTAGGTATTACATTAATAAATTGAATAAATGATGTTAAAATTAAATATTTAGTTACTGTTTTCTTTTAAAAATTATCATGGGGGGTATAATATGAAAGATGCTTACACAAAAATATTTTGGGGTAATAATTAAAAAAGTTCCCCGACCGTTGGTCTAGATGGTAGTGCATATTTTAAGCAAGAGTAGGTAGTATCATCCTTTTTTCCGGGGTCCCCTACCACCTACGAGTTTCCGAAGTCTAAGAGACTGCGTGGCATAAGTGAGATTCAATGACCGAAGATGATAAATACATCTACCCACTAAACGACTCCCTTCACCATTGCCCGACGCCCGATCCCCACTCGTAGCATCAACCTGCCTATTTCTACATAAAAGCATTCGTGTATTCCATTTTGTGGGGTTGGGACAGTCGTTAATTTATTTAATTGAGACCTAAGCCTCACGTCTCAAGGTCAGCCCGTTCACCCATCCAAAACAAAAATACAAATACTCACACAGTAGATTGTACGCTTGGCCTTTAGGATATAAATCCGTATATGGGCTTATTATTTGTTGTAGTTTGCTTCAAAACCTGACGCTATCATATATTCTATAACGAAAACGGAAACAAAGAAGGTATAAGCACTTAGAGTTGATGACGTCAACACTGACGTCATGTTAGACACTAATGCCAAACCAATACTCGCTTTGCGAGAAAGGGATAGAGCATCGCCTTTCAATGCCCACCAATAATTTTGAACGTTCATATCTCGTTCTAATCTCGCCGAGGGATAGGGAATGGGAGAGTTTGACGACCGAACTTGTCATACACGCAGCCCACTGAGTTTCTCACCGAACTTTCTTAGTGGGTCACGATTCCAATTCGGTGGTAGATTTACTGGTGGTAGGACCTCTTGTGAGTCCGCGCGGGTAGGTACCATCACCCTGCCTATTTCTGCCGTGAAGCAGTAATGCGTTTCGGTTTGAAGGGTAGGGCAGCCGTTGAAACTATACTGAGATCTTAGAACTTATATCTCAAGGTGGGTGGCGCATTTACGTTGTAGATGTCTATGGGCTCCAGTGACCACTTAACACCAGGTGGGCTGTGAGCTCATCCAACCATCTAAGCAATAAAAAAAAAGATTCTGCAAAACACTGCTCTTGCTAGAACTAGTGTTAGCAATTTCCCTCAGGTTGGACCCTTGAGATCACCTATCCGTCTGGGAGTAGCTGGAATAGCCCCCAAAATTATTTTTTCAACAAATGTCTTAAGATATCCAGTTAAAAGAAATCTGTAGAAATAGTTCTGTTGAGAATGCCTTATTACTGCAGATCATTAAAAGTTTCCGCAACAGTTCTGAAGGTTTCGATTCTCATTTAACTACGTCACTAACGTCAGATCCACGCCCGAACCCTTGTCTACTGGACTACTAAAATAATAATTAAATTATGCCAGTCAACTAGGCGTCGGCACCACACCCACGATGTCACCCGTTATGAGTTCATTTCGCGAGCTAATTAGTGCGGGTCAAGTTAATAGGTCGGGCAATTAAAATCGGGTTAAAAGTATATACATACTTATATAAATTATTTAATAACTAGCTTTTGCCCGCGACTTCGTCCGCGTGGAATAGTTACTTTGGCATAACGCTAAATTTTACCCGCGACTTCACTTACAGCACTCAGGATTGGAACATCATTACAGAACCGGTAGATGGCGTTGAAGAAGCTAGATTTTGAGACTTTTTGACAAACAATTATTTAATTTTTCGTAAAAAAAAAAATTTTTTTCTTAATAATAAGTATCTTATGTTACTTCTAATACCTCCAAGAATATGTGTACAAAGTTTCATGATGATCGGTTGAGTAGTTTTTGCGTGAAAGCGTAACAAACAAACTTACATTCACAGTTTATATATTAGTAGGGATTTAGATTACCTAATTCGAAATTTAGAATATATGTACTTACATTTAGTTACATACATATAGTACGTTCAATTATAACTGCTTTTGGTTTAATCTCGCGTGTAATAAAATAAAAATAATAAACGTGATATTAAATCGTAAAGTAGCTTTTAATTGCGGCACAAAGCCGTTCAACTGACAAAGATGGGGAAATCTCTCTCTCTCTTTCTCAACGCAGAATGGATATGAAGGTATCATTTTATCGGAAGCGTTCTGACACTGTCTTCACTGATAGATTTATAATTCTATGTACCCTGGGAAATAATTTTAGCTATCATTTATCTCAATGATGAACGCTGGGCGAAGCGGAAGGCGGAAAGCTAGTAATAAATTTAGTTTAATTTTTGACAACGTCAAGGATAGGTAAGTTAGATTTAAGTTGAGCCTCTCTGACCTGTTGTGATAATTTAAAAAACAAAACAAATAAAAAAATTCAATCTATACTATCTATCTATACTAATATTATAAAGAGGAAAGATTTGTTTGTTTGTTTGTTTCGAATAGGCTCCGAAACTACTGGACCGATTTGAAAAATTCTTTTTCCATTAGAAGCCGACATTGTCCCTAATGAACATAGGCTACTTTTTTTTTATTTAATTTTTTGTTTCATGTGTGTTTTAATGTTTCCGAAGCGAAGCGAGGGCGGGTCGCTAGTAATATTATAAAGTGGAAAGATTTGTTTGTTGGTTTGTTTTGAATAGGCTCCGAAACTACTGAACCGATTTGAAAAATTCTTTCACTGTTTGAAAGCTACACTATTCCCGAGTGACATAGGCTAAATAAATAAAACTTCAATAATGTAACCCAAGATGTAAAATATTACCTAAAATATCCTTTACATTGCGTGCCCTGCGAAAATTATTGATGACTAGCTGACCCGGCAGACTTCGTAGTGCCTCAATCAAGAAATATAAGACCTGAACTTTTGTTTAAAATAAACTCAAAACAAACAAAAGGAATCCGTCCGACGGGGGACACATCAAAGGAAAAACTAAATTGTTATTTTTATTTAATTCCGAGCATTTTCATATTTATCTACCTTTTAAACCTTCTCTGGACTTTCACAAGTAAGTCAAGACCAAAATTAGCCAAATCAGTCCAGCCGTTCTCCAGTTTTAGCGAGACTAACGAACAGCAATTCATTTTTATATATATATAGATAGAATAAAAGAATGTACTTTGTAGAACACATTATGATTTACAAAAAGTGTCGCGACAGCATATGTTTCACTATTATAGTTATGCCGAAATAAGTGTTCTTTTATTTTTTTAAATAAAACAACGTCAAATATCGTTGAAATTTTTGTTAAAGACCCGAGCGGAGCCGGAGCGGGCCGCTAGTTCATAAATAAAATGCAATGGAAATGCACGTCACGGAGTAACATGTTTATTATGCACCCCAGTGAGGGGTCGCGACGACCCCATCAAAATCATAATTTCGTCATTTCAATTTATTGTATTTCGCTGAATCAGAAAACTTGAGGACGTTATTTTTTTTTATCTTATCGCTTATACAAACACAGTAAGAGTCGTCATTCAATACTGCGCTCTCATCCTCTGAAGTCTAAGGGCTAACTCACCATCGACTGCGCCGTAAGCTATCAAATCAAATCAAATAAAAAAAATATATTCAACATAAATGAAAGTATATACTTGTTGAACATCAAAAAGAACTACCGCCATTTCACTAAAACTAGCCTCCGTCCTGAGAAGAACTGGCAAGAAACTCAGCGGACATTTCTTTTTTTTTAATATTAGTTTTTTTTTTATATTTACTTTTACAATGAGTATTATAATGTAACAATTATTACAATATTGAAATGCCTGGAGCGAGCAACTCATTTCCACTTTGTGCAATCTTCTGGATAATCGTTGACTTTATAGTAAGCTTAATTGCACAGATGCTCTTTAATAGTTTTCTTAAACCTATGTACCTTTATGTAGGTAATATAATATACCTATGTAAATGTAGGTTCTGAACATCTTGTGGGATTTTGTTGTACAGGCGCACAGACAAACACCCGAATGAATATCATGTCTACAGTGCCAATAAAATTATTAAAATGTGTGACGATTGCTTTTTCACCGCTAACTGCTGGCTTCTATTTGACATTATCTTTCAAAATAACGGTTAAAAGGTCACAAGAGCCACTCTTTATATTTTCCACCGGAAAGCAGCCGTTCATACCAAACTTCTATTGTACCAGTTTAGTAAAAAGAGTTTACAATCTACTTAGTGTACAACAATTGGCGGAGCCCATTGACATCACCAATGGTCACTCGCCTTGAATCCTCACTGCAGAAATCGACAGAACCGTAATATCTACACCTGCACATTCAATATATGGTATATTCCAGCAGTAATTAAGCGAATTGATTGAATTATGTGGTTTTATACTGCTGGTAGGACCTCTTGTGAGTCCGCACGGGTAGGTACCACCGCCTTGCCTATTTCTGCCGTGAAGAAGTAATGCGTTTCGGTTTGAAGGGTGGGGCAGCCGTTGTAAGTATACTGAGACCTTAGAACTTATATCTATACATATACGTTGTAGATGTTTATGGGCTCCAGTAACCACTTAACACCAGGTGGGCTGTGAGCTAGTCCACCCAACTACTCAATAAAAACAAAAAACAAAAAAAATAATAAGGCGATGTTATGCCTTCATCATGGTTGAGGTGACGTGTCGAGTACGTATTTCCGATCGATAGGAGTTCACCTGGCATTCTTATCGGTAAGGCCAGAAACGATCAAACCGCTGACAGGGTGCAATGACCCTGCGTGAACTTGTACCAATTGCCATCCTTCATGAGTCAGTTTCAGGCATAGTTATAAGACTGCAATAGAAACCTATTATTAATACGCTTTTATTAGCTTCAGACTTATGTATGTATATAACGGAATCTTTGAGCATGATTTTGACACCCTTCAAAACGTCGGATTAACTCGGAATTTTGTATGCTTATTAAGGACCGATGACAATTCAATATTTAAAAAAAGAAAAAAAAAATTGAGAAATAATTGAAATTCAACTAAAAAATATAAATTAATAATAGTTTAAAGAAACAAAAATAAATACGTTTTTATAAAAAATCCAACTAAGCAATAGAAAATTAATTTTAATATATTTGAATTAAAAATAGTGTAAGAAAAAATGATTTTATTGTAAAAAAAAAGCGTAGGCAGTAGCTATAAATATTTTACGAACAGATATGAGTAGAAGAGTTATTTTAATAATATCCTGAAAAGCACCCCACGCTTTTTTACAATAAAATCATTTTATCTTACACTATTTTTAATTCAAATTTATTAAAATTTATTTTATATTTTTAGTTGGATTTTCTATAAAAGCGTATTTTGTTAGTTTTTTAAACTATGCTTTATTTTTAATTTTTTTATTATTATCGTATTTACAACGTTACTTAAATCTCGCTTAATCTCACATTATTGCTCATTACTTAAATAATCACATTATTTATTAACGTACGAAGCTAAACTTCTGAAGTATTAGAACTGAAAACTTCCGAAGCGCTCTCTAAATTTAGCAAAAACTTATTTAGCAAGTCCCCTAACAATGGCACTGCCGAGCTGTATATGTTATAGCTTATTTATTCAATCGATACGTACGGAAATAGCTTTGTTGCCAGCATCCCGGATGCCTGACCCACTTTAATTTATTAATATCTGCGGTATTTATGTTATATTGCGTAATGGTCGATTGGTTAATGATCCTAATTACTACTAAGTTCTACTTAAATTCTTAGTCAAATCATGAAAATTTATGGTACTAGCTGACCCGGCAGACTTCGTAGTGCCTCAATCGATAAATAAAAGATCTAAACTTTTGTATAAAATAAACTTAAAATAAACCAAAGGAATCCATCCAACGGGGGACACATCAAATGTAAAACAAAAATGTTATTTTTATTTAATTCCGAGCTATTTCATATTTATCTACCTTTTAAACCTTTTCTGGACTTCCACAAATAATTCAAGATCAAAATTAGCCAAATCGGTCGAGTCGTTCTCGAGTTTTAGCGAGACTAACGAACAGCAATTCATTTTTATATACATATAGATTATAATATGTATAAAATAATAGGTCGTAGGAACCGATATCATTCATTCATTTTTAATGTTCTCACAAAATCGACTTCTAGAAGGAATCGTTTCGGCTTTGAAGGAAGAGAAGCGGGACTGCGTCAGAAAAAATCATTTTTATTGCATTTAAATTTTGGTTCAGTATATAACGAATTATGTAATTTTTTTGTTTTAATTCTCAACCTAAATAATAAGCCATATCCATAATAAGCCATAATTCAAATTTCGAAGGATTTATTTGAAAATCATTTTGGGTAGGGTTAAGTTCATCGTATTATTTAAACTTCGAATCCATTCATTTTAAACTTCTTAAGCGTGTTTAAACTTTGCTAATAACTTGGGCTTTCAATCTCAGCGCGGCAAAGAAACCTTTTAGCTGTCGAGTCAAGGCCAGATGGCTTAATGTTCGAGACCTCGAGCATAATCTCATTAACGAAGGAATTGCTTTAGCCCTATCGCAATGGAAAAATAAATGGACTTTAACATGAACTATTTCGACGCCAGAATCATAAGGTCGTAACATTGTTAAATATTTTTTTTTGCAATAATCGCCTTTAAATTCGTTCATCTCTGATTTTGTTTTTCAAATCTATTTTTGAGCTAAATTATCTTATCATCAACACGACGAGACATCTTATCTTAAAATCTGTTGATGCAGGGAAGACGGAAATTCGAAACTGGCTTGTAACATTCGTAGAAGTTTTTTCTCTCACACTGCTGTCCATTGGCTTCTTTTTTTGGATAAACATTTTTTTTTAAATTGATCAATTGGATGCACTAGCTCACAGCCTACACGGAATTAAGCGGTAGCCGAATCTCGTAGGGATCACATGAACGCCGTTCCAGACATGAAGCCAAAGTCTCCAGTATATTACTTAGCTGCTGCTCTGCGCCAGAAATCCCTCAGACACGGCCCACTGAGTTCCTCGCCTTCTCAGTGGGTCCCGTTTCCGATCCGGTGGTAGATTCTGCGAAGCACGGCTCTTGCTAGGGTTCGTGTTAGCAACGTCGTCAGGTTTGAGTCCCGTGAGCTCACCTACTAGTTAAGGTTACGCTGAAATAGCCTCTCAAGGCTCTAAGCTTAGGTAGAAAAAAAAAGCCAGAAATTGAACCTTAACACAAAACTACTAAAAAAAATAATGCTAAATCTATCTACAAGCAACGAAATAAATACACTCTCGTATTTCATCAAAGCCGAGAGCTCAACATAAAATTCCTTCAAAACACCATTACTCTTCTCGAATGACTCACCGAACCGCAATTACATTAACAAAACATCTATTTAAATTTTCAATTCCAAAAAAAAAAATCCGTGCTTCTTATGTAACTAAATTTCTAATTCTGGAGGGGCAATGTCCTTGACACGAGCCGCTGGAGACGCGTTGCGGCGAAATTCACAGCCGGAATATATGGGTGATCTTCTCTCTTACCTGGCCAGGCGTCGCGTTCTCCGTCGTCATCTCTTCGAAGGGAGCTAAGCTACTCTTCCTCTTTTTTCTTTGACATGAACAACAGTCTATTAGCCGGGACAGTTTAAATTAGACCTAGACAGTCAGCATTACACGGTATCGATTTTCCGGTCGGCACGCACACACGGGAGCCCTAAGCACGGCAATAAGTTCTCACCAACATTTTCCACGGGAAACGAAATAATCATGAATTTGCATGAAGAATTGGATTTGATATATCCAAAAACGACGGTCTCTATTCACGATCCGCCATTTTCCGTATTCAAACGATCGACTATAACTGTTCTGTTTTTTTTCTTTCTTTCTCTTTATAATGTTCTTATTTTATTCGCACATGAAGCCCTCAATTCGAGAAGTACACGAATTATTTTTTTATTTATTTAATTTTCGATAAGACACAATTTTTAGACTAGTTGTTGCGTTTAGCTCACCACCGGGGTGTAGAAGAATTTGCCGGCTTCGGAATAATACAGCTTGGGTGGGGTGGAACGCAATACGCTTGCGCGGGGGCGACTTTCTCTGTGTGCGAATTGCGTGGACACGTCCAATATACCTTGATCTTTACCTCCCCTTCTGATTTGACACGTGTTTATACAAATGGGGGTTGGTTTTCCCGGTAACTGAGGTCGCGTTCCTCTGGTTTATAAGCGTGCTTTAATACAATCGATAATATGGAGCGCTCGGCTAGGAAATGTCAGACACGTCGGGGCCTGTGCAAAGGAAATGAAATGAGTTTGCAAAGCATACAATGGCGTTCAAAGCAAATTATTAAATTAGTAAGCATTTGAATATTAAAGAAAAATGTATCGTTTTTTCACTAAAACAAACGTTCAAAATATTTACAAAAATTTAACTTCCACATATAGCACTTCGGTATATATTTTTGGAACGGACTTCTATAGACTTTATTTAAAAAAAAGTTCTTATGAATTATATAATATTTTAAGATGTAATTTAGTTTAAACAAACACATTCACCACAAAATAAATCACAAACAAGCTTAAAAATTCATAACCTTTAAACATGCATATAGTTAAAGCATTGAAGAGCTTGTCCCAAAATTCTTCTGAAGTATTTATTAATTGAATGATTTAATTAACACAACCTTATTTCCTACTCTATCTTTCCAGTTTAGTAAATATTTTCACAAGTTACCAGTATTGGTAAGTTTACTGTACTAGTAAGTTTACTGGTGGTCGGACCTCTTGTGAGTCCACACGGGTAGGTACCACCACCCCGCCTATTTCCGCCGTGAAGCAGTAATGCGTTTCGGTTCGAAGGGTGGGGTAGCCGTTGTAACTATACTGAGACCTTAGAACTTATATCTCGAGGTAGGTGGCGCATTTACGTTGTAGATGTCTATGGGTTCCAGTAACCACTTAACACCAGGTGGGCTGTGAGCTCGTCCACTCATCTAAGCAATAAATAAAAAAGTGGAAAAAATAATAAATATTTTATTTCTTAAGTGCGTCCATGTATTGTGTTCAGTTCAAACCGTCTCCGTGGATATTTTTCCGTTTGTTCTTCAACCACAGACGACTAAGTTTCAGCCATCTCTTTGATTTAGTGGTTCGAGAATGAGACTGTACAGTCTTGATTTGATTAATGGTTTCAATCAGATTCTTCGTTGTTCGAGATATTTAGTAAACAAGGTATGGATGACCGTAGCACAGGCAAGCACATCGAGGGACATTAAATGCAGAACGTTTGTGAATTATTTTTGTTTCTAAATTTATTATTATTATTTTTTTAATTAAATTATTATATAGATGATTTTGGAGTCATCGCCTATGGATTAAAAAGTCCGATGCATTCATATCGAGTGATGCGTCTGTGCCGGTGTTTGAATCACTTAAAAATTAATGGGACCTGAGTTCGTCCACCCATCTAAGCTATATACATTAATATAAGGTATTTACGTACAAATTTGCCGTTTAGTATCTGGCGTATAGAGTTAGTAATGATTTTTATTATTTTTATTTCTATCAATCAAAATTTGTACCCATAATATCGATGCATCTTCGTCAGCGCAACGGTAATTTCTCAATGCCCTTCACGAAGAAGTCAGGTGTACGGGAGCCAACAATTCTTCAGAAGTACTTTTTTTTTTTTTTTTAATTCCTTTGGCCCGCGGTCTGCTCACAACACCATGCAGATCGTTGAGTCTCACATACCCCGCGCGCCCCTCTTGCGCGGGGACCTCGTAGGACCTCGAAAAAAAAAAAAAAGTACTTTGTACCTACCTTTTGTGTATTAGCTTTTTTCCCTGGCAGTAGGAAGTAGACTAAGCTGTCTAAAAAATAGAAGTCGGTTTTGTGAGTACGATGGCTCACGCAAAAATTCCAGTCCTAACTCTTCTTATAGAGACATGAGCTATTAACTAAAACTGGCCGAATAAGTGAGCTTCTCCATCACTGTGTTCAGTTCCTCACGGTAGGCATCTGCAGTAATGCTGGTTCCATTTGGTAAAAAAAATCTGTAACAAATTATACCGAGACTGACTATTGTCAACTATTGCCTTTAATTTGTCGTTGTTGACTAGTTGTATATGTTAAGTGACCAAGGGGTCCATTTTTAGATCAAAATGTCATTAATGCTGTGAGCGGTGCCGCTATTGTTACCGCGACGGAACTCCGTATTATATTTTATCTATAATTTCTTTATCATGTTGTTTCTTGCTTTTTTTTTTGGTCAGGAGGAAATCGCCGGACTTCCGCCCTCCACTGGGGATAGAGGGCGGAGCATGTCAGAGTCGAACTGACTAAAACCTCCTGTCGCTCAACAACCAACGTCCAAACCTCGCATGAGAACTCTCGAAGAGTCTCGAACTCTCTTAACTCACGAAGAGGCAAAGGGGGGAAAGTGAAGCGTTTAGTGCGGAGCACATCTCTCCCATCTCCCCCCACCCTTGGGACGCCGGACCGGCGGTCGTCGGCGCCACGACCACCAGCCCTCTCTGCTGATTGTTTTTTTATTTCTTTGTGTCTCTCGTGTTTTAATTTGTTTATATTGGTATTGGAGGACCTTTAATTGGCTCTTTGTATATATTGTTTGTTATATTATTATACTATGTTAGTTGGCTGTTGGTTCTCCTTGTAATAAATAAATAAATATCGATGAAAAATATACAAACGCAATGAACACGCCAATCAATAAACAACTGACTAGATTTGAAAACGGTTTTCCTGTTATTAAAATAAAATTGATTTCAATTTAGAATTTATTGCCAGCCATACATAAATTACGTTTCAGTTGGCCAGTAGTGCAAAACATCAACTTCATAGGTAAGAGATCTATTATTTTACAATTGTAATTAAAAATTCAATCACACACAAGTACAAGTAAAGTAGTAACACAGAAGAAAACTGCTCGCCCACCTGTCCTGGTGAAACTGGCAAGGCCTGCGGGCCACCAGTAATCACTCAATCATTAAAAAAAACAGAAGAGAAACGCGAAATGTTTTCTTTTTTCCCTATCTATGCTGATAGAGGCTATTTCAGCTTCTTCTTGACGCGTAGGTGAGCTCACGGGGTTCTAATCGGGGGTGCAACATTGGCTCTAAGCAAGAGCAGTGCTTTGGAGACTCTACAATCGGATTGGAAACACGACCCACTGAGAAGATTCGGCGAGAAACTCAGTGGGCTGGTCTATGGGTTAATACACTCGTCGAGCCCTTAGTCGCAAGCGACGGGTTCCACGAGGACGGTGACCGGCGTAAAATGTAAAAACTAAACGAACTAAAACAAGTGATCTCTCTTAATAAAAATCCAGATTTTCATCGAGGTGACTTTATAAAAAGAATATCAAATGCAAGGTGCACTTTAAACTAATACTGCTCTCTGTTCACGTTCTGTTTTCAGAGATCCGCATGCCGTTTTATAATTAGAACGCGAATACCATTCCTACGGATGGTTCCGTATTTATATGCTAATGTCAAACCAGATGTTTTATTTTTGTTAGCCAGATTTACCGCAACGTGAATTGAATTATTTATACTAAAACGCGTTTTGAATATTTCGTTTGAAGTAGTTAGTACTCTTGCGATTCGCAACGCGTTGAAATTCCTCAATTTTTGTCAACACTCTGGTCGATTCTCACAACGTCGCATATGGCCCTAATGGCTCCACGACCATTTCTCTGGGGCTTTGCCCTGGGTCTTTGTAACTTTAAGTGTTCCTCAGATCTCTTTATTGTGAACCCTAACAAATATTTAAACACACCGCCTATAGCATCTTCATTTCTCCGGTTGTATTTAGATTTATCTTTAGATGCTTGTTTTTATAAAATAACTCGGAGCAAGTCTCATTTATGCTTTTGATGCAGTGTGACAGTTTTTCTTTTATTGCATTGATGGTCCACCTGGTGTTAAGTGGTTACCGGAGCCCATAGACATCTATGACGTAAATGCCGCCCCACCTTGAGATGTGAGCTCTAAGGTATCAGTATAGTTACAACGGCTGCCCCACCCTTCAAACCGAAACGCATTACTGCTTCACGGCAGTAGGCAGGATGGTCGTGCCTACCCATGCGGACTCACAAGAGGTCCTTTCACCACTAACGCAAATTATAATTTTGCTGGTTTGATTTTTATTACACGATGTTATTCCTTCCCGTGAAAGTCACTCGTGAAGATTTGTTAAGTACGTATTTCATTAGAAAAATTGCTACCCACCTGCGGAATTCTAACATCGTTGCATCGCTTGATATGAATGCACCGGACATCTTATCCTTTAGGCCACGTCGACTTCTAAGTTGGAACAGCGCCCTTACGTTTGCCTCTAGGGGCGCTGCTCCAATAAATTTGAGTTAACTTTTACGCGATCACCGTCCTCCCCGAACCCGTCGCTTGCAACGAAGGGCTCGACGAGTAAATTAACCCATAGACACAGCTCACTGAGTTTCTCGCCGGATCTTTTCAGTGGGTCGCGTTTCCGATCCGGTGGTAGATTCTGCGAAGCACTGCTTTTGCTAGGGCCAATGTTAGCAACATTCCCGGTTTGACCTCCGTGAGCTTACCGACACGTCAAGGAGAAGCTGAAGGCTATCAGCATAGGTAAGAAAAAAAAAAACAATTTCTAACACCACAATTGTCAGGCACGGTTTCACGAACAAATCTCTCGAACCCTAAATCCATAAATATAATAATGGTCATATAACGAGCGAATAGCCTGTTTCTTAAAAACAGACACATTCTGTTTACATGTATAGACAAGACGAGAACGTGGAGATTAATCATCGCGCTTTAATTTTAGAGGGTAGACAGTATAACAAGGCAATGATTAATAGCCGTTACTATTCGTTTGGTGGTTGCGAATTTGGCTTTTTTTCTTCTTCCAAACTATGATGTTTTTGACCTGACTTATTTTAGGCATTAGATCCAATAACAATGTATAACTATAGGTTGCACAGTGTACCTAAGATATATGCTGTATTAACACAGTATCGTACGTTCTTGAAAAAGCTACAAGCATCATCTCCGCATAACAATACTCACGCCTTCCCGAAACCACTTGCTGGCTTCATTTCTTCTTCAAGCCTTAAAGCTATACGAATGATCCGGTCACCGTCCTCGTCGAACCCGTCGCTTGCGACGAAGGGCTCGACGAGCGAACTAACCCATAGACACAGCCCACTGAGTTTCTCGCCGGATCTTCTCAGTGGGTCGCGTTTCCGATCCGGTGGTAGATTCTGCGAAGCTCTGCTCTTGCTAGGGTCAGTGTTAGCAACTATCCGGTTGAGCCCCGCGAGCTCACCTACAAACGTTAGGGCGAAGCTGAAATAGCCTCTCAAGGCTATCAGCATAGGTAGGGAAAAAAAAAACGAATGAATTATCTACTCAATGTTCTACAGATACAAAATATTCTTTCGAAGTTGCCTTGAAGGGTAACAGAGATATGATTGTGACCCTGAAATTACGTCTCTGATTTAAAGCTCGTAAACTCAAAAGTATTTTGTTGATGACCCAAACAAACCTCTAGGCCGAGATAAAAGAAACTATATAGTCTTAATTTCATTGGAATAGTGGCTATTTGACCACGTCGGAAACAAACATTATGTTTGTTGAACATTTATTGTAAAGGTTCCCGTATTCGACGCGATCACAAGAAAACTGCTCGCGTCTAGAACTGTGGGAGATATTCATATGTTCTCATGTTTTGCTAGCTCGTATCTCAAGGTTTTACAGCATCGCGCTACATTCTTTCAACGCGCTAACTTTATCGCCGGATCTTTTCAGTGGATCTTGATTCCGATCCGGTGGTAGATTGTGCAAAGGACTGCTCTTGCTAGGACTAGTGTTAGCAAACTCTCCCAGGTTGAGTCTGTGAGCTCACCTACCAGCCAGTATGTAGCTCGAATAGCCCATTAGGCTACCAGCGATTAGGTAGGGGGAAAAACACTGTCCCTGCTGAATAGATCTCGCCTAAAAGACTCCGTCAACCAGGCGTCCTTGGGTTGAGTCGTGCGTCTAGTTGCAGTGTTGATTGCCGTAATCCCCTTACCCGACCCGGTTCTAACTTGGGGGGATCGGACCCTGGGGTGAAAGGGCAGGGGAGTCGCTTAGTGAGTAAGGTGGATAGATCTCATTAACTTACTCAACGACATCGAGTCACTTGAATGGTCATTGTTGACACCACCAATTTTCTCTTAATGTCAGACTCAAAGACAAATTGAAATTAAGGAACCCTAAATTCATTGCGATATATGATTTGTATCTGTAGTGTCAGACAGAACAGATCACGACCACTTGATTGCTCTCAATCATTGACCGCAAGCGCACGCTGACGATCAGACTCCTTGCGATGCATCTCGTTCCTATAAGCAGTGATGTGTACATGCCCGGATATTTATATGTATCCGACAGTATATATATATCCGAGATTTATCCTCAGTCGTAAATCCCTAGTGGAGTGGTCGTGGTTATGTATGTCTTATTGCTTGGTTGCGGCTTTTGCGGGACTTCTCCATCTCTTAACATTTGTGGCGGTAAGTGTACACTCAGTAAGTGAACACTTAGTAGATGACTTAATCAAGTCTTAATCTGAACCATTAAACGTTCCAATGAGCTTTCATTACGGATGATATGTCCAAACATATTAAGGATTCGCAATTGCAAAATCGACGAAAGCATTTGTTTGATTTGGAGATCTTTCAGGATGTATACATTCAAATGATGATTAACGTAAGCCGGTTTGTTTTATAATCAGGTTTTGTTATTGCCCACGTATGCAAACGAGCCCCCTTATTTGCGGGTGCTTAACGTCCCCCATGGACATCAGCAGCGCCAGAAGCACAGCCAAGCCGCTGTCTAACGTTGAATTTTCTCCGCAAACCTCTTTTGGAGAAAAAAATCATTTAGCTGTCACAATACTGAAATGCCGACTAATAACGCGATAGTCATTCGTGACCACGAAAAGTGTAAAGGAAAATAAACGAAACGTTGAAAAGAATGGCAATAAAATACGCGATATTAAACCGTAAAAGCACAGTTGTAGAGTATAAAATTAATAAAAGTATTATTTGAGATTAATTTCATATTAATTTATGAACTATTATTTTGGTGTTGTTGTTTGATTTTCACTACTCGTACTCCCATATCTGTATTCTGCTTCTACAAATTAACGCAATTAGTATATCTTATTGCGTATTGTTTGAGTTGTGCTAATTTCGCTACGTGAGCGCGCAATCATATGATCGCAAGGTCATTGTTTCCATTTGGTTAGTGTAATTTTGAGAATACCGTTTTGAAATTTACCTTTATAAAATATTTTAAAGGGCTTTTAAGGCCTGCTCTTAAGACCCTTAAGCGCGCAATGATATCAATTACATTGGTTAATAATTAATTCCCGTTTTACAATACTGGTCAATTGAAATATAATTTATGTATGTATTGGTTAGCAACAAATTCTAAATTGAAATGAATATTACAAACGGCATATTATAAACAAACGCACGATTCGTTATTGATTTGAATGCTTCCGACATTTGATCTAGAAAGAGCTGTTGAAAAAAACTAAATAACGACGAATTGAAGGCGATAGTGGAAGCTGATTGTGCTCAACCTATTCGAGGTTAGCATCAAAATAATATTGGTCCAAGTGTATCAACTTTATTTTTCGGCCCACGCACGGCCATTTCTGGACACAAGCCTCCCCCAAGGTTCCCACAATAGCCGACCTTGAAAAGCCTGCATCCAGCGGATTCCCGCGACTTTCAGCAAGCCTTCGGTGCGCATTGTGTCAATATGACAAGGTAAAAAAACCTAATGTGGGTGCCGCACGAACTAAGCGATCGCCAACACGATAGACGCGATAAGACATGCATTGCATTGCTAAACAGACACAGAAACGAAGGGATTTTGAACGGTATTGTCACTTGATCAAATTAAGAGGACATTGGACTCCAACATCAGTGTCGCTATCCACAGCGCAGACGACAAGAATGAACAGAGGACTATAGTCTCAACAAAAGTGCTCTGTAAAGGTCACGACCCTCAGCACTGAGGAACAAGACGCACAGAAGATTAGAAACCACAAGTATCTCGTAGACTCATTAGTCCATATCTTGAGAATACAGTCATTATAGTTCTGAGACAGAAAGCGTTCTTTGGTTCAGATACAAATCTAGATCTAAGCTCATAATTAATTTATACCATCCTCCAGATTATCCGCTCCGCAAAGGTCATGACCCTTAGTACTGATGAACACGATGAACGGGGCAACGATATCACAGGGGCATATCGTGATTGAGATTTTTTTAATACAAAATTACTAACTTTCTGTATACCAAACGACAATTTCGTAGGTAAAACTAAAATTATCTTGATCGTTATTCTTGTTATGTGGTTAAGTTTGTAAAGATCTATTACTCTACGTAAAAACTTAGTTCAAACAGTAGCTCTGTTCTAGCAAACACGCAGAATAGGTAGTGTTTCAAATTTATACAAAAAAAGCTGGTTATTACTGGTAGTAGGACCTCTTGTGAGTCCGCGCGGGTGGGTACCAACACCCTGCCTATTTCTGCCGTGAAGCAGTAATGCGTTTCGGTTTGAAGGGTGGGGCAGCCGTTGTAACTATACTTGAGACCTTAGAACTTATATCTCAAGGTGGGTGGCGCATTTAAGACGTAAATGTCTATGGGCTCCAGCAATCACTTAACACCAGGTGGGCTGTGAGCTCGTCCACTCATCTAGCAATAAAAAAATAATAAAAAAAAAGCTTAAAGATATGTACATTGTTTACTGTAACTTCAAAGTATCGAATGTTACTTGCTACCTCCAAAACGATCTCCCGAAAAGAAAGAAATCATTTATTCGCCAAGCATAGTGAAAATGAGTTATTGCATAAGTCAAAAGCAGCGTGTATGCTTTGTCATTATTTGACATGCGAATTTTAGTGCAGTGCAAGATATTATAATATTATATAATTTACCATTCATTCATCCATAATTCAACTAATAATTAAAAAATCCATTAATTATTTTCAATGTCGTCGCTAAGAAAATCATTTATGTGATACAAATTTTCACTAATAAGATTATCTTTTAGTTTTTTTTTTTCTTAAAATGAAAATGGAGAATATCCGAAAGAAAAGGCACACAGATATCCGAAAATATCCGCGCGCGCGCACCGCACTCGCTAATCCACGATACAATTTTAGCCAGTCGAAATCTCGGTGTCAAAGATACCGTACGATGAGCGCGCCCGATGTTTACATTCTAACGTATAAAACGCTGTGTTTCTCATCAACCGTTTACGTTTAGTCGGTTATTTTTATGAGCGAAAATCCGGCGCGTGTTTCACAGCAGCAACGCGGTATCATCTGAGCAGTGCGGTTATTGCCGCAGCAGTATCTCTCGGTTTTTGAACGAGACGACGTATTCGATTTTACTTGATCTCTAGTGTCGGTGCTCTAGTGTTGTTTGTCTATATTTTTTTTGGTTCGAATTTTAAATCGGTTTAGATTTTTTTTTATTCGTGTTCTATTTTTTTTGTTTTTTTTTTTGAGTGATACAGTTTGTGTTTGACAAGTGATCATTTGGATAATCTGTGGTGAGTCCTCAATTGTTTTCAATGTGCGATCGAAATGAATTATTCAGAATAGAACGGAAAAGTTTTGATTGCAATTGTTCAGAAAGTTTTACGCATAGAAGAAGAGTTAAAAACAAATTAGCATTTCCACTTATATAATTATTTTAATTCACATTTCACTAGAACCATATTTTGGTATTTGAACCTGATTTCACTTTAAACATTTTTATTTATAAATTAATTCCAAAAACAGTGAGAATTTGAAATGTTTTAACATTTAGTGTCGATGTTAAAATCGATGTTATTATAAATACAATTTTAAAACTATACAAGATACGGTCCATATTGCCAAGCTCCTCTGTAGCCGGCTAATAGGAGAAAAACAAATTACAACATACCGCATTTTTATTACCAAAAGCAGACGACCTGATAAGCTTTCAAATCGTGACCATCCTTTATCACAAATAAAAAAAAAAAAAAAATGAATACATAATATTTCCTCAATTATTCTCAAACTTTGTCATCCAGCTTAGCTTGCTTAGGTTACAGAAGGCCACAGAATCAAACTAACTTTATTATTTAGCTTCCCACTAGGCGCAATATATTGTAACAGTGAAATTAAAATATTGAGAATATCTGAAATTGTAAAATAAGTCTTTATGTTTGTTTATTGCATACATGTGAACGATACACAGTCATAACGTGAATGCAGTCGTCTACCATGAGAAATGAGGATGACTACTTCGAGGCAGTAATGGGCAGGATGCCGATACCTACCTGTGCGGGCTTGCAATTCGACTTAACGCGGGTACTTTAATATTTTGAGCTTTTGATTAACTTGAATCGCATTGTAAGATACACAGCTTAAAACAAGTCCTCACCGTAATCGGCGTCACCCGTCTTGAGGCATGAGGCATGAGGTCGAATTCTGAATTGCATGTCCCACCCTTCAAACCGAAGACGTGCGTGACTGCTTCGTCAAAATTAGGAAGACATTAGCGAGCTCGTAATAGCTCCACCACGGATAACAACAAGAGTTTTGTTTCATCATTTTTTAAAACACGGTGTTATTTCTTCATCGCGTAATTCATTCATGAGCACGTGCCAAGCGCTCATTGACTTAATTTCGTAAAATGTGTACATTGCGTGCTATGTATGACGACAGTACCGCATTCACTTGGATTTTTTTTAAAAACGCGCCCTCTGAAAAATCGTACAGACATACATAGCCCCTGGAAACTAGAAGGCTCTTTTTTTTTCTACCTAAGCTGATGGTCTTGAGAGAACATATTAGCGTCAGCGGGCAAGTAGGTGAGCTCACGGGACTCAAACCTAATGTTGTTGCTAACACGAACCCTAGCAAGAGCCGTGCTTCGCAGAATCTACCACCGGATCGGAAACGCGACCCATTGAAAAGATCCGGCGAGAAACTCAGTGGGCTGTGTCTGAGGGTTAGAAGGCTCATCACTTGTCCTTAACTTGCACTAGTGTTAGAGAGGGACAAAAAATACCCAAGCCGACACTATCTTTTAGTACCTTAATCCAACACTAAACACCGATTAAATGACAAATGTGTGAAGTATTTTGTCTTCAAACAAACTTAAGGCATGTCTGGTGAGCGAACTATACTAACTACAGTATTGATAGCATCAGTAATCCCAAGACGTAAAATACTTTGTTTTTATTGCTTAGATGGGTGGACGAGCTCACAGCCTACCTGGTGTTAAGTGGTTACTGGAGCCCATAGACATTTACAGCGTAAATGCGCCACCCACCTTGAGATATAAGTTTATAAGGCCACCCCACCCTTCAAACCGAAACGCATTACTGCTTCACGGGAGAAATAGGCAGGGTAGTGGTACCTACCCGTGCGGACTCACAAGAGGTCCTACCACCAGTAGATGTTATTCCTTCACCGTGGAAGTCAATTGTAAACATTTGTTGAGTACGTATTTCATTAGAAAAATTGGTACCCGCTTGAGATTCGAACACCGGTGCATCGCTCAACACCAATGCACCGTACGTCTTATCCTTTAGGCCACGTCGACTTATTAAGATTTATTTTCTTTTTTTTAGTTGGATTTTCTATAAAAGCGTATTTAATTAGTTTTTTTAAAACTATTATTTATTTAAAAATCAGTCAAAAACACATTACCGAACCAAACCAACGCTAGCGATACAGAAAGCATTGAGTACGCACGCCAAGCAATGAAGTTTTTGATAAAACTAGAGGTCCCGCAGTAGTCGAAATTCGCCTTTAATTAATTGGAATTGTAAGTTTGTACACCATTAAGACTGTATTTTATACTTCTATAATCGCAAATTTCTATAGAAAATATTAACAAAGATAAGCAATGTTTAATCTATTCTCAATTTGACCACAGACGTCAAGAACAAAAGTTTGTCAATAAATAGTATGCATGCGTGTGTGCGTCAAATACATGCTATGTAGTGTGTGTAATGTTTTCTTTATTAATTTAATGCATTTTTTATGCCTTATTTAAAAAAATAATTAGCATTGTGCACTTCTTCTCTATATTCTCTATAAGTGTGGAAAATTTCATACTCCTCCGTCCGCGCAATTTTCGTAAAAAGGGATACAAAGTTTTTGCTTCACGTATTAATATATAGATAGAATCGTAACATATAGCGTATTTCGAGTCGAATGTAGGGTACGGTTATCCCGGTTGATCCAGGCATTCCTCCGAGATTGCTATCGTGCTAAAGACGCCCAGAGCTTTTGTATACACATATTCGTGAAACGTATTATCGAAATATAACTATGTATATTATCTATATATTAATACGTGGAGCAAAAACTTTGTATCCCTTTTTACGAAAATTGCGCGGACGGAGGAGTATGAAATTTTCCACACTTATAGAGAACATAGAGAAGAAGTGCACAATGCTAATTTTTTTTTTTTAATTATGCATTACATACATTAAATCAATAAAGAAAACATTACACACACTACATACCATGTATTTGACGCACACACGCATGCATACTATTTATTGTCAAACTTTTGTTCTTGACGTCTTTGGTCAAATTGAGAATAGATTAAATATTGTTTGTCTTTATTTTAATATTTTTTTATAGTGTAACCTTGGTGAAATTTGTGATTATAGAAGTATAAAATACAATCATAATAGTGTACAATATTACAATTCCAATTAATTATAGTCGAATTTCGACTACTGCGGGACCTCTAGTTAAAGTTATAACGCGGTAGTTATAACGTGACATTCACAAAGTATCGGGCATCCAAAAGAAAAATCGTCCATTCTATTTATAAATTAAACAGAATTTTTCGGATGTTTTCACTAAAACGTTTTAATCGTTATATTAGAACGAAATTAATTAAACCTTGATCCATTAAATTAACGATGCAATAAACAAGCTATAAAACTTTTTGATCTTAGGCCTGTAAACATTCTATTTAACTATAGTTGTACTGAAGATTTTTTGCACTATCGAAACCCATAAAAAAAAACTATTTATATTATAAAAGTATCTTAAAGAAAATAATCCGCGAAAATTATTATTAAAACTGACGAAGATTAACAGTAACACTGCATCAAAATCTATTGTCGTTTTATTAGCCGATTTCAATAAAAAAGGAGTTCTCATTTTAACTGTATTCTTTATTCGTGTTACCTCTCCTCCCTCCTCCTCGCATCGTTTTCCTCATTTCTGTGGGTCATGACTACCCCGCTGTATCAGTTTCTCCCTTACGATTTCCCTACATCTGCTGTGATCCTTAGCTTCATGAAGGACATTGTGGAAGTTGATGTTCAGAGAAGATCGTATTGGTTCGACCTTCCCTGTCACCATCAGCTGTTCAAGGTTACCGTCTTTACGAGCAATATGTCCGAAAAATTCCAGCACCCCACGAAGGCATATAGTGGAATGTCTAGTTTTGATATTATGCTCTCTCAGAATAGACAAATTGGTGCAAAAGGCGGTCCATGGAATCTGTAGCATTTTTCTCTAACTCCACATTTCAAAGGCGTCTATTCGGTCTCTGTCTGCCTTTTTCAGTGTCCAGGTCTCCGCTCCGTAACTGAATATGGAGAAAACTAGCGAACTCACTAATTTGGTTTTAGTTTTTTCGCAAGATGTTACTGTCTCTCCATATGTTGTGCAACTGGGACATTGCATTTTTGGCCATACTCTAGTCGTGTTACATCTAGGTGAACCGATTTTAATAATTATCGTTTTTACTTACGGCGCTTATCATACGGTGCGATTTAAAAAAAATATGACCCGTAGTCTTTGATTTATCATAATTATTTAATTAACTTTGACTACATAGATGATATTATCATTTTACTCTGTTCAATTTAGTTTTCTATTTTGTTGAAATTGCGCACATTTTTATCGCAACAAAATTTATGAAATTTTTAAATGCCATGTAAAAGGCTTGTTCTAATGGCCGCATTGCATTAAAGATCTCGGGATACTTACGTTATGTGATACTTACATTATGTACGCAAAAGCTAGTCAGGTCAGGCCTTGAAAGATAACATGCCCAGTACACTGGAATCAAGTCATCCAATGCCAGTATTAAAATTAAAGCAAAGTCAACCCTGAGGAATTTCATGTCTCTAATCATTTATTTATTACATGAATGATCAAAACGCTAGAAAAAAGATGTAATGTAAATTTAAAAAAGTTCAATATAACTGCTTTGAAATGCAAAAGATTACGTAATCATTAGTGGTAACTATTTTGTAAACGCGAACATCTAGCCACCCCTACTGCTTATTCCTACCGCACGGTAGTTATGATTTCCGATTGTTGTTAGTAGTACCCACCTGAGAACACAATACGCCCTACCACCGTTCATATACACACAAAAGTAATTGGGCCATTTAAAAAACAACGAACTGCAACATTATAATTCTAAAAACAAATTAAATACTGGGTCAAACGCTCACCCATTAATTTCAGGTCAAATTTTATTAGCAATATATATTTTTACGGGCTTACACTCGCGAGGGCTTTCTTCTATATTTAGTTCGGTTAATGGACCATTTACTGGACATCAAACGGGATCACTTAGAGCTATAAAGCAATCGTGATGATTGGCTGCGTTCGGCGAGCAATGATTAAAAAACTTTTGTTTTACCAAAATCATCAATGCTGTTTTTTATTGTGTACTAAATTTGTAGGTTTGTTTGTTCGTATTCTTTTTTTCCTACCTATGCTGATAGCCTTGAGAGGCTATATCAGTTTCTCTTTGACGTGTAGGTGAACTCACAGGGCTCAAGCCGGGTGTGTTGCCAACACTGGCCCTAGCAAGGCTTCGCAGAATCTACCATCGGATGGGAAACGCGACCCACTGAGAAGATCCGGCGAGAAACTCAGTGGGCTGTGTCTATGAGTTAATTTACTCGTCGAGCCCTTCGTCGCAAGCGACGGGTTCGACGAGGATGGTGACCGGTGCTTTTGGTACCAAATTAATGGATCGGGAGGATCCGTAATGACTTGTTTGGTATTCTATACGCCGTTTGTCCAAATGAGTTGTGGAAGTATTCCTCTGCTGGGGCCTCACGAATGGTTTTTGGCATCAAGGTGCAATTGATGGCACGTGTGCAGTTTCAACATCACATTCCACTAATTTAGCGATGATTACAGCTATCTGCGATTCAATAGTTTATATGAGACTACATAATTATCAATCGAGTAGAAGTAGTGTTTGTCTATTAATCGTAATTCGACCTTAATCATTGGGACCACAAGACTTAGACTCATTTGTTAGTTGACAGAGGAGTCCTTTCTATTCAAACAGATAATGTCTAAAGAAAACAAATACTGCACTAAATCTAGCAATAGCTCCTAAACAAAACAAAAGATTTATTGACAAATGGAAATGAAGAAAATGAAAATTGACTACTTTGTCTTTGCCTACGTTTATACGAGTATGTATAATAGAAACTAGAAGAGAATAACCCCATTCTGGTAATCTTAGATATTACGTCATTAAGCTTGATATAAGGCTCCAAAGTCTCAATGGATTTGGATAATACCTGTGGTTATGACTTTTTTTCAAATTCTGGCCAAAGACAATTTCTCGAAAGATATCTCTTTTTTTGAACCGAACGTAGATCGTGTTTAGAAAAAGGACCCAAAATCATATTTTTTTACACATACAATGTTAAGCTATCCAAGCCCGTAGATAAAACGACGGTAGATTCCTTGAATATCTAACTCACTGGAAATCTCTAAGCCTCAGAACACACGCTTCAACAAAAGTTGCCGGTATGTTTTGTGAAACAATAAATACTAACCAACCAACCTTAAGAAATCGTCTACAAGTAAATACACAATCAAACGCCACAAAGACTGAAGTTTGCAAAGAATATATTTATTTAAAGTTCCACTGTGGGTTAGGATGCGAACGATTCGATCGCTGTTACGATGCGTGTGTCGCAACCACTCCGCGTGTCAAGGGCGTCCAAAATAGCCCTACCTTTAGATAACAGTACATTACTGCACCACTGCGTACAATTATATATTTTAATTATACATTCTTCTTTTTCTTCGTTGCTTTCTTCATTGAAACTTAACCGTTGCCTGTCTCGTGAGCTGTTTCCATCTTGTCCGGTCCTCAGCTGCTCGAATGGCGGTTGCGACTGGCAACCCAGTCAGAGCGGTTACTTGATCACACCAACGGCTAAGTAATCGGCCGCGGGGTCTCTTTCCTTCTACAATCACTTTGTCAAAGTTATCTGACTGTCGGTGGGCAATATGACCGTTGTATTGATGAATATGATTGTTGAGAGCCTGACTCGGATGCGAAGCTGATCCAGGATAGATTTATTTGTCCTCTTGGCCGTCCACGGAATTCGGAGCATTCGTCTCCAGCACCACATTTCAAATGCGTTTATTTTCTTGCGCTCGGATGCCCTAATTGTCCAGGACTCTGCCCCGTAGAGAAAGATTGAGAATACTAAGGTTCGGAAGAGTCTCATTTATGTTATTATTTATTTAATTATACATACATAGATCATAAATGCGAAAATGAGTTTGGTGCTTGTTAAGTTTTTGACGTTAACTCAAACGTTTTTCGTAAAATTTGCATACGCGGTTTCACGGGTACAGAAATTGTATTAAAACAGTAAAAAAAGTACTAAAAAGTATTAAGCGCCGGTAGGAGTGAAATAGCCAAAGAGATTTTATTACAAGTTCATACATACTATAATGCGGAAAGACTTTTTCCCCGACCTATTATGTAGTACCTTTTCTGGTGTATATTATACGCAATGTGTCTATCTGTAAATCGTTAAACCATGTGAAAACCAGCAGAATATTAAAGCGGATACGACATTTTGTATTTTCCTGTAAGTATCTGCAATTATACTACAACCTTAAAGATAACCCATAATTGTTAATAATCAGCAGGGGTATATGTTGATAGGCATAAGGGGATAGACATATCAGCTATAAAGCGACTGAGGAATATTTGGGAAAATATGATGACCAAACATTTATGTATTAAACCAAATGTAGTTCTCATATTCATGTCTCCTATATAGATGTGTAACGTTGCTACTACAAAACTAAAGATACAAAATCAATAGCAACAAATGTGGAGTCTGGACAAAAATGCTCCGCGAATCGTAATATGGAATTAGCATGAATGTATTCATAGACAAAGAAGTCGAACTATCAACAGTACAAATAAATTGGCATACTAGTAACTTGAAATGCTCAAAGGCAGAGGAAATTTATTTAGGTAAACGGTCACCAACGCGGTCCATAATCGATAGAACTCTGGCCGGAAGTTTGATATTTAGGAAGCCAGTTCACGTTTTTTGGTGGTAGGGCGTCTTGTGAGCTCACACGGATATATACAACCATCGTATCCTTTTCTGCCGTGAAGCATTAATGTGTTTCGGTTTGAAGGGTGGGACAGCCATTGTACTGTAAAACTAAGACTTAGAACTCATCTACTATGGTGCCGCCAGCATTTACGTTGTTCAAGTTTTTGGGATTCGATAACTACTTAACAGACTAGTAGTAGGCTATGAGCTCGTAGACGTAGCGTGGGTAGGCCTCCCACAAGATGGACCTACGATCTATCGAGGTTCGCGGGGATCCGCTGGATGCAGGCAGCGCAAGACCGGTCTTTGTGGCGAGGCATGGGGGAGGCCTATGTCCAGCAGTGGACGTCTGTAGGCTGATAGGAAGAGCTCGTTCATCCGTCTACACAATAAAAAAATTACTGTAACAGAGGGTTCGTTAACAGAGCCAGATGAAATCCTTAACATTTCAGGTAAGGACCATCATCTTACTTATTTCTATCGCGAAGCAGTCAAGACTTCCGCTGCGATGGGTCAAACATTTGAGACATCAACCCGATGTTTAAAAGTAGGTGACATTCCGTATATTTTGAATTTAATACGAGAATTTAACAGAGAACAGAATCATCTCAATGCATCAAAGGGCAACCACGATGCTACGTCATATTATAACACATATCAACATTAAACAAAGTACGGAGGTAGGGGAAAGAGGTCAACCGAAGAAGACATGGATGGAGTGTGTGAATGATGATATGAGAGAGAAAGAAAGAGGAGTGAGTATTGAGGTGACGGCTGATAGAAGAGAATGGAAAAGAGAAAATTAGCTGTGCTAACCCCACCTAGTGGGATAAGGTGAAGAAAAAGAAGACCTAAAACTAGTGCAAAATTTTTATCTTCTCTTTGATTATGATAAATATAATAACTTCTTATAAGTATCTATATAAGTAAAATATTTCATCTCAATCAAATCTCTCAAATTCTTGTGACCATCAAGAAATTTATAAAGAAAATCCAATTTCATCGAACCCATTACTAAACAAAATAAACATATCAATGAACAAAATCCATATAAAAAGAAATACGAAACTGTTTTTCTTAGATCTTATTTCCTGTCTTTGCTCCAACGGGAATATTCGCATTATGTTAACATTGAATCTTCTCAGTGACACTTCGGTTTATTGATCTGTTGTTTCAAGAAGCTTTTACTCTAATCGGATTGCTCTTAATTTTGTAGAAACTAGAAGTCCCGCAGTAGTCGAAATTCGACTATAACTAATTGGTATTGTAAGTTTGTACACTACTATGATTGTATTTTATACTTCTATAATCACAAATTTCGCCAAGACTACACTATAAAAAATATTAACAAAGACAAACAATATTTAATCTCAATTTGACAACAGACGTCAAGAACAAAAGTTTGACAATAAATAGTATGCATGCGTGTGTGCGTCTAATACATGGTATGTAGTGTGTTTAATGTTTTCTTTATTTATTTAATGTATCTTTTATGCATTATTTTAAAAAAATATTAGCATTGTGCACTTCTTCTCTATATTCTCTATAAGTGTGGAAAATTTCATACTCCTCCGTCCGCGCAATTTTCGTAAAAAGGGATACAAAGTTTTTGCTTCACGTATTAATATATAGATAACTTATTTTGCATTTGTTAGGCAGATAATTGCTGTTGAATTTCAAACTAATCTCGTTCTAGTTCAGATATCGTTCGTAACGTTGACATAATGATACTATATTCATTATGTTAGAAAATACTACATTTTAACAGTATGGTCATTTATCTATGGTTGAATTTCCTACTTCTGCATCGGTGTCAATATCCTTGAGGTATATCTCGAAAATTTTTTTATAGCCCTGATGGGTGGACGAGCTCACGGCCCATCTGGTGTCAAGTGGTAAGCGCAGCCCATAGACATTTACAACGTAAATGCTGCCACCCACTTCGAGACATGAGTCGTAAGGTTTTAACAGTACAACGGCTGCACGCCCTTCAAACCGAAACGCATTACTGCTTTACGGCAGAAATAGGCGGGGTGGCGGTACTTACCCGTGCAGACTCATAAGACGTTCTACCACCAGCAAAAGTAAAGTCTTCAACTAAAGTATTTTAAAGTTTTTCTCAGAGACATTCCCCTATTAATAAATTTGATGCAAGGTCATATGTACGCTCGGAATACTATGCGGCCAATCTATACATCGTGTTGACATTAAAATAAAAAATCATTAAAACAGTGATAACTCATTTTAGTGTATTTAACAAATGCTTTCGCATTTCACAAAGAAAAGTTTGAGAGCCACTGTCCCCTTATACAGCGTGTTACAAAATATTGTTTATCATACATTTTATAATCTTGATTGTCCCGGAACCGAACGCAAAATCTAAATTACATAAAAACATTTATAGCAAGATCGTGTTTTATAGCTAGCGTCCATGCTTAAAATTCTGCTCCTTCCGACTAATCTAGGTGTACGCGTACAGCTCGTAAAATCGTTACGACTTTTCGATCGCGTATTATAAAATGCTTTTGCGGAAATCATTTGGGCTATCGTCATTAGAATGACGTCATAATTGTATTGTTTCGGTTCCGGATTCGGTGGAACTGCGCTTTGAATATCCGTGTCTGATTCTTTTTAGATTGATATGCGTTTACAAGGAACTTGATATTGCGATATTTCTACATTGGGCGCGTCAATTGTCTATTGTACATATGTGCGACTATACAATTAGCCCACTGAGTTTCTCGCCGGATCTTCTCAATGGGTCACGATTCCGATCCGGTGGTAGATTCTGCGAAGCACTGCTCTTTTTGTTAGGGCTACTGTTAGCAATACCTCTGGTTTGAGCACCGAGAGCTCACCTACACGCTAGGGTAATGCTGATATAGCCTCTCAAGGCTATAGGTAGGAAAAAATAATACAATTATCATTTATTTATCCCCCTATTTCAGTTAATTGTCTATTTGTTTATTAGTTTGGAACTATCATAATCGATTGGTGTAAATATGTCGAGGAGATTTTTGTTTTCAGTTAATACATTTTAAAGTTTTCAGAAATAACTTCAAAAACGTATGTATCACAAACAGTTTGTTCATCGGTCTATTGAAGTATTAGAACAAGTACTGAAAAATTACAAAACGTGAGCTTGTTTTAAAAGATCTAAAGCTACTAAATCTACCTAAAGTTTCTAATCCTAATTGAATGACAGTCCCGCAAACCGCATATCGTTAACCCAAAACCTTAGTACCTCAATTTATAATTTATTTTAGTGTTTTGTTAATACTCTTGATACGCGCCAAGGTTCCAGATTTATTTACATATGAATCGCTGTTTATTTGATGTTTTACCACGTTTCCTGTTTGAACCAAGTGATGGACAACTAGAAATAAAAATGTTGTTTTTTTGCTCTGTCGATAATTCGTTGCTGAATGGATTCCGAGTGATGGCTGTTTGGGAATAAGACTTTCTGTTGGTGTTAACAGGGTTTTATTTACTTTATTCTAGACCTAATAGTTTTGATTTTTTTGGAACATGACATTCTAAGCAAATCCGGCGTTCTTCTACGTAACCATCTGATCCACACGCCGAGAAAACTCAGAAACAAGGGGCGGTAGTGCTGACGCACGAAATTAACCACACGCGACACGTCCGTCAGACATATTGGCCGGCTGGCTACCCGATGGAGACTAGACGGCAATCATATATATCTACAGGTATTTGTATATAGGTCGGGTAGCACAACTTCCGTCACCCAATTGCTGATTTTGAGAGGTTCCGAAAGGCTTAGGAAAGCTGAAGCCGGATTATATTTCTACTGCCGGTTTCTTTTTTATTGCTCTTGTAGGCAGACGAGGGTACGGCCTACTTGATGGTGAGTGGTTATCATCGCCCATGGATTTTAGCAATGCCAGGGGCAGAGCCAAGCCGTTGCCTACCGTCCCAAACTGCTGCCACCGATGGTGAAACCGAGCTCTCACTCACGGCCCATTCCTAATTCTTTTAAATGGCTCACTGGCAGAAGTGGTATAAATCCATCTAGCACCTGTCGCCGCGACGTTGGTCTATGATAAGTCGGATCCTAGTTTGTATATTCCGACTTATGCAACAACCTACTTAGCTAAATTCTGATATTTTTTGATTTCCATTTGTATTTTTATCCGTATGCATATTAATGTTTTTCAGGGGGACGCTCATTCCTATAATGCAGTGTATGAGTTCATAATTTGCCCCACTATAAATACGTCAGTTTGCTAGCCGTGTGATGTTATTAATTGTCACAGTCGCGCTCATCACAGATTTTATTAAACTAGAGGTCCCGCAGTAGTCGAAATTCGACTATAATTAATTGGAATTGTAAGTTTGTACACTATTATGATTGTATTTGGACTTCTATAATCACAAATTTCGCCAAGACTACACTATAAAAAATATGAAGAAAGACAAACAATATTTAATCTGTTCTCAATTTGACCACAGACGTCAAGAAGTGGAAAATTTCATACTCCTCCGTCCGCGCAATTTTCGTAAAAAGGGATACAAAGTTTTTGCTTCACGTATTAATATATAGACACTTATCTGTTGTGGGCCCAAATACGATTGAATATAATATAGTCTTTTTGAAAGTTACGAATGTCATAGCATTACGATTTTTGTGTAAGGATTAATATAAATTACGACCAGACTTTTCGTATGTAACAAAGTTTACTACATGAAGAAGTCTGACGGACGACAACCGACAAAAACAATAAAAACATAAATTATATCCTCTCTCTTAAGTGTCGAGTTAAAGTGTTATGAACGCAAACCGTATGGGCCATAAAATCGTCTTTTCCGCCAATTTTAGTTGACCATAAAACAATCATAACCGGTACTAAAGCAAATGTTTTGTACGTTCTAATGATAAAGTATGTTCCTTTCAGTGGGCATGTTTACATTTAATTGAATTAAATACCCCATTTTATCGCCATCGAAGACACACACACAAACACATTTTTACTGGTGGTAGAACCTCTTGTAAGTCCGCACGGGTAGGTACAACTAGCCCGCCTATTTCTGTCGTGAAGCAGTAATGCGTTTCGATTTGAAGGGTGGGGCAGCCGTTGTAACTATATTGAGACCTTAGAACTTATATCTCAAGATTGGTGGCGCATTTACGTCGTAGATGTCTATGGACTCCAGTAACCACTTAGGAGAGACTGTGAGCTCGTCCACCCATGCAAGCAATAAAAAAAAAACATTTAATTACGAAGTTAGTTTCCTATGCTATGCTATGGATGTAACCAGTGCGAAATGCTGGAGACTTTTCCTAAGCCTTGTATGTATGTGTAAAAACTGTGACATGTCTTTCTGTACGCAGTAAAATGAGCTTTGTAGATTAACGCAACGGTTTTATGAATGAAATCTACCTTAGTGGCTAGAATGTGAATTCCCTAGATCACTAACCAAGGAGCATACTGTACTACCTATTAAAAGGACCACATCCTTCGAAGGCGAAGTAAGGTCGTCACTCATGCGTGAAAAGATTCAGATGTTTTCTAGTCCGTTAATAAACAAAAACCCCCACGCGATTAAAAACAGCCAAATCTTCTCATTGACAAAACCAGGGCCAAAATCGCAAAAAGCCTACTTTATAATACCTAGCTTAAATCCCGGCCGAAGAACGTGGCGTAACGCTCAGAAATGGTCAATAGGTCCAGAGGATAAACGACTCGGTAGATTGGTATTTTTGACAATAGTCATCTTCTATCAAGGATCAAATTAGGCTGGGTTTTCTACCTCCGAGCTAGAAATGAGAGCAATAATCTTTGTGAGACCAAACTTGTGTGCTATAGAACATAACCCATTGACTACCGCTTTGGTCTCCAAAGGATTCGTTTTAACAGACTTTTAAAAGATACCAAAGTATAACAATAATTTCGAAAAGCAAATTGTAGTGTTCTAAGAAGACGTGCGTTTCCTCGCATTAAGTTGCAGAGAAGACTCCGCTTACAGCATATAAGCAACGATAGTAAAACAGCAATAGCTTTGCATACAATCAGACAAAGACAATATGAAATTTAACACTGAAACAAACAACACAATTGAATGGTTTTTATCATCAGTTCCGCGTATCTGCGCTGATTTTGACACGCTTTTATGAGCTTGGTACGTATCTAGGTTTGTCTGTAAAGGAATTTTTGAACGTCATCTTCAATAGACTTGAAGAGGTCCAATTAACTTGAAAATTTCACACGCATCAAGGAGCCGCCATTAAGAGTACTCAATGGCAGGCAGTGGCTTGTCTCTGCCCCTGGTATTGCTGGTGTCCATGAGCGAGGGTAACCGCTTACCATCATGTGGGCCGTATGCTCGTCTGCTAGGTCGGCAATAAAAAAAACAAGTCTTCGCTCTAATACCCAAACATCTAGTCAATGGCTAAAAATATGAAATTGTTACATCGGTTTGCTATAAGGATGCTTTTTTAACTTGCAATAGTAGAAATAGGAATAGGATTACTAGTACTAAGCAAGGTTTAATCAATAACCTTCTCTAGTAAATCATATCGCAAAATTTTCGGTACTAAACATTTATAAGCTTTTCCATAAAATTCGGTTAAAACATTACCTACGCCGCGGATACGCTACGATTTGATTTATGTGTGATTTTAATAAACGTTTTTAATTTTTTTCCTCTGAGTTTTGGGCGATCACCAAGATAATAACAGATTTCACGTTCGTATACATATAAATCTACTGGGGTCAGTTTAAAAACAGTGATATTTATTTAAATGTTTTGTGGCCATTTTCATTACGCTTTTAAATTTGTATGCGACATGAAAGATAAGGCATATAAATACGTTACCACTACTATTAGTTTTCGGTTTGGAGGATTTTGTATCAAGGTCTCAAAGATTATCAAGGTCTCATAAATTATCTTTCTAGTTTGCTGCAAATCTAAAGAATGGAAACAATATGTCAAACATTATTTACTGGTGGTAGGACCTCTTGTGAGTCCGCACGGGTAGGTACCACCGCCCCGCCTATTTCTGCCGTGAAGCAGTAATGCGTTTCGGTTTGAAGGGTGGGGCAGCCGTTGTAACTATACTGAGACCTTAGAACTTATATCTCAAGGTGGGTGGCGCATTTACGTTGTAGATGTCTATGGGCTCCAGTAACCACTTAACACCAGGTGGGCTGTGATTTCGTTCACGCATCTAAGCAAGAAAAAAAAAAAAAAAAAACATTATACAATACAATCATTTTAATAATTTTAAGAAGTGTTCTATTTTATCTCTGCCGTTGAATTCAAACGAATCTCAGTCAAACAATATCACATCTAATCATTTGTCAACAGCCTTGTTGTACGCTTAGTAGAATTTGTCGCCAGACTGACCTGAAGAAGGGCCTTTTGATAGTTTCCTTATCTCTTGGAATAGAACATTCGGGAATAAATCGGTCAGTTGCCGACGTATTTATCGTCAATATCTATAAATTAAATATTCAACGGAGTTACTTTTATTATGTGTTATATACTACGGCTGTTTGCATTATAATTATGAAATCTAATATTGTAGCGACAGTATGAGGACAAACTCATGGTGCACTTGGAAGTGAAGCGGTTAAGACATTACCATGAAAATATTGCCACCTGCTTTGGGACATGAACTTGGGATCTGTGCTGTATCTGATAATGCTTGTGACACACTTCGAGTCGTGTCGCTTTTTTCTAATGCTTAGATTGGTGGACATGCCCACGGTCCATCTGCTGTTGGCACCCGAGCCCATAGAGAGCTACAACGTAAATGCCGCCACCCACCTTGAGACATAAGTTCTAAGCTCTCAGTATAGTTACAACGGCTGTCTCACCCTTCAAACCAAAACGCATTACTGCTTCACGGCAGAAATAGGCAGGGCGGTGGTACCAATTCGTGTGGACTCACAAGACGTCCTACCACCAGTAAACCGCTTGAACCCTTGTCGGTAGAAGTAGGTAAGATCTGCGCGAACTAACAAAACCGCATAGAAGAAGAAAAAATACAATTGTTTAAAGAAAAAAGACAAGAGCTGAGAGAAAAAGCTAAAGAATCGCTACTGAAGATACAAGAAGAAAACATAAAAAAATTATAACGGAAAGAGAAAAGAAGCGACGTCTTACAAAGTTGGCGATTTAGTTGCAATCAAGAAAACGCAGTTCTCTCAAGGCAGTAAATTATTTCCAACGTACCTCAAGAAATAGGAGTTTTAGAGCTATGAATGTAGTTTTCTTTTTATACAGAACATGATATTAATTGTTTTGAATAATTTCCTGCAAGTAAATGACCTACGGCACTCAGTCCCACGCACGCACACTTATGTATATTGAGATTATCAATACGAATTTTTATTTTTGTTCGCGTTAATAGCACGGAACGTTTTTTATTTTTTTCTTCGCATTGTCGACTCGTTCGGAATATGGAGCGGAAAATCGTGGCGCTCTAAATGATGTTCTTATTATAAATCTTGACGAAGAAAAGTCTAATTGACGCGAAACTGTACTGTTTATTTTTAAACCGACTTCAGAAAAGGAGGAGGTTCTCAATTCGACTGTATGTGGTTTTTTTTTTTAGGTTTGTTACCTCATAAGTTTTGACTAGATGAATCGATTTTGATGATTCTTTTTTTTATTAGAAAGCTGACGCTTCCCGTGTGGTCCCACTTAGTCCCACCAGTTTTGATAATGGTAACCATGAGAAAACCATATAAGTCTTAAATTTGCATTTAGTACGTGCGCGACAAATAGATGAATAACTCCAATAACTCAATATCACGCCAACCGATTTCGATGTTTATTGTTTTTAGTGTATATTAATTTATTTTGGAATATCTTTTTTTTTTCTATTCGAAGTCGGTTTTTGTAAAAGCATGTCTATTTACAATTAATTATGTTTGTAAATAATTTTAGAACAGGCTTCTATAGTCATAATATCACAAGCTTTTCCCTGCGTACGTGCGTAAATAAACTCACGGTTCATCTGGTGTCAAACGATTCCCGAATCCGATAGATATGACGACGCAAACATGAGCGCATGAGACAAGCGTAAACTTGTAACATGTCTTGTGTTTTCTATTTTCTTGTATGGGGCGCAGACATGGACTCTGAAGAAGGCTGATCGAAGTCGGATCGACGCGCTTGAGATGTGGTGCTGGAGGAAAATGCTGCGGATTCCCTGGACGGCGCATCGGACAAACGAATTAATCCTGGAAGAACTAGGCGTCTCTTCAAGACTCTTCCCCATTTGCCTACGTAGGATTTTAGAGTTTTTCAGCCACGTTGCGAGGAAAAAGGGTGACAATCTCGAAAGACTTCTCATCACCGGCAAAGTGGAAGGAAAGAGGCCTAGGGGGCGTAGTCTTATGCGCTGGTCCGATCAGATTAAGACGACTTTGGAATCCAGCATCAATGTCGCTATCCACTGCGCGGAGGACAGGAGTGAATGGAGGAACATAGTCCTAACAAAAGTGCTAAGTAAAGGTCACGACCCTCAGCACTGAGGAATACGATGCACGGAGGAGGTATTGTATAAAAAGTGTCTCACCACTCAAACCGGGCGCATGAATGCTTTACGGCAAAAACAACTAGAATACCGCTAGTTACCGCGAGACAAGTGGAAATTATTTTACTTCACAAACCAAAACGCCTACTTCCTGATTACGGTAGACAAATTGCTTCACATCACTTTCTTAAACATCACCCACGCGTACTCGCAATTAGCATTCTTCACCGTCAATGCGTATGGAACCGACAAAACAGCGATATATATGAAGAACTTTACTTTTACTGGTGGCAGGAGCGCTTGTGAGTCCGCACGGGTAGGTACCACCACCCTGCCTATTTCTGCCGTGAAGCAGTAATGCGTTTCGGTTTGAAGGGTGGGGCAGCCGTTGTAACTATACTGAGACCTTAGAACTTATATCTTTTTTTTATTGCCCTTTTAGGCAGACGAGCATACAGCCCACCTGATGGTGAGTGGCTACCGTCGCCCATGGACTTCAGCAATGCAAGGGATAGAGCCAAGCCGCTGCCTACCGAAAATCTCAAGGCGAGTGGCGCATTTACGTTGTAGATGTCTATGGGCTCCGGTAACCACTTAACACCAGGTGGGCTGTGAGCTCGTCCACCAATCTAAGCAATAAAAAAAAAGAAATCAATGCATAGTTTCAGAAAGAATATCATCAAACGAAACGACTACATAGAATTTTGAACGCGAACGTTAATTTCGATCAGAAACATTTCAAAATTTCTAGTCAAATTCGAATGCCAACCAACGTAAATAGATTATCGGTTGACAAGCGCGCGTGTTTAATCACACATTTGTCAAAGTAACTTGTCGCCTTGTATTTTCAAGCGGTCAACACAAATAGATATTGACCGAAGTAGTATTTTGAACACGCATTAGCTTGATAATGTACGTACTTGTGGATGAAACGGAATTTTGTGTACGTCATTATCAGAATTGAATTAACCTGACGATGCTGGTGTTGGAAACGCCAATGAAGATCCCATGGATGACATTCCGCACCAATGCGTCCATCCTTAAAGAACTCGATATCAAAGATCGACTTTCGTCAACTGTACAACTACAGGTTTTAATGTTCATTGGTCACATCTCCAGAAAAGACGACTCGATGGAGAGACTGGTAGTCCAAGGCCGGGTGGAAGACAAGAGATCATGCGGCGGATCATCAACACGCTGGACTGACCTAATAAAGAAGGCAACTGAGTCTACCTTGATCCAATGTATTTGAAGGCTTCAAGCCGCCAGGTTTGGAAGCGCTTCGCCAAGAAGGCGAAGAAGAGGACTGTTAGATTTGGCATAGCTATGTTCACATGAAGAGGGTGTGTGAAAAGACGAAAGGAAATCAAACCCGTAAAATTATAATCTGCGTAATTCCTGGTGGTAGGACCTCTCGTGAGTCCGCACGTGAGTAAACACTACCACCCTGCCTATTTCTGCCGTGAAGTAGTAGGTAATGCGTTTCGGCTTGAAGGGCGGGGCAGCCGTTGTAACTATACTGAGACCTTAGAACTTACATCTCAGGGCGAGTGGCGCACTTACGTTGCAAATGTCTATGGGCTTCAGTAACCACTTAACACCAAGTGGGCTGTGAGCTCATCTACCCATCTAAGCAATAAAAAAAAGACGAAATTTACATAAAGCATTTGTTAAATATATATTAACAAGACATTTATTAAACACATTCACTAATGATAAACCCGGTTATTAGTAGTGTTCTTGTAGTATACCAGCTTATACTAGTATAGTAGTATTAGCTGATATAAGTAAATAAGCTCGTGGCTCTCTTGGTGCTAAGCGGATATCATAAATATCACAACATGAATACACAATATAAAATCAAATCGAAGACTCCTTCTCCTGCTCCTTGCGTCGCTTCCTCACTGCTGAGGGTCGTGACCATTATATTTCGACAGGATTTTACTCCTTGTAATGTCCCTCCAGTGCCTACGATCATTGAACGCATAAAGGGCTTCGACATTTATCTTTGTAATTATATTAGCGTTTTATTTGGTATTAGCATCAAGAATTCAATATTTTTAATTGAACTTCAATTAAGTTTACTCCATTCAAATAGCTGAAGAAGTTTTAGTGTTATGATATTTTTTCCAAATTTTAAACTTTAAATTGCTCTCCTGTAAAGTTGCAAAAATGTCTCATAGGCCAAATACTCTTTCACCCCTCTAATTGTATTGATAGCCTTTAATTTAAAATAAATAATAGTTTCAAAAACCCACAAAATACGCTTTTATAGAAAATCCAACTAAAAAATAGAAAATTAATTTTAATAAATTTGAATAAAAAATAGTGAAAGAAAAAATGTTTTTATTGTAAAAAAGCCTATTTTGTTAGTTTTTTTAAACTATTATTTATTTTTCATTTTTTAGTTGAATTTAAATTTTTTCAGTTATTTTTTTTTTTAATATTGAACTGTCATCGGTCTTTAATAAGTGTACCAAATTTCGAGTTAATCCGACGTTTTGAAGGGGGTCAAAATCATGTTTGAAGATTCCGTTACATACTAACATACATACGTCTGAAGCTAATAAAAGCGTATTAAAAAAGTGCAAGCGAAAAAAAAAATTACCAAAACAAAAAACCAGCTTTAATTATAGCCGAGCAACGTCTAAAATCGCGACACATCAATTTATCCACCACCAAAATACCCAATTAACTTTATTAGTTACGTCAAACGTTTGAATGACTAAGAAAGGAGGAAGAGATCTGTCTTCATATAATGATCACTTTACGATCCACAATTATCTACACTTTTAATATTACGTTGTAATAACTTCGTAAAGACATTTTGTTTACTAAACATAGTCGGTGCACGGATAACGGATGGCGTAGCAAGGTCGTCACTCATGCGTGACCGGATTCAGTGGGCTAAGTGCGAGTTTTTTGACTTCTCGATCGCGTGAAAGTTAACTCAAATTTAGGGCATTTGAGTTAACTTTCACGCGATCGAGAAGTTAAACGAGAAAAAACGCGCATTTAGAAGCGGCACTTTGAATTCGTCGTGGCCTAAGGGATAAGACGTCCGGTGCATTCGTATGTAGCGATGCACCGGTGTTCGAATCCCGCAGGCGGGTACAAATTTTTCTAATGAAATACGTACTTTATAAAATGTTCACGATTGATTTCCACGGTGAAGGAATGACATCGTGTAATAAAAATCAAACCCGCAAAATTATAATTTGCGTAATTACTGGTGGTAAGAATTCTTGTGAGTCTGCACGGGTATGTAGTTCCCTGCCTATTTTTGCTGTGCCTTAAGCACTATACCGCTTACTTCAGCCGTGGTTTTAGCAAAATATTTTATCATAGCCTTTTTACGAATGTGCCGATGATATTGTCAATGTCCACGAGAAGTTTTGAGTGTTTCCAATAGCGTGGGGGTTCGTCTGCTTATTAAAAGACTATAAAACATCTGTGTGCTTCGTTTTTATTTATTTTTATTGCTTAGATCGGTGGACGAGCTCACAGCCCACCTGGTGTTAAGTGGTTGCTGGAGCCAATAGACATTTACAACGTAAATGCGCCACCCTCCTTAGTTCTAAGTATAGTTACAACGGCTGCTCTACCCTTCAAACCGAAACGCATTACTGCTTCACGGCAGAAATAGGCAGGGTGGTCGTACCTACCCGCGTGGACTCACAAGAGGTCCTACCACCAATACTATACTGCGATACTGATATTTGAGAAAGAATAAGACTTGCTTCTTGCCAGTTCATGGTAAATTCATAACGATTTAAAAGCATTTGTAAAGGCCTGGAAGGATAAAAAGAATGACCTACATCTTTCTGTTTTCCTTTCTTTTCATGCTTTATTTATATATTGTCCATATGTTATGGTAGGCAGCGGCTTGGCTCTGCCCCTGGCATTTCTGACGTCCATGAGCGACGGTGACCACTTACCATCAGGTGGCCGTATGCTCGTCTGCCTACAAAGGCAATAAAAAAAAGCCATATTAAGTTACCAACAAATATATTAGAATAATCGAGAATAAAAGGTAAACCTAAATACGCTCCAGCCGGTATCCGTCGCTACGATTTTAATGTGTTTATTGTATGGGATGGACGGGCTACTTTGATTTGTGACCCGCCGCTTTTGGATCACGAGGTCAAGGTAAAAGCCACAGAAATGTACACGGGCAAATACCGATCATATTTTGTTTACCCCTCAAACAATAACTACGAAGGGAGCAGTCAGTGAGAGTATAATTAGGCGCATTTGAAATTGTCCCTATAAAATCGCGGCGTTGAGTTTGAAACATTAAAGTCGGTTAAAAAAGTGACACGGTGATTGAAATCATCATGGCATTTATAGCCCTGCTGCTCTTGTAGGCAGAAGAGCTTGTGGGCCACCTGATGGTGAGTAGTTACCGTCGGATATGGATGTCAGCAATGCCAGGGGCACAGTCAAGCTGTTACCTACCACTGAGTACTCTCCGTAAGCCTTGTTTGAAGGAGGATATGCCATAGCACTCGGGAAGCACTGTTGAGAGAAACTCATTCTAAAGCCAAATGGTACGAACGCAGTGGTTCTAGATAATACGGATGAACTCAGTAGAGTAGTTTGAAGTCGTCGTGGCCAAAAGGATAAGACGTCCGGTGCATTCGTATCTAGCGATGCAACGGTGTTTGAATCCCGCAGGCGGGTGGGTACCAATTTTTCTAATGAAATACGTACCAAATGCTCACGGTTGACTTCCACAGTGAAGGAATAACACCGTGTAAAAAAAATCAAACCCGCAAATTTATAATTTGCGTGATTACTGGTGGTAGGACCTCTTATGAGTCCGCGCGGGTAGGTACCACCACCCTGCCTATTTCTGCCGTGAAGCGTAATGCGTTTCGGATTGAAGGGGTGGGGCAGCCGTTGTAACTATACTTGAGACCTTAGAACTTATATCTCAAGGTGGGTGGCGCATTTACGTTGTAGATGTTACGTGGGAATGAGGCGCTCGCTCCGGGCCTTTTAATTTTTCATTATTATTATATATTTTTTAATTGTATTTTTTGACTTGTTTTTCTCTTATTGTAAATATTTTTATTTATTTAAAAAAAAGAAAATATTTGAGAAAAAACAAAAAAAAAAGCCCGCTGAGCCGGTTCTTCTCAGGACTGTGGCTTTTTTTGGAACCGGTGGTAGAGTTAACATTGTTATTTGTATTTTGACATTCAACAAGTGTGTCATACTGACATCTAAGTTGAAATAAATGATTTTGAATTTGAATTTTGAATTTGAATTTGAGATGTCTATGGGCTCCAGTAACCACTTAACACCAGGTGGGCTGTAAGCTCGTCCACCCATCTAAGCAATAAAAAAATTTGTAGTGGACAACCGCGTGATCAAGATCTCGCAATATCGTTACCACAAATCGTCAAGACAAACAAAACTTCAAACAGATAAACAACCAAAGCATTTTTGGAACGCGCCGCCACGTTCTATGGTTTGGTAAACAATTATTTCCATTCCTCGAATTTACAGCCATGGAATAACGCTAAAATTATACACGGCATAAAGTACAAGGTTTTTTTAGTTTCATATACTTTTATCCAGGAAGTAATTTGAGTGTGGATTATTTTTGTATTTCGCACAAATTTTCATAGCCAAGAGGTATTTGTTTTTGTAAAGAGGCGATGTGCTTGGCTATGGACAACGCGAATACCACCTTAAGATGCGATGTTTAAGTCTCAATTTTGTGCACGGCTCTCCCACCCTTCAAACTGGAACGCATTACTGCTTGGGCTTACAGGAGCCATTACTATTTGGGAAGGGCCTTTGTTATTAAGTGTGTGACTATATTTTCATGGTGTCACAGAATGAGCATTTACTGTAACATTGATTTTGTATATTGTTTTTTTTTTTTGTAAAGTAAATATTACTTTGATAATAATTACTTTAATTGCGTATTTAGGAATGTCTATCATGAAAACACATTAACAAAGCAATCTAACACAGCACAATAATCATTTTTGTGGTATCAAAACTTCGGGAACTTCGAACGTAGACGACTAAAAACTCACAAAAGAAATGAATGGAATTGTTTTGCGAATGGAAAAAAAAAACTGAGTTGGGATAACTAACGTTTCTCGTACAAAAGACTCATTCATACAGTAGGTATTATAATAACTCATCGCTGATTGAAACGAAGCCAAAATAAGGTACATAAAACGATCAAAGCATTCATTCTCATTGGACGGAGTTATGCGGTAATCATTAATTTTATTGGAATCTGTTAAAAGTCAATAAAATCTCTGATCTCTTTCGGTGGAACGATGGTTTCTAATAATGTAAGAGCCCTTGAAAATATTTCATGTTATTTAAAAGAAGTTCTTTTTTTTGCAGACAAATAAATTGCTTGAACTTTACTCAAGAATTACTGGGTCACCGTCCTCGAGGTGTAAATTAACTCATAGATATAGCCCACTGAGTTTCTCACCAGATCTTTTCAGTGAGTCGCGTTTCCGATCCGGTGGTCGATTCTGCGAAGCATGCCCTTGCTGGGGCCAGTGTTAGCAACACTTCCGGTTTTTGCCCCGTGAGCTCACCTACACGTTAGGGTGAAGCTAAAATAGCCTCTCAAGGCTTTTAGCATAAGTAGGAGGCAAAAAAAACTCGGTAAAACAGCGATGAAGAGTGCTTAACAAAAAAGTGGCTGGTCTACACATTCCGTATTAACGATTAAAATGAAAATTGTTTCTAGTATCGACCACCGAAATTCAGACTTTACAAGTTTAACATTGAACCCGATACATTCGAAAAAGTGACATGTATCTGACCTCAATTCCGTCGGCTACCTTGTGTTGTGAGGTTACAGCCGTACTGTTAGAAAAACAAAATAAGAATATTAAAAAAAAACCTGGTCATTTGGTTGGTTTCGGCATAACATCGTTCAACTTGAATAGCAGTAAACGAAATGACCGCTAATAAAATTTAAATAGATGTATTATTACAAAGATCCTTGCATATTTGCAGCAAAGCGAAACGCACGTGAAAAACAATTATTATTTACATAAATGTAAATAGCATTTAATGTACGACCAGCGATGGAATGTACTTATTCCAAAACATTTTCAACCCACCTTTTTTATATAGACTGGAGTCAGAATATATTTTATGAACTCGCTCATTTCTGAAAAGTTTTACAACTCAACCCACTGACAAAACTCACTGAGTTTCTCATAAGATCTTCTCAATAGGTCGCAATTCCGATCCGGTGATAGATTCAACGAAGCACTACTCTTGTTAGAGCAGATGTAACCCCCCTGAACTCCTTATTAGTCCGGTGGAACCAGAATAAACCCCGACGCCACTGATAATTTGGTAGATAAAATAAACTGAAAGAATCATTGTTTTGTACTATTAACAACTTCAATGTTCCTCGAAATCTCAAAGAATAAGCTTTTGGTGCAGGATACATGTTGTAGTCAAATGCGGTTTCGGCTGTAAGGGCTAAATTCATGCTAATATTAACCCTGTTCCCTCCCTATATAAAGGCCACTTGAACAAACAATTTTGCACCATGCAATCTATACCGACCTTTATTGCTACTATTTTTTACTGGTAGTAGGACCTCTTGTGAGTCCGCGCGGGTAGGTACCACCGCCCTGCCTATTTCTGCCGTCAAGCAGTAATGTCTTTCGGTTTGAAGGGTGGGGCAGCAAAAAATTGTACCATACAATTTATACCGAACTTTATGGCTACAATTTTTTTTTTTTTTTTTCAAAAAATGCGAATTTCATCTTGTATTGTTAGATTTTTCTGATCTCATACACACTTTAAATACAAATGTAGTTTATCATTATGGAACCCATGGTCGTTTTCCGTTTTTTCAACGCCAAAACCCACGTTTTTATTTTTATTGTGATGATAGAAATTCTTACAGAATCTCTACGAATCTAACAATAGGGTTGTTATACCTTGGCGACATCTAGGGTTGCCGTGTGAAAATTTGGAAAAATCTATGAGCGAAACGTGAACTCGGAACACGATCAAAACTGCGTGTAAAGATATGTATTTCGTTCTATAACTTACAGTTTCCACCTGTTTTCTATTTAAGAACAGAAACGGTTTAAATTAGTTTTACGTCAGCAACGTGGGTAATTTTGAAGATGTTAAATTCATTGTAATGGCGGAAATAGGGTTGCCCGGTCATAATAAAACCTACTAAATGTGCTATTTACAAAAAACATAGCCAAGATGTATGGTAATGTTTGATATCCGCCTGTCTATTACAATAAAGAAAACAATAGATTTTCCAGAATGTGTTAGACGGAAAAAAACGAAAATATTTACGATGCGTTCCAGAGTATAATACTAGGTGATAAATATTGCATATCGGCCTTTAGAAAGGGACAATTTTCTAATTTCGGCTTCGTAGAGCGCTATCTCTGTCGCACACTACTTATGCAACGTTTGTCAATCGTTGCTCAAGTGCGGTAGTATACGGTCCTATGAGATATCGAACTGTTAGCGCTTCGTGTGACAGAGACAACGCTATATGAAGCCGAAACTAGCCGATTGTCTCTTTCCAAATGCCGATATGCAATATTTATCGCCAGGTACTGTAAATCTTGAATACTCACAGTGAAATACCTCCTATCTCTTCCCGTGGGTGTCGTAAGGCCACTGAAGGATACACCCTAGTGTGGACAGCAGCGTTCTTTGAGTAATATACCAGCATAATAGTGGTATTTTTTCTCTACCTAATCGATGGTAGCCTATAGGGCTATTCCAGCTTCACCGAACCAGTAGGTGAGCTCATGGGCTCAATCTGTGAGAATTGCTAACACTAGCCTTTTTACTGGTGGCAGAACCGCTTGTGAGTCCGCACGGGTAGGTATCACCACCCTGCCTATTTCTGCCGCGAAGCATTAATGCATTTCAGTATGAAGAGTGGGGCAGCCGTGGTAACTATACTGAAACCTTAGAACTTGTGTCTCAAGGTGGGTGGCGCATTTACGGTGTAGATGTCTATGGGCCCCAGTGACCACTTAACACCATGTGGGCTGTGAGCTCGTCCACCCATCTAAGCCAAAAATAAATAAAAAGCCAGAGCAATACTTCGCTGAATCTACTATCGGATCGGAATCGCACCCACTGAAAAGATCCGGCGAGAAACTCAGTGGGTACTAGTGATTAGATATGATTTCTACCACAAAGCAGTCATGGCTTTCGATTAGTGTGATTGAAATTACCATTATACAATTAGATTTAGACTCATGTTTCAACATAGATTATATTTTTATTCAATTATTCTGATTTTTCTAATTTCAAGATGTCGTCAACTATTGCACTGTCGATTGCACCTATAATTGAGGTGACATCTGTCATGTACTTAATGTCAATTTGTCAATGTTTTGTATTAATGATCACAAATACATGGCAACATTCACATTGCGAGGTCTTTGGATTTGACAACTTCAGCATTAAGTTAAAAATGGAATACCAATTATTTACCAGGATAAAATAAAGCTACTAGCTATTGTAAAAAATTTGACTGAAAGATATGGAAGTTATACCTAAATAATTCCACAATATTTACGTACAGTAACAAGACAAATTATTATTAGTATATTAAAGTTTTTTTTTTTCAATAATACAAATATTCAATAAAATGATTAATCTTCAAAAAAGTTAATTGTGAAATAAATTTATTATAACCTAAGCTGTTGAAAAAAAATAATCGATGAGACAACCTTAATTCTAAACGCATTTACAGATTCCGTAATGCGTGAATTCGGTTTGCGTACGTGAGATAATAAATGTTACAGAAAAAATAATAAATAAATACTTACTTAGAACTACGAAGCGAGAACGGAAATATTTCTGATATTCCATCGTCGATGCAGTTTTGTATGTAAATTATTTAATCAAGAACAGATTGACTTGGAACGAGGAGAATTTACGCCGCGAATATCTGTATTTAACGTGATTTAATTCGTATGGTAGGTGTGTACCTATGTAGTAGATTCTTTGAACGTAATTTACCCTGACTTCAAGGAGAGAGAGAGAGAGAGAGAGAGAGAGAGAGAGAGAGAGAGAGAGAGAGAGAGAGAGAGAGAGAGAGAGAGAATACACTTTATTGCACACCAAAACACAATTTACATTCAAAAACAATCAAAAAAAAAAGCAGATAACAGAAACCCTGACTTCAAAACGTCCGATTAACTTGAAAATCTGCACACGCATCAAGGACCGATGACAATACAATAATTTTATAACTTGGCTCTAATATATTGGACTAGTATCAACAGATTAAAAAAATACGAAATTCACTGTTAGTTCGGCTTGCTATTTAAGCGAGTTTGTTTTTTCTGTTTTTAAACGACTTAGCTTTGCTTAGATAGGTGGACGAGCTCACAACTCATCTGGTGTTAAGTGGTCACCGGAGCCCATAGACATTTTCAACGCAAATGCCGCCACCCACCTTGAGACATGAGTTCTAAGGTCTCACATTTAACAGTACAACGACTGCTCCACCCTTCAACCCGAAACGCATTACTGCTTCACGGCAGATATAGGCAGGGTGATGGTACCTTACCCGTGCGGACTCAAAAGACGTCCTAACACCAGTAAAATATCTAATTAGTGATCACGAAGCCTCCAAACTATTCGAAAGCCGTAAATTATATAAAGAGAGAGTCAAACGCGTGATTAAATCGTAAAAGTAATTAAAATTTTGTATACGATTAACAAAAACTGAAGGAAACTCTAACCCGGTGACGCTGATATTATTATGGTCTTTCTAGATCTTAAGCTTAGATAGGAAAAAAAAGAAGAAGAAAACACTAAATAGTATATTAAGTTTATAATAAAAATTCAAGAACTGCACATTTGGTGCCGTCTGGTGTAGTGGTAAGTGGCATGGTCACTACATAAGGGGGTCGCGGGTTCGAATCCCGCCAAGGGAAGATATTTGTATGATAAATATAAATGTCTTTTCCAGGGTTATGGATGTATATTAAATATATGTATGTGTATAATAAAAATCTTACATTTATTTCCGTTATCTGGTACCTGTAACACAAGTTCTTTACGAACTTATCACGGGACTAGTTAACGTGGCGNCACTACATAAGGGGGTCGCGGGTTCGAATCCCGCCAAGGGAAGATATTTGTATGATAAATATAAATGTCTTTTCCAGGGTTATGGATGTATATTAAATATATGTATGTGTATAATAAAAATCTTACATTTATTTCCGTTATCTGGTACCTGTAACACAAGTTCTTTACGAACTTATCACGGGACTAGTTAACGTGGCGTGATCATTAGTAAATATTTATTTATTATTTATTTATTTATTTACTAAAACAAAAAAAAATTATGAAACTAAGAACATGTCTTTACCAATAATTCTTTGTCAGTCAATCGCCAACAGTTCTATATATTGTTTAAGACAACTTGGATCGAAATGGAAGCGAATACTATACGCCTACGCTTGCTCGTGACTTGTGAATTATTTAATAAATAACTTCAATAAAACTTGTTTCGGGAAAATGCAAATGCATAAATCTAATACATGTAATCTTCTTTTCTTTATTTTCACCTTATCCCAGTAGATGGGGTTGGCACAGCTAATTTTTCTCTTTCGTTCTCTTCTATCAGCCGTCGTCTCAACACTTACTCCTCTCTCTCATGTCGTCATTCAGACACTCCATCCATGCTTTCTTCGGTCGACCTCTTCCTCTACCTTGCACTACCATTTCCATACATGCATCCCAGTCACATGCATCTTCTCCTTCTTTAATTCAAGTAATAATAATAGTAAACATGTTATTACGATTTAAAAACATTCCAAATCTATTTTCATCATGTTACTGCCATCTGAGCTCCATCATTTTGGATATTACTGGTGAGAAGTATACGTTCCAATTAAAAGTAGACCTCCGTCATGGAATCGATTTTATTAAGACTTGAAAATGATATCTCCTGTAAAAGTCTCGCGATCATAATGTATCGTTATACTCTTTATCCCAGATAAATGAGCACGCTGAAGTATATTATCATCATCTTAGGCCTTACAGCCCAGGGTAGGCCTTAGCCTGGTCCAGTATGTCTCTCCAGACCGCCCTGTTCAGGACTTTCTCCATCCAGTTCTTGACTCCGATAACTTTGAGGTCGTGCTCTATGCCATCCAACCATCGGAGATTGGGTTTACAACGACTGCAGCCCTCTAGTTTGCCATAGAGTAGTTGTCTTGGCATTCTGGCCTCCTCCATTCAAACTATATGTCCTGCGTATCGTAGGCGTCCAATTTTTATCCAATTTATGAAGTACTAGCTGTACTCGTCCGCTTCCCTGGGCATTTAAAATTAACATTATTTTTTCTCACCCCCACAAATATTCTCATCATTAACGCCCCCGCAACTGGTGTAGGGAGTCAAACACTCATATAAATATTAGCCTATTCATTAAGTACATCTATTTTCTACACGGATACCAAGTTTCAAGTCAATAGAATGCATGATTCAGTAGTTATAACGGAACTTCCGTATAAACCACTGTAGATTTATATATTAGTATAGATATAGATATTAAGGGGCTCAAAATTGTAGACGCAACCCTGGCCTGTATAACGAAGGCAAATCATTGTTGTGTTTCTAGAAACATCGACATCGTATCATTCCAAGGATCACAGCAAATCGTAACGTTTCATGAAATTCATTAATCCGTTCTGGTACTCCCACACGCGCGGAAACAGGCCGATTAACGGGCCCGTTAAGACAACGGTTACCATTTTACGTGTTCGCACGTGAAACGTTTACCGTTCCCATTGTTTATATGCGGACGAGTTTTTTTTTGTTTCGGACGAGAATATGTATTCTATACATATAATTCTATACATATTATGGTAGGCAGCGGCTTGGCTCTGCCCCTGGCATTGCTGACGTCCATGAGCGCCGGTAACCACTTACCATCAGGTGGGCCGTATGCTCGTCTGCCTACAAAGGCAATAAAAAATAAATAAATAAAGAATATAAATAAAATTGAAGTGTCTGTTTGTAAGAATTAAATAACCGCTTTTTACTACATGCATATGAATATAATAATATATACGGTACAATTACATACACCAAAATAACGTTTTTACAATTTTTTGTATGTCTGTCTGTCTGTTTGTTCCAGCTAATCTTTGGAGCAGCTGGACCGATTTTGACAAGACTTTCACTGATAGGTAGCTGATATAATATAAGAAGTAACTTAGGCTAGTAGTAGAGTACTTTTTTTTAACCAGTTTCGCGCCACGACTTCACCCGCGGTACGACAATAACGGCGGGTAACATCGCGGGACTCAGCTATATAATGGAAATATTTATTTTACATAGTCCCACAAAAAAGTCTGCGACAGAATCGAAGCTCTATCTATTATGTGAAGTAATTATCGCTAAAATAGTGAACTATGAAGAGGAAAGATTAGATTTTTTGTTTTGTTACGTTTTTTTTTTATTGTTTGTTACTGCCAGGTTTGTATAAAAGAAAATTCAATAAGATCATTAATAAACTGCGGTTGCCGAAGCGAAGCGAGGGCGGGTCGCTAGTCTATACTTAATATTATAAAGAGGAAAGATTTGTTTGTTTGTTTGTTTCGAATAGGCTCCGAAACTACTGGACCGATTTGAAAAATTCTTTTTCCATTAGAAGCCGACATTGTCCCTGATGAACATAGGCTACTTTTTTTTCTTTTTTTTTTTCTTTTTTGTTTTGGTTTCATGTGTGTTTTAATGTTTCCGAAGCAAAGCGAGTAGAAAATAAAATACAACGTGATAACGATTCGAAATCAAAACAAGTTTATCCTGTGTCCCAATGCCCGATATCTCTGACAAAAGTATAGAGTTCGAACAGGAATTGAAATCAGACCTTTTTTTGGCCCTTATCCCACATTATAAGGGTCGGCACAACATGTCCTCTTATCGTGCTGCGTAGGGTAGCATTTTATGACCGGCTTGGTGCCTGTCAACCCTCCTTGGTTTGTATCTCCCTAGGGAGGGACTATTTCATATTTTAGTGCTTGTTTTAATTAATAAGTTATTGGTTACAGTTTACTAGTTAAGTGGTTCTACAGTTACATTATTATAAATATTTACAATAAAATTTAGATTATTCAAATATGAAACAAAAATACAAAATATCACATTTTATTTTCTGTATATTTTCATTGCAAAGTAATAAGAAATTGAATTCAGTTTTTTTTTATCCTATCTAAGCTGATAGTCTTAAAGAAGACCATATCAGCGTAACCTTAATAGTAGGTGAGCTCACGGTGTTCAAACCTGACGATGTTGCTAACACGAACCCTAGCACGAGCCGTGCATCGCAGAATCTACCACCGGATCGGAAACGCGACCCATTGAGAAATGAATTCAGACAAAGCTCGACTCTTTTTATAGTGTTCGCGAAAATAAGAGAACTTTTCGGCACAGTACAATTAATATACTAGAGGTGGCGTGCAAGTAAATTACACACTCGACCGCAGAATTCTATTCGAACCCATAAGTGTATGTCTCGTGTCAGTCATCGTTAGTCAATGGAAACGTTCTATGACTCTTAAATCTATCGCTAAGATACCTAACAACACATTAAACGTATCTCGCGAACTAATAGAACATCACTCCGTTTTACATCACCTGTCACTCTCAACCAACGTATTCACATTACAAACATAGATTTGTATTAAATAAGCTAGCATGCCGAAAACATTTGTTTCTCATCGACCATCTTCGTTTGCCAAGGGAAGAACGCGCTTTATTCTAATAGATTTGTGCATAGTAAATGTCCTTCGAAAAAGATTTTTTTTAATTAGACGCGTCTAAAGTAAAATTTAACTGGCGACAAATTCGTTACGGCTAGAGAGAAAAGATACAATTTAGGACGAGCGAGAGTGAGAAAACAGACAGAGCGTCTCGTGAACCACTCGACCTTGGAGTGACGGAGAAAGCGAGCTATGTCGTTTCTCTTACACACATTCTGTTTACGGGCGTCGGCTACTAGATGGCTTGTTATTAGTTTCTTATTCGAACCCGTCGCTTGCGACGAAGGGCTCGACGAGTAAATTAACCCTCATACACAGCCCACTGAGTTTCTTGCCGGAACTTCTCAGTGGGTCGCGTTTCCGATCCGGTGGTAGATTCTGCGAAGCACGGCTCTTGCTAGGGTTCGTGTTAGCAACGTCGTCAGGTTTGAGCCCCGTGAGCTCACCTGTTAGTTAAGGTTATGCTGATATAGCCTCTCAAGGCTCTCAGCTTAGGTAGAAAAAAAAACAACTACAAATCTACAACTCGTGTATTCAATACGAAGCAATGACGCATTCCAGTTCGACATCATTCAACACTAAAATTGTGTAAATCGAATAAACAGTACGAAGCAACTCATGGCGTACGTACCACAATAACATCACAAGTCCTGACATACCAAGTTTTGTAAACAAACAGAAACTCTCAATAACAAGACGTCGTGTGGTGTGCAGCACTCAAAACAGTAACTAGGTCACGTTTGGCTACTTAAATCACGTAAAATATGTCCTATATATGTAACTACGAATCTGCTAGAAGATATAACTTTAACGGGCAACTAATCATTCGCGTCCCAATACTGAAGTTGTCTTGATTAATCGAATACTAGACGATTTTTGATAACGCCATCTTGTTGCGTCTTTAAAGCGGTTAGTTGCCCTCAATTAAGAAAAATAGTATTATTATTCGCCAATAGATGTCGGGAGGAGTTGATTATTGAAAACACGAATAGAACAACATTTTCTGAAAATAAATCGTAGCTAGATCGATTTATCGCCCCCGAAATCCCCTGTATACCAAATTTTATGAAAATCGTTGGAGCCGTTTACGAGATTCAGATCATATACATATATATTAATATACAAGAATTGCTCGTTTAAAGGTATAAGTTTGTAAACATAATTCCCAACCTACTTCACCTCCACTAATCATTAGCTCTGAATGAAATATTGAAGCATTTTGGATATTTGTAAGATATGAAACGTAAGAACTGGTGAAGCAATAACTTTAAATGTTATTTTATAATATATTATTTTATTCACATTAAAATAAAGTTTACCCCAGTAAAACTATAGCACAATCTGAGTTGCTCTATAAAGAGAAACAACATTTGAAGCTATTGCTTCACCAGTTGTTATGTTTCGTATCTTAAAATATTCAAAATGTTTCAATATTTCTAATGTTTCTTCTTCTCATGTTTCAAAATTCAAAATACCATCTATGTCACCTGTATAACTTATCATAATCTCTTTTAAGATTGAGGTTATAAATCATATAGAGGTTACATATTTTTAATACTTTCGACAAATAGTTGTTACGTAGATGAGTCGTCATCAGGATATATGTACATACTAGTTGTACCCGTTCGCTTCGCTGGGCCCCAGTGAAGATTCTCATTAACGCCCCCGCAACTAATGTAGGGAGTCCAACACTCATATATATATATTAGCCTATCCATTAAGTACATGTATTTTCTACATGGATACCAAGTTTCAAGTCAATCGGATGCATGCTTCAGTAGTTATAACAAAACATCCGTAAAAACTACTGTAGATTTATACCTATCTATACTAATATTATAAAGAGGAAAGATTTGTTTGTTTGTTTGTTTCGAATAGGCTCCGAAACTACTGGACCGATTTGAAAAATTATTTTTCCATTAGAAGCCGACATTGTCCCTGATGAACATAGGCTACTTTTTTTTTTTTTTTATTTTTTTTTTTTATTTCATGTGTGTTTTAATGTTTCCGAAGCGAAGCGAGGGCGGGTCGCTAGTATATTAATATAGATGTACTTTCATTTAGTATTTGGGTGCCGCTAACTGGTCGCATAGACATCGCTTAGTGGTGGATCCAGTGCTTAGAAGGCGCTGATGTGAAAATGGTTGACCAATTGAACACCAAATAATTCAGAAACAACCAAGAAAAAATACCTTAATAGTTTTTCTAGTAGCTGGAACCATAACTGTGAAGCAATTACTCGAAACCGCTAGAAATTTCTAATACAGAAAAGGCGAACGGTGGCCACAACCCATTTTAAACTTATCATTAAGTCGAATGAAAGTTTATAGACATCAATTTACTTGAGCGAGGATTTGTTGAAATTAAATTTTAAAAAAACATGGTAGGTATTTGTAGACTCTTTATTCTAAAATTGTTATCAATGAATAACGGTTTTTATTTTTAATTTTTACGAAATTGACAGTTTTTTTTTGGAAATATCAGAATTTCTTTTTTACAGCACGAGCAGGCAGACGAGCATACAGCCCACCTGATGATAAGTGGTTACCGTCGCTCATGGACGTCAGCAATGCCAGGGACAGGGCCAAGCCGCTGCCTGCCGGTTGAATGAATGTATAATACATAAAATATACCTTGTCGTGTCAGTGATTATGGACGAATTTCGGTTATTGGATGAACAGTGTTGTATGAAAATAACGGATTGTTTTATTTAATAAAAAACTGACCTTAAGCTCAACCACTTAAGGCGCAATTTAGAATACGCGTATACAAAACAGAACCAAGTCATCTTAATTGTTCAAAGGATATCAAATTAAATCTCATAAAGGAACTTACTCATGAACAAATGTCATGAATAATATTAACAACATATCAAGAATATAGAAATATTATGTCTGTCGTATTGAAGCTTCTTTAGTAATTTTAGTGAAAGTGATCTGCTGAAGCTTCTAATACTTGTGTATAAAGTACAGGTTTAGTTAAAAAAGTATTAAAAGTGGTACAACGAATATTCTACTTGAAGTCGTCGTGGCCTAACGGATAAGACGTCCGGTGCATTCGTGTTTAAGCGATGCACCGGTGTTCGAATCCCGCAGGCGGGTACCAATTTTTCTAATGAAATACGTACTCAACAAATGTTCACGATTGACTTCCACAGTGAAGGAATAACATCGTGTAATAAAAATGAAACCCGCAAAATTATAATTTGCGTAATTACTGGTGGTTGGACCTCTTGTGAGTCCGCACGGGTAGGTACCACCGCCCCGCCTATTTCTACCGTGAAGCAGTAATGCGTTTCGGTTTGAAGGGTGGGGCAGCCGTTGTGACTATACTGATAGAACTATATCTCAAGGTGTGTGGCGCATTTACGTTGTAGATGTCTATGGGCTCCAGTAACCACTTAACATCGGGTGGGCTGTGAGCTCGTCCACACAGCTAAGCAATAAAAAAAAAAAAAAAAAACTTATAATAAAAACAAGATTTCCAAAGTCAGCCATAAGTTTCTTGTCTCGACATTTCCACCGAATTTACCCAAACGCTCTCGACCTAAACAAATTACAATCATAGCTGATGGATCAAATTTCATTTCTTCTAAGTCATCCATAAAAGCTATGGTTCATTGTAAACAGTATTATAGACTAGTTCCTGAATCTTCATTCTCAGCATTAACTTTTTTGCTGGTCCTAGTTTTTTGACGTGCGGTAATAAGCTATTGAAAAATCCTATATCCTCATCTTTGGCTGGTTCGCGTGGCTCTCCTCCTGTTGTGCTTTTCTGGGCTTCGTCGTCATCATCGTAGAAATCCGCCTCCATTATTACAGGCTTCGTGTCGAATTCATCAAAATCATCTTCCTTGACGCTCACATCAGGAGCTGTCTCCGGTGGTGGTTCAATGTTGTAGTAACTAGTCCCTGGATCAGGCTCATAATCGTGGGAGTCATTGAAATGATCTTCGGGGATCTCGTTGCCTTCATAGTCATTGAACTGGTTGGTCAAGAATTGAAGTTTCGGGAGGAATTCCCACTCTGAGTCTTGTTTTCGGACTTCCTTCCTGGCCTGATCTCGAAGGTATTTCCACTTTAATCTAGCTTCATCACCTGGAATTTTTAACAAACAACGTATTTGGATTATACATTTAAATCATGCTTTTTTATATAAAAAAAATCGGTTGTCTGTAATGTCGGTTTACTGACGATAGTTGAACGTGACAACGTCATAAGAAAATACTGATGGAGTGGTTTCATTTTTCAAAAGATAATTTTAATTTGTTTGTTTGATAGATATTTTGTATGGACAATTGACACCATATTCATGTTTCACTGAACTTCATGCTTGACGAAAACATGTAAATGTATTATTGTATAGCAGCTGTACACGCGGATGCATCGCTCACTCAAGAGAGACAGAGGTCGAACGCTGCCGAACGCGGAGGCCGATTGTGCCTCTTTGTCGCTCGTTGGGCGCTCTCGCTTGCACTTCAAGCCTTAAATGGAACGCCTCAGAGCGAGGTAACGCCCCATGAGTCATGTTTTTTCGTGCGTGCAGCCGGCTCCGTCGAATTATAAGACGTTGTCACGTCAAAAAATACCTAATCGGTTCTAAATGATTCTCAATATTTAATAGACATACAATAAGAACTCACGCGTCACTTCCAGCTGCTGTGAAACCTCCTTCCAGCACTCGTCCAGCTTATACCAGTTATGGTGTCCCTTTAACTGCCTGTTCCATATTATTTCTCTGGCCTGGACCAATTCAATCAGCTTATTCATGTCCACGTCTATCGTTCTTCTCTTATTCATCAATAATTTCTTTCTCATCGTGTATCCTAGTTTCGGTCTCTTCATGGACTCGTCAAGAGAATTGAACACCTCGTCGGCGGTATCTTCATCGCCCTCCTCCTCTTCAGCCAGGAATTGGTGGTGAATAAATTTCAGTTTCTGAAAATGCGGCCACTCCGATTCCCCAGGTCCCTTCTTCATTTCTTTCCGGCATTGGTCTTTGAGATTCTTCCAGCGCTTGCGACAGTTCAAACCTGGAATTAGGGTTATGATGCGATAGATAATATTGTCATGGATCAGTTTTTCTGTTTCGGATAACACGTTGAGCGTCAGATTAGCAACTAGCATTAAAGCTTGTTTGAAAACGCATAGTTTGATTGTATAGCAGGTACGAGAACAGTTGAATACTTTATCGGTATTAAATATTAGGTATATTTAATATATTTACTGGTAGGTATTTACTGGTAGGACCTCTTGTGAGTCCGCGCGGGTAGGTACCACCACCCTGCCTATTTCTGCCATGAAGGACTAATGCGTTTCGGTTTGAAGGATGGGGCAGCTGTTATAACTATACTTGAGACCTTAGAACTCAAGGTGGGTGGCGCATTTACGTTGTAGAGGTGTATGGGCTCCAGTTACCAGTTACACCAGGTGGGCTGTGAGTTCGTTCACCCATATAAGCAATAAAAAAAAACACAGTATATTGAAAAATTAATAAAACAAACAATATAATTAATATTGTAAATAAAGACTCAATTTTTTGGTGTATGATTTACAAATTAAACCAGATATGCGATCAATTGAAAAGCGCAATGTAATTTTTACACCAACATGGTCTCTTTGTAGGAAAGGAAGAGAGAGCATTCTCTCTCCAATCAAATTAACACTTATAATCCAAATAGTTTGTTGAAATCAATTATTGTTGAAATACACGTTTGTAGAAATGGGCCTTTTGGGTTTTAATAGATGACCAGTTGATGTTTAGTCGTTAACTGATAACAATTGAAAGCAATTTACATTTGTATGTAATGTACATTTGGAGAATCAATTGTATTCTAATTGTGCACTCATTTTTCCTTTACCTAAATAGTAAAATATTACGTAACAACATACAGCAATACAAAACCGAGACAATAGCTATTCCCTGGTAGCCTAAAGGGCTATGCTAGCCACGCTACAGCACGTAGGCGAGATCACGAGCTCAACCTAAGAGTGTGCTATCACTAGCCTCAACAAGAGCAGTGGTTCTCAAACTTCGATCAACAATAGTAACTGTTGATCGAAGTTCTCAAACATAAAAAAGTAGTGATTCGCTGAATCCACCACCGGACCCGAATCGCGACACACTGTGAAAATCCGGCGAAAAATTCAGTAGGTAAAGACAGTAGCGTTAACAATGTCTCGTTAACTTCGATCAATAATACTACTATTGATCGAAGCTCGTTAACAATCTCCTTTAAAAATAATCAAAAAATACGGAATACAAAAATAACAAAAGAGACAAAAGACACTTGAGCTTGTTTTCTCTCTTTCTTTAGCATTTGAAACTGCATTGAAAAATACAATACAGTGTAAATATAGGTATCTGTGTTACAAAATATCCGTAAGACCGTAATTTATGTACTCAGCATTGAATTACCGTTCCTATATCTCGGTATTAAGTTAACCCTCCAGGCTCTAAGCAACATTTGGGTTCGTATTTATATTGTGGTACTGTTTACTTTGTATCACAAAGTACGCAGTTTTTAACACAAAAAAAATTATAATGCGTTAACAAAATTAAAAAGTAGTTTTTGTTTTAATTACGAATTAATTTTGACTTCTTGCATTAGTAAACTGACATCTATATATTAATACGTGAAGGGAAAACTTTGTATCCCTTTTTACGAAAATTGCGCGGACGGAGGAGTATGAAATTTCCCAATATAGAGAATATAGAGAAGTGTACAATGCTATTTTTTTTAAATAATGCATAAAAGATACATTAAATCAATAAAGAAAACATTACACACACTATCATGTATTTGACACACACATATACTCTTTGTTTATTGTCAATTGTCAAACTTTTGTTAGTGTTTAAAGCCTGTGGTCAAATTGAGAATAGATGAATATTGTTTGTCTTTATTATTATTTATGTAGGCATAGTGTAGTTTTGGCGAAATCTGTGATTATATTATCACTACATAGTATAAAACAAAGTCGCTTTCTCTGTCCCTATATTTGTCTGTCCCTATGTATGCTTAAATATTTAAAACTACGTAACGGATTTTGATGCGGTTTTTTTTAATAGATAGAGTGATTGAAGAGGAAGGTTTATGTGTATAATAACATCCATTAAATAGCGGAGAAATCAATAATAAATTACAGTTTCCGAAACGAAGCGAGGGCGGGTCGCTAATATAAGTATAATAGTATTTGACAACAGAACCATAATAATGTTTAAACATAAAATTTCAATTGATTAAAGTCGAATTTCGACAACTGCTGGACCACTAATTTTCGATAAATGAATTTTTTACTTTTGTTGCATATTTAAATTATGTATGTCTGTATGTATGTATAAATTATAGTATGTCTATCCGTGGTTGGATATGAATTTAAAAATTACAAACAGCGCGCGCTCCGACCCAAGGCTGTTGAACTTCATCGAGCCGAGCGAGAGCAAGCGGTTAAGTAAAAACGCTACTCACTTGACGTGCCCACCTCAGCCGCCACCTCATTCCAATAACGCTCCAGCTTGAATCGGTTCCTGTGGCCTCTGTAACTCTTATCCCAAAGGCACTCCCTAGCTTGGACGGCTTCAATGAGCTTATCCATGTTTTTGGCACGGGCGCCTTTAGGTTTAGTTTTCATTGTGAGCGGGTAGCGGGTGCTGTCAGCGACGAACGGCGCGGGACTGACGAGGCAAGTCGCCCCCGCCCCGCGCGTGCGTCCGCTGCGGCACTCGCTCTCGCTACCGCTGGGTGTGGTCGTTATCGCGCAGATGTGACGCTCACTTCACTATTAGTTCTTATTGCCTACATTATTTTTTGTCTGAGAGCGCTACTTTGAAATATGAAATGAAAACCCTTTAATTATGATTTAAGCCTTGATAAAACGAAAATGATACTCGCAGAGATATTTATGGACTAGAGAGAAAGAGACAGAATATTTTTGAAGATTCCACTTCTACAGAGTAGGAATTACATGCCTTTTTTTAAATCTGAATGTTTCTTTTACTTAAATATCTACTCTTTTAATTTATTTTAAAATTGCGCAGAATATTTTTGGATGTGATCAGCATTTTTTGCTTTCTTCAGTAAAAACGTAATTTTCTCTAACCAAAATCAGCTTACAGCTTCATCAATAAAACTTTTCTGCCCTGAGAATTTTCGTACTTTGCTTTGCACGAGTAGAAGACATAAATAAAAAAATGAAAGGAGAGAACTTATAATGTCGAGTTTACTATTCTCATTTTATTTTAATCGAAAACTGTAAAGGTTTTCGTGCTCACAGGAGACTGTCTATATCAACTGAAAAAAAAGTACTATTAAAAAGTTTTAAATCCTAAACATTGACATACGTTAAATATAGGCAGATGTGTTCAAAATTAGACATGAACTATTTTTTGGTGACACTTAATTAGGTCATTATTTCAAAAAAACCCTTCTACATTTCAAATCTTTGTGGAAAAGATATATCGCTGTCCTATTCGCTCGCCGCGTGGCTCCCCTCTCGACAAGCATCGTCGCCTAATCCGCTTTACTAAAAGAGTTTTGACTTTCTCCACAGTTTCATCACGACTCAATTCAATGCGTTTTGAATTGCCACAAATCGAATGCATCTTCATACGTAACGAGAGATGTATTACGTACTAAACGATTTAGTTGTATTATTTTCGAACGACAGTGCGCTTTAGTAGAGGTTGGGTAGGAATTATGGTAGTGATAGCGTTTCACTACAAATGTTATACGGCAGTCTTAAAATCGATGACATAATGTCAAATACTATAATATGTACTAATTTTATGTTATATTAATACGTGAAGCAAAAACTTTGTATCCCTTTTTACGAAATTTGCGCGGACGGAGGACTATGAAACTTTCCACACTTATAGAGAATATAGAGAAGAAGTGCACAATGCTAATATTTTTTAAAAATAATGCATAAAAGATACATTAAATCAATAAAGAAAACATTACACACACTACATACCATGTATTTCACGCACACACGCATGCATACTATTTATTGTCAAACTTTTTTTCTTGACGTCTGTTGTCAAATTTAGATTAAATATTGTTTGTCTTTGTTAATATTTTTTATAGTGTAGTCTTGGCGAAATTTGTGATTATAGAAGTATAAAATACTATAATAGTGTACAAACTTAAAATTCCAATTAATTACAGTCGAATTTCGACTACTGCGGGACCTCTAGTTTTATGTTATTATAATAAGTCCAAGTTGCAAATGAAACAGGTTTATTAGAACACGATTCAATACTGTAATGTGTTTGTATATGCAATTAAACTTAGTTCATAGTGATGAACAAAGCAAGACCAAAGTAAATTTTGCTCATCACTAATTTACCCAGAAACCATTCGGCTCTAAAATAAACGCTAGTGTTTCTTAAGTTTTTTTGAAGTGAAAACTTCTTTAGAATCGTTGTGATTTCAAACCGGATGCAACGGAAAAAACGACAGGTAAGAGACACAAATACAAAAATGTGTAAGATGAAGCCAGCAAAGAATGAGACAGAAATATACATACTATTTAATACAGCGCCATCTGTGAGATTTTTTAATACTAACGTGTGTATGAAAGCTCTTCTAGTGAATTTTAATTTAGGCTTATACGTGAAATTAAAATATCAATTCACAGAGGGCGCTACCTTACAATTATTTACTAATGACAAAATTTTACATATACTTAAGACGTTTAGGATAATTATATTTTAATTTTGGAAGGTTTCACTTCTACCACGTGTGAATTGCACACATGTTTTTTTATTGCTTAGTTAGGTGGACGATCTCACGGATCACTTAGTATTAAGTGATCACCGGAGCCAATTGTAATTGTAACAACGTAAACACCGCCACCCAACTTGAAGTCTTCAACCATGCGTTTTCCTGTCGCTATAACAAAAATTATTCTTATAGATCCTTTTTATTTTCAAACAGTGGTTATTTCTTTTTTTTTTTATACTTACTATTAAAATTTTACAAAGAAAACTAACAATACAAAAAACCATGAATATTTTGATCCACTAAAAGCATGTGTTGACGCTATTTTAACTCATAAATATTTTGGATCTAAGAATCTCCTCTGTCGTTTAGTCATGCATATACCTACTTACTTCTTGTCTTGGTATTGCTATTCCTTAGGATCAATTTTGCTCATCACTATTAAATACATCATTACACTACGTATAATAATTAACATAGTGCTATCAATTTCAATAAGACTAATTAAAATTAATTTTACGTTTTAATATTGTCACTTTTTTGTCATTATATTATTTATGACTATTAAATAGCAACGAACAAAACCTTAGTCGTCCGGGACCAAGAAAAACTTAAAGTATTCAAAACTTCGGAAATAATGTAATGATAATAAAAAAACTCTAGCTTTAAAACGTAAAAGTTTTTTTGATTTTATCTAGAACTCACCAAATCCGGAGAAAATACTTTATGAATCTACTTCCAGATCGGATTCGGCGACCCGCTGAGATCCGGCGAGAAACTCAGCTGATGTTTGAGTTAGGTTGCACATCGAACTCTTTGCCGAGTTCGACGAGTACGCTTACCGTCAAGGGAAGCAACTGTCAAAGACACTAGTGACAGAACGAATACCTACAACTATTACTAATACAAATATGAAAATTGATTGTAAATATTATTCGATCGCAAAAGCAACACCTTAAGAATCATTTTCTAGACGACCACAGTAAGATACATGAAATTACAAAAAAAGAAAGAAAAGTGGATCACTCTGGATAGAATACGACTTACCCTTTGCCGGAAGCTACCGAATTTCCCAACGAGAAGTCCAGTCTTAATAAACACTGCCAAATCCATTACCGAACATCCGTTACGCGTATAACTTCGATTGAAATACGAAATTCTCTATCGCAATACTTAGCTTACAATCAACCGTCTAATCGAAGTTTAAAAATAGATTCCGGCCTCACTTTTGGGATGTTTCGGAATTCGTGAAAAAAATATATAATATTACAAAAAAAAAAAAAAAATTTAAAAAAAAAGAGGTGCCCGCTGAGTTTCTTGTAAGTTCTTCTCAGGACGGAGGCTAGTTTTTGTGAATTGGCGGTAGTTTTATTTGACGTTCAGCAAGTATGTACTTTCATTTATGTTGAATAAAAATTTTTGATTGATTGATTTGACTGATTGATTAATTAATTGATTGGTGTTTCCAGTAACGCGTGGAGTTCACGGCTTTTACGGTAGTAACCACCAGAGCACCAAAACCTATAGACGGAAGATAATCCACTAACTGTTACACTTGCTTCGTACGGTTGCTTCGCGGTACTTAAGCAGAATTGCTTCTTCTTGCGCGAACCCACAATAGGTTCTCGGTAACACGAAGACGGTTGCAGACCGCCAATGAGACTGACATAAGGCATCCCTTTTGCAATGACCAGCGATGACGTAGATTCGGGTAACCACGCATTGTGAATTGCAATTGATATGAATTAATTTTTTTATTACTATTATTATTATTGCTACGCGCTACGGTTCGGAATAAATAAAATCCCACCAAAGTACAACTAAAAACTGTATTCAACACTTAGAACACTTCACAAACACTTTAAAATTCTCAATTCGCTTCTTCCGCTTCGCTTCAAGTGATCCGTTCGCTGTTTCGCTTCGAGTAGTTCCGATTACTAACTGACTGCGTGTTTTTTTTTTCCTACCTAAGCTGAGAGGCTTGAGAGGCTACATCAGCGTAACCTTAACTAGTAGGTGAGCTCACGGGGCTCATACCTGACGACGTTGCTAACACGAACCCTAGCACGAGCCGTGCTTCGCAGAATCTGCCAACGGATCGGAAACGCGACCCACTATGAAGATCCCGCGAGAAACTCAGTGGGCTGTGTCTGAGGGTTCATTTACTCGTCGAGCCCTTCGTCGCAAGCGACGGGTTCGACGAGGACGGTGACCGGGGACTGCGTGCCATCTCTGCAACGCTTTTATAGCCGATACCACATCCCTAGAATTATCGAGAGTATTCCACACATTCGAAACATCGGGAATAGTATACTCATATTATCGTACTAATTAACTATTTCTAGGATTCACAAAAACTAAAGGAAATATTATTTTGACACTTTTTAATTAACACTTAACAAAAACTAGATTATGTATTCTCGCGTACTATTTCACCTCTCATTCTTAACAGTATCTGGTCTTATATCTATAAATGCCATTTACATATGCACCCTCAAACCTTTATTGGTTTAAAACGCTATTCCAACTCTAGCGTGTAAATAAATTCAATCACTGAGTTAACGTATTGTTTTTTATTATGTCAAAGAAAAAGTAAATAAGTAAAAATGATTCTGAATAAAGATGCTAAACGAATTATGACAGGCAGTAGATTATTAAATCATTTGAACTAAATTCGTAATATTTTTGAATTCATTCTAATTGGTCAGAAGGTATCTTCGCCCCGATTTTGTCTGGAAGTCACGTCAACGATATACGAATCTGGATGTAGTGTGGACCGCGGTAACCGCCCTAACTCGCCTGGGTTTGGTCCAGAGTGAGGATCGACCGTCGGGAGAGAATTAACGGGAGCCGCTTAGTGAGCCTCTACCTACTCCGGTCCGGTCTTTACTTTGTTCGTTTACCGAGTTCCACTTACCTTGGGCGCACGCTTATGTACGTGGGCCGCGGAGATTCGGTCCCCAGCCCGAAAAATAGGCCAATGAAGTTGAGGCGGATCCTGAGACCATTCATCCATCCCACCATAAGTAATACACCAACTGTCGATCGCATTACCTCAGTATAATATTCAAGAACGCTGCTGTCCATTCTCCAGTCACCCCAAGTCACCTTTTTCGACTTACACGGGAGGAGTTAGGGTGATGCTATGCTGTACCGATACCACACATAACCATACGAATATTAGGTGATATGCTTATGAAATGTAATTAAAACTGATGAAAGGCTTGACGAGTAAATTAACCCATAGACACAGCCCACTGAGTTTCTCGCCGGATCTTCTCAGTGGGTCACGTTTCCCATCCGGTGGTAGATTCGGCGAGGCACTGCTCTCGCTAGGGCCAGTGTTAGCATCACCTCCGGTTAAGTACAGCGGTAATTTATTTTGTTTTATGTAAACATAAACATCGTTCAATGATTTTATACATTTTTCGAACGCCGAAAAAAATTGTACAGATCTTTAGGTTTTAGGTAGTACCTACGTAATTCTCGATTCAAATATTGAAGAAAAAGCGGTTTGAAGCTGTTGACAGATATCGTATGGTCTTAGATCTTTGATTTAACTGTCATCCGATCTGTACCAAATTCGACAGGATCAGCCGCTAGTTTAATCCGAAAATTTCCTGAAAATTGTATAGAAATCGATAGCACCATTTGGAATGTACATACGTCGACTTTTATAAATATATAGATTTAATTCGATATTTTGTGGAGTGTCTAAGTATCATACAAGTATAGACAAAATGTAACCCATGCTACCTCTAATACCCGGACTTTCAATTATCAAAATTAGTAGTAAAATTAGTATTTAGTACTGGTGGTAGGACCTCTTGTGAGTCGGCACGGGTAGGTACCACCACCCCGCCTATTTCTGCCGTGAAGCAGTAATGCGTTTCGGTTTGAAGGGTGGGGCAGCCGTTGTAACTATACTTGAGACCTTAGAACTATATCTCAAGATGTGTGGCGCATTTACGTTGTAGATGTCTATGGGCTCCAGTAACCACTTAACACCAGGTGGGCTGTGAGCTCGTCCACACATCTAAGCATATAAAAAAAAAGAACAAATAAATTATATTGAAAAAATACAACGATTATATAGTTTACCATCATGACAGATATGTAGGTATGTATGTACCATATAAGACGGGCTTTAGACAGGCCTATATTTCCGCTAAATCAGCAGACCCATTGCGCATGAACGCTTCCAAGTGCCACTTGAGTTCACTCTACTGAACTCACTAGGCGGTCTTCATTCGATTCTAATTAAATAAAGCCTGAGAAAAGCATAACAAAAAACACAAAATTTTAATCAAGAGGTTAAGTGAAAAAAACTCCTGACAAAATTATAATAGCAAAGTAATTTTCGAGGCATTTGATTCTACTCGTCGGGGACTATTGATAACATAAAAAGGTAGGCGCTTTTAGCGGTGAAATACTAGTTGATTTATTTCACTATATTCAACAATTCTTCACGAACTTAGTTTTCGTGTCACAAAAGGTCATAGATAAATTATTCTATGACTGCTACTATTAATGTATTTGAAGTTGCGCACGCTAAAGAAACTATGTACTGACTAATATTTCTTAAAGAATGTTTTTTTTTTTTTTTTTTTTTATGATTCATAGTGTACTGGTGGCCCGAAGGCCTTTCCAGTTTCACCAGGACAGGTGGGCGAGCAAAGGCTCAGCCAAGAGGGGTGGGATTTGCTAACAACTGCCCGAGCGCCTCCGAAGGAGACCTAACAACTCAAGAGCAATTGTTTCGCGAATGAATCTACTACCGGATCGGAATCGCGACCCGCTGAGAAGATCCGGCGAGAAACTCAGCGGGCTGATGCATGGGTTAGGTTGCACGTCGACCTCTTTGTCGAGTTCGACGAGTACGGTTACCGGGGTCCCTAAGCCTGCCCCTAGTATTAGAGCTGAAGGCATCTAATGCAAAGGTTATTGGATCTGATGGATCCGTAAGGACGTGGAAAAAAGAATGTCTCTTTGCAGCTATGAATCTTCTTGTTAAATTATATGCATTCGTCTATTGTGAAAAGGCCAATGACATTGGAAGATCAATTGTAAACAACACTTTATAGTGAAATCTATCGAAATAGAACTGTTAAGGATATTATTGTGTATTTAATTATATATTTTTTTCTCAAAGTATTAGTTAGTAATAATCGTATGAATGCGTAGTAAAAAAAAAATTATATATAATAATTTTATAATTTTATAAATGCAATTATAAAATTCCTAGTCTACGCCGCGCCGTGTTAATTCATGTAAATTATTGTTTATTTTAACCGACCTGACAAAAATGCAGCTTTTTATTTATTGCTTATATGGGTGGACGAGCTCACGGTCTAAATGATGAAGTGGTTACCGGAGCCCATAGACCAGTGATTCTCAACCACTGTTCCGCGGCACTTTTGTGTGCCGCCAAATTTCAAAAGTGTGCCGCCAAATTTTGCGAATATATAATAATGTTAATATTATTAAATTATATCATTTTAAAAGAAAAATATTTTAAACATGAATATATATTTAAATCCACAAAAAAAAATTATAGTATATTTTAGTTTATTTCGTATATTAAAATTTTTTGATAAACTATTTATGCAGTGTGTTGTAGTAAGTAAATAATGTTTATCTTTTTTTTTGTGTGCCGCCAAATTTTGAAATCGTTAAATATGTGCCGCAACAAAAAAAAGGTTGAGAATCACTGCCATAGACATTTACAACGTAAATCCCACCACCCACATTGAGACATGAGTTGTAAGGTCTCACTTTTAACAGTAAAACGGCTGCCCCACCCTTCAAACCGAAACGCATTACTGCTTCACGGCAGAAATAGGCAGGGTGGTTGTACCTACCCGTATGGACTCACAAGACGTCCTACCACCATTAATTACGCAAATTATAATTTTGCGGGTGTGATTTTCTCATTTTATGTTTATACTGGTCTAGCTTGTTTGTCGATAGACCAACTTAAGTTCTTTATTTCGTTCCCCAGATTCTGTTCGGTGAATGGCTCACCAGCAAAATGTCAGGGATGACAGGTGCCAGCATGCTTCGTACGCGCCGCAAGGATGTCAACGTCAAACCGAATCGGAAGTGAGTATTAACTGCCAGAATAGTAGAGGTTATTGGATAAAATTTTATTGATTTTAGGCTGTATGCTCTACTCTTACGTATAGTGTAACACCAAATGGCACCGCTTTGTATTTCCGTCCTTCTTGTCACCTTTTATGCTGTTAGTGAAGTGGTTAAAAGATAAAACGTTTAAATAGTTCCAGCGAGTCTTGTTTATTAACCTAATCTCAATAGAGGTAAGGGGCACCATCTTGTACAGGAGACTACATGAAAAAGTGTCCACTGATAAACAGCAAGTTATTGTTTGAAGACTCACAGAAACAGCGTTAGTATGGAAAGTGGAAATGATAATATGAATATAACAGTTTTAAACTGACTGAAGTGTGCTGGGTTGAAGTGAAGTGTAGTAAGGTTATGGTGCGAATTTTATAATCTTACCACTTTCTACCTTAATTTCTCCCTTTCAGCGGACACTTTTTAAAACACAGAGATTTTTCGTTGTTTTTTTTTATTGCCATTGTAGGCAGAGGGGCATACGGCCCACCTGATGGTGAGTGGCTACCGTCGCCCGTGGACTTCAGCAATGCCAGGGGCAGAGCCAAGCCGCTGCCTACCGGAAATTCACATTTCTACCCTCCATACATTAACTGTACATATTGTATTCCACCTTATTAATACGGGAAAAGACCTCGCGATCTATCACTTGATCAAAGCTGTTTTGATCACTCACCAACATGTCTATATCTGAAGTATTAAGAACTGCCGAAGATAGAGATCCGTGGGAAAATTGTGCATTAAAAGATCAGAGAAACATCTTCAAAATAGATGAGATCTTCAGAAATGAAGATACCGACTCGTAATAAAGATTCTACTTTATAATGGCAATAGGATGGAAGACTATTCGGATAAGTACTGCTACCTGCTTTATTTCCGAAGCTTATGATTTCAAAGTAACGGTATTCAGGTTATGATATCTACTCTTTTTTTCTCCTACCTATGCTGATAGCTTTGAGATACTACATCAGCTTCTCCGTGACGTATAGGTGAGCTCACGGGACTGGAACCGGGAGTGTTGCTAACACTCGCCCTAGCAAGAGCAGTGCCTAGCAAAATCTACCACCGGATCGGAAACGCGACACACTGAGGAGATCCGGCGAGAAACTTAGTGGGTCGCGATTCCGATCCACTGGTAGATTCTGGGATCCCTGCTCTTGCTAGTGCTAGGGTTAGGGGTAGCAAGTTCTCCCAGATTAAGCTCGTAAGCTCATCTACCCGTCTGGGCCTAACGAGAGTAGCGTCAAAAAAGCAGGCCTAGCGAAAGGAGCAGGCCTAGCGAAAGGAGGTGACCTATGTCGATTTTACATTTCGAAATGTAAAATATATTATAGGCCTCCTATTATAGGCCTTCTATAATACGAGATAATTAACTCAAAGGTATCCCACTATTTCGGATTTCGGCAATCGTATATTGGAAGAAAAATTTTAATGCGACAAAAGTGAAATTACATTGTGATTATTTTTTTCGTTAATTGTCTTAGACTGGACCGGAAATCGTCCCGGGGCATGCTATACGAGAACGAAGAACTCCGACTACGCACAATAAACATAAATGCTGAAGTTGAAAGAGGTAAGAAATACAGATTAGATCGCATAGCACAATAGTTCTTAGTCGCAAAGACAAATTTCACAAGTAATTGTTTTTGTTGTTCATTAATTGAGCTACGGTTTGCTAAAATACAAGATTAATCAATTAGCGAATGTGGTTTAATTATTTTGTGCCTTAAATTATTTTTTTTATTGAACTCAAGGCTCATAGTGTTAAGTGGCTATTGGCACTCATAGACATCACTAGGTGATTACACTCTTACGACTAAAGGTCTATGTCTTTAGTTGTATACGAATTACGCAAATTTTAACTGTTGTCGCTTTGATTTTTATTACAAGAAGTTAGTACTTCGTCATCTAAATTACTCGTTTCATTATAAAAATTGGTACTTACGGTACTTACCTACGAAGATTAAACCCCAGAACAAACGCACTGCTCGATGTATATGCACCGGGCGTCTTATGCTTTAGACTACGACTAGAAAAACCTATATTTCTAATATGCTCTCTGCGAAGTAATGCCACATACCTCACGCGCTCCCTAAGGCGCCACGTCGATAAAGCGGCGCGACACGAGAACCCTCTCATCGTGGCCGCCGGTAACTACATTCCCGATCCTGCGGACAGAATGGAAAGCAGTCGACGTCGCCCCAAACACGTCATTTCGGATCCTCCCGATCCACTAACGGTGCTTTTAGGTACCTCAAGCACCGGTCACCGTTCTCGTCGAACCCGTCGCTTGCGACGAAGGGCTCGACGAGTAAATTAACCCTCAGACACAGCCCACTGAGCGATCCGGTGGTAGATTCTGCGAAGCACGGCTCTTGCTAGGGTTCGTGCTAGCAACGTCGTCAGGTTTGAGCCCCGTGAGCTCACCTACTGGTTAAGGTTACGCTAATATAGCCTCTCAAGGCTCTCAGCTTAGGTAGGGGAAAAAGAGCCTGAACTAAGAATTAAAAGGGTACTTTTTTCAGTCTGGTCTCATTCTAGTCCGGGTGTTAGACAAGAGTAATAATTATTTTTTATTATCATCAGCGTTTCCAAATTTTCAAAATAATTGAAAATTGGAAGACGTCTTGATAAATTGAAGACATGAATAGATGAAGGGGTTAAGTACCATTTTTAAGATTGATAGTTTTTACATTGAATGAAGGTCTTATGTGCCTATAAACCATATTAGACCTTAAAATTCCGAGCTTAAAAGCTATTTTTAGAAATAGCATGTGATGAAAGAATTATGTACGAAGAAAAAGTACAAGTAACAAAAGTTTGTAGCCCGTTTTCTCAAAATTAACAAAATGTATCATATCCCCTTCATCCACTCACTCATGTCTTCAATTGATGAAGATTACTTTCATAAATTCCTGTTCTAAGCGCAAATCCCAGTAATATAAGTGTATAAAAAACATCAAGTGTGAGGTCCTAAAAGTTGCCATAGATCGTTTCTGGGAAAAGGACCAGTTGCTCTGAGCAATTTTTTTCAGAATGACAGCTACAGTCGAATCAGTATTTTATTATTAGTTACATTGCGTAATTACCGGTGATTTTTCTCTTGTTTTGTCGTTCTGACATTAATTTGTATCCAGATCGATCTATGTTCAGGTATCATGCATTACCATAAAATCACAATCTCAGTTTACTTCTATAACATTCCTCGCAAACATTCAGACCGTCAGCCAAAGCTGCTCCGTGGCACGAATGGGCGCCATAATATCACCGCCATAAAAGTCTTCTCTAGTCTTCTGAAACGTAAAATTTACGCATCTTCTCTTTCAACTTCAGGTCAGTCAGACATAAAGAAGTTAAAACGTGAAAACGAACAGCTGAAGAGGGAGATATCGGCCCTTCGTTATGAATACGACAGACTGGACAGCATGCTCAGGGAGAGAAGGTCATCACCAGAACACTCGGACGTGCGTTACGCAAATATTAAAACGTAAAACCTAAATTAACTCCCAAATTCCGGAGGGGAAGAGAAGCGAGCGTTGAATCTCCTAACTGATGCTCTGAATACTCTCCATTCTATCTATAATCTATACTAATGTATAAATCTACAGTGGTTTTTACGGATGTTCCGTTATAACTACTGAACCATGCATCCGATTGACTTGAAACTTGGTATACATCTAGAAAATACATGTACTTAATGGATAGGCCAATATTTATATGAGTGTTGGACTCCCTACACCAGTTGCGGGGGCGTTAATGATGAGAATGTTTGTGGGGGTGACAAATAATAATGTTAATTTTAAATGCCCAGCGAAGCGGACGGGTACAGCTATTCAATAATAAGCCGGTCAAACGTAACCGGAGACATGCAGGACTCATTCTCCAGAGAGGTTTTTCTGCTATATTACGCCGTGTAGGTTCAAGATGAAACAATTGCAGAACCGGTTAAGCTGCTTCTGTATTATACTCGGCATACCTACCACAAAATTCTGGGTTTATATACCTTCCGTCTCCAGATACAGGATTATTACATAGAAGCACTGTGAACATTTTCCCTGGAATTATGAGGGTTTATTTATTTAATGATGGTAGTTGTAAAGTAATCTTTGATGTATAAAATATATTGAAATTGAAATTTGATTTGGTGCACACATTGAAAACCTTGTTTTAAATCGTAAATGACTGACCACGCCATAGTTCGGGACGCAGTGCCATTTACAAATGACTTTTACAAGAAATTAATAGAAAATTATGTAAATATAGAATAATAAACGGTTAAGCTTAGACTACAAACTTTTTAACGACATAGAGTACCTAAGGCTTTTCCACCCAGAGCAGTTTAGGCAATGGCTCATCTGTGGTCCTAGTTTCACTACGTAGTATAAAACAAAGTCGCTTTCTCTGTCCCTATATCTGTCCCTGTGTATGCTTAAATCTTTAAAACTACGCAACGGATTTTGATGCGGTTTTTAATAGATAGAGTAATTGAAGAGGAAGGTTTATATGTATAATAACATCCATTAAATAGTGTAGAAATCAATAATAAATTACAGTTTCCGAAGCGAAGCGAGGGCGGGTCGCTAGTTACTAATAAACTAATAACCATCTATTTATCCATCCACTGACGCCGTTGTGCAGTAGCTAGCGCCCCTAGTTGTTGCGCCAAGGATCGTGGGTTCGATTCCCACATCGGCCTACATTCTTGTGATGAAGAGGTTTGTTTGCTCTTTGTCTGGGTATCTGTTATCTACGTATTATGTATTTGTTTAAAAACGTATATAAATATAAGTAGACTAGACACTTTTGAGACGCCGATATTATCCAAGTTGGCAGATGAGATGTTAACTCGGACCTTTGTTACATTGAAACATAAGCTACTAGCTGTACCCGTCCGCTTCGCTGGGCATTGAAAATTAATATTATTTCTCACCCCCTACAAAGATTCTCATCATTAACGCCCCCGCAACCGGTGTAGGGAGCCCAACACTTATATAAATATTAGCGTATCCATTAAATACATGTATTTTCTAGATGGATACCTTGAAGTCAATCGGATGCGTTATAACGGAACATCCGTAAAAACCACTGTAGATTTATATATTGGTATAGATATGTCAGTCTCTGATACCCATAACACAGTGCATCCTAATTTTGGGGCTGGACGACCGTGCGCGATTTATTTCCGGTTACTATTATGAAACATAGTATCCTCGTCTGCCTATTAAGGCAATAAAAACGCAACGTCATAACTGTTTAATGATGATAAGTGATTTCCAATCTAAATATCAGTATATAAAACACAATGTCGCTTGGCAGGACAGCGTGTCGTTATGCAGCGCGTGTCCAGAATGTGCCAGTGTGGACGGTTCGTCGCGGGCGGTCGCCTTCCATGACCTGAGCGTGGTGCCTGAAGAAGGCGAACAGGAACCTAAGGTACGTTAATAAGGTCACTTATATGTCTAGCAACTATAAATATTTTACTGGTGGTGGAATGACGTCTTGTGACTCCGCATAGGTAGGTACCACCACCCCGCCTATTTCTGCCGTGAGATAGTAATGCATTTCGGTTTGAAGGGTGGGGCAGCTGTTGTACTGAACCGAGAGTTTAGAACTCATGACTCAAGATGGGTGGCGGCATTTACGTTGTAGATTTCTATGGGCTCCGGTAGCACCAAGTGGGCCGTGAGGTCTTTTTTTTTCCTACCTATGCTGATAACCTTGAGAGGCTATTTAAGCTTCTCCTTGACATGTAGGTGATCTCACGGGGCTCAAACCGGGAGTGTTGCTAGCATTGGCCCTAGCAAGCCCCTAGCAAGTTTGAGCCCCGAGAGCTCACCTACACGCTAGGGCAACGCTGAAATAGCCTCAAGGCTATCAGCATAGGTAGGTAGGTAAAAAAAAACTATACAAACAAAACAATTTTCCACGTCACTGCCAAAAAGCGCTCAAGGCAAATTTACCTTTGACTCTTAAATCGACATTCGGCTTCGAGTGTGGATTCGCTTAAGTCCAGAAATAGTTTAGGGATGATTCACGAGGCATGTGGGACTTTACGCGCATACATCGAGATATATGACTAATTTTAGTGTCATTAGTCGACGGGAAAACACAAATACGGTACGGTACGGTGGTAGGACGTCTTGTGAGTCCGCGCGGGTAGGTACCACCAACCTGCCTGTTTGTGCCGTGAAGTAATGCGCTTCGGTTTGAAGGGTGGGGCAGCCTTGTATGGTTCAATCTTATACCTTAGAACTCATGTCTCAAGGTGGGTTGCGGCATTTACGTTGTAGATGTCTATGGGCTCCGGTAACCACTTAACACCAGGTGGGCCTTGAACTCGTCCACTCGTCCAAGAAAATCTTTCGCGAACCGAATGATGCTCAGAGATCGACGACCAGACACGATTTGATTCTTTAGCAAATTCTTCAATTTTTTTTTATATTATAGCCATTCATAAATTACTTACTACATGGCTATTATGTTAATGGCTTTATAACACACACTCACAGTACCTAATGCTTAGTTTTAATATATTATTTTGAAGAACATATTTGAAATTTGAAAATTTCAAATTCACAATTGACATTGTCTATGACAACAACAAGATATTATTTTTGTGACTAAAATTGTATATTAAAAAAATAAATAGAATCTACCTTTTAAATCCTATCATATAATTGTCAATTCTTCGGCTTTAACGAGTCGCTGACATAATTAAAACTACATATTTTTACAGTATAACCGCACCACTTTTATTGTCATTTAAATACTATTTTTGACGTTTTGAATACATTACAGTTTTCGTAATCGCCCGCATTGTGAGTCTTCATAGAAAACGCGACATGAAGCCGTAAAATTCTAATAGTTTTAATTATCAAAGGATTCATTAAAAAGGTTCAAAAAAAACTGCTACATCATCGTAATAAATTAATAGTTATAAATCATCTAATGCTTTTGGTATGCGTTGTGAATGTGTAACAGGATTTTGTTAGGTAAATATATGGCAATTTTATTTACTACTAGCTGACCCGGCAGACTTCGTAGTGGCTCAATCGATAAACAAAAGACCCAAACTTTTTGTAAAAAATAAACTTAAAACAAACAAAAATAATCTGTCCGACGGGGTACGCATCAAAGGAAAAACAAAATTGTTATTTTTATTTAATTCCGAACATTTTCATTCATTTATCTACCTTTTAAAACTTCTCTGGACTTCCACAAATAATTCAAGACCAAAATTAGTCAAATCGGTCCAGCCGTTCTCGAGTTTTAGCGAGACTAACGAACAGCAATTCATTTTTATATGTATAGATTACTCCATAACATCTTTCAAAACCTATTTTACCATACCATAAAAACATAACATTACGAATCAATTTCCTTATGAAAGAAACATTATTAGAAAAATTATCTCAAACAAAAACAAATCAGTTGTCTTGTTCGCTAAATTGAAATATCAATTGAATAAACACAAAATGCTTTTCGAACTTCAAACGTTTTTCCTCGTAACAATCAATAATTTAGGAATTCAATTATGTCATGTTTATAAACACAGATTAGATGAAGATTATAGTTAGTTAACAAACACATAATTATGATGTATGTGATTATGACAGGCTCACTTCTCACACATACAAAATAGTTTTTACTGGTGGTAGGACCTCTTGTGAGTCCGCACGGGTAGGTACCACCGCCCCGCCTATTTCTGCCGTGAAGCAGTAATGCGTTTCGGTTTGAAGGGTGGGGCAGCCGTTGTAACTATACTGAGACCTTAGAACTTCTATCTCAAGGTGTGTGGCGCATTTACGTTATAGATGTCTATGGGTTCCAGTAACCACTTAACACCAGGTGGACTGTGAGCTCGTCCAACCATCTAAGCAATAAAAAAAAAAGTCTGAAGTCTTTGCGATGTGGCTATGACGTCATTTTCCAACTGACATTTCCAGGGTAGTCCTTATGATTCTTACAATAAGACTGTGTTTCGTGATTTCACCAAACAATCAAACGCATCGTTTATCTCGCCTGCTAGTGGACTGCATTACATTGTGTCGGACTAATGTTCTTGAACTACAATAAACATACTATAACGATAGAAGATAATGGCCATTAATCGGATTTTTTATGGTTGGACTAGAACATGGCTCATCTGGTGTTAAGCGGTTACCGGAACCCTTAGACATTACTTATTTTATGATTGAAGGATTACTGGGGTCCGGAGGCCTTTCCAGTTTTACCAGGACAGGTGGGCGAGCAAAGGCTCAGCCAGGAGGGGTGGGATTTGCTAACAGTTGTTACGCCTCCGAAGGAGACCTAACAACTCAAGAGCAACTGCTTCGCGAATGAATCTACTACTGGATCGGAATCGCGACCCGCTGAGAAGATCCGGCGAGAAACTCAGCGTAGACATTACTGCGTGATACCCTTCAAACTGGAAGGTATTACTGCTTCACGGCAAAAATAGGAAGGTTGTCAAGAGCAGTGGTAAGCACGTAAATTAATATTTGCAATCGAACCCACAAAAATGTAATAAATACGCGATACTATTCCTTCATTGTGGAAGTCATTCGTGAATATTTATTAAGTACGTATTTTATTCGAAAAATTGGAACCTGCCCGCGGGATTCGAACACCGGCACATTTGGATCGATCGATAGAAACGCACAGACCGTTTTATCCTTTAGGCCACCACGACGACTTCAATTATCGATGTTTTCATCTTGAACAGGAAGGTGATACAGTTTTTTCTTGTCCCAAAAATTTTTTGTTGCTGGATTTCCTAATATTTTTTTTACTACGAGTTTTATATTTATCTTTCTTGTGTGGCCGCATAGACTTATAAAGTATAATAGAATTTATTTGCTATACTGCTATAGAAGTATAGCAAATAAACATAAATAATTGTTTCATTATTATGATGGCGATAAATTCGCGGCTAGTTTTCAAAATATCGTCAATTAGTCAAAATACTTTTAGGTTATCTTGACAAATTGCTGTCAGTTCTGATTTCAAGAACAGACCGTTGGTCAGCATATAAGTCAAGGGCGGACGTTTCGGCGTCCAAGAAAACTGTTGTATATTTATAAACTCAGTATTCGCTCAACGTGCGCTAACACAACGTAAAGTCAACTGCTTGCTGTCATGTGAATTTCGTGTAATACTATGAAGGTGCTGTACCATTGAAATAATCCGAACCGACACTGTGATACCGCGTTTTGTCTTTAAAAAGTGTTATTAACGAGACAAGTGATAAATTTAATGTGTTATAATTCATTGTATGTGTTTCGGAAATGTAAATTTTCTAAAAAGTTTGAGGGAGTTTTTCTTAATTTCTACGTGTTTTTTTTTTGTTTATATATCAACTAATTTAAAGTGGTTTGTAAATTAAAAGTTGTTTAAATCCCTAATTATACATCGGTCCAGTATGGAAGCTGTCATTGTATTTTGAGATCGCTAAAACGTTTCGACTCCGCCTACACCGTAACGCAATGACATATTATGTCGTTACGTGGTACGGGAAAATAATTTTAGACGTTTAAGACATAAGGTGAATTTTCCGAGAGTTCATTTAGCAAAATATTTTTTTTATTTTTTATTTTGCCATTCGTTATATTGTAACCGTATGTGCGAATCAATTTAGAAATAACTTTCCTTAAACTATATTTGACCTAAAAATTGTAATAAAAAAAATTACGTTGCAAGACTACAGGCGAAAGCTTAACAGAGGTAAAAATTGATCCAATGTTATGCCTTCGTTATACAGAGTAAATTTCCTTGCTACTGCGTTAGAATTAGAGAAACAATATGAAAAAAAATATATGTTTGCTTTGCATTGCCTATTATCTGAGAGATTGTTTATAGTGATAAGAATACTGTAGTATCTCACTAGACGAAGTGTAAGTGTTAATAAATAAAAAATAGTGTGTAAAATACCAAGGATAATATGTACAAAGGATTATATGAAAAGGGCCATCAATACAGAAACTATAATATAGCTAATAATAATAATAAATGAATAATGTAACTCTTTATTCAAATTTACTTGATTCTCGTAATTTACCTTTTTTACCTCGTCTTTTCAAATGACATTATTCTAAGCCTTTCGGATTGAAAACCAAGTGTAAACGAATTAATCTACACTTAAATAAAAATAAAAAATTTAAAGTAAAAAAATTTTTTAAAAAATCCACAATGTTTTCACATGCAAATAATAAAATAAATTATTTGTAAAAAAAAAATATATCTGTAAGTTTATAATACAACGAGGTTTTAAGAATTTAAGCTTATAGTGAATTTAAAAATTTAAACTAACATTAAAATGATATATATAATACAATAAATGCATATAATTACTATGAGCCCCAAGAAAATAATTCTTGAATCTATACACGAATATGTCTTCGCATTTCCAAAAGTGTACTTCCAAATATACAAAAACTACGGATGTTCCGACCATAAGCTACAGTTTCAATAATAATGAAATATTAGAATTTTAATCACGCATATTTCTATTGGTGAACTCATCGGGAGGGAGCACTTTACAATTTGAATAATATTAATAACTTGCCAAAGTCCGCGACATGACGTTGACCGATATTAAATATGTATACCTCACTAGTTATTTAAATCATAAAGTAATATCATAAAGTAATGGTAGGACGTCTTGTGAGTCCGCACGGGTAGGCTATTTCTGCAGTGAAGCAGTAATGTTTTTCGGTTTTAAGGGCGGGGCAGCCGTTGTTAAAAGTGAGACTTTAGAACCCATGTCTCAAAGTGAGTGGCGGAATTTACGTTGTAGATGTCTATGGGCTCCGGTAACCACTTAATATCAGGTGGGCCGTCCACTCATCTAAGCAATGAAAAAAAAGCAATAGTATAAACATCAAATTCAATTTTGTAAAAAGCTCTCATCTGTCGCAAAATTGATATTACCCTACTTTTTTGTAGAACTATATACCTAAATCATTAATCCTCCTATGTTTTCATTTAATTTTAAAAACTTCAAATATTATTTTATTATATTATATTATTTATTTTCGTTCGGGAATATTTTAAATATATTCTCATTTTAAAAAAATATGATTTTTATTTGCAGAGCGGCGGCGAGTCTCCGTGCACATGCGAAGAATGTCAAACAGAAGCCTCAAAGAAACCCGACGATAAGAACAATACAAGAACAATGAACCAACGCGAAAACAATGTGAAAATACGACCAATTATAGATGACAATGCACACGAGCGCGTAGTGGACGTTTTAGTACATGACGCACCAACCGAAACACCTAGGTTCTTTCAATCGGTGACCACGCCCCCATACCAAATCACCGCACCACCACCGCCGGGCTTCGTCGTCGCTCCATACCAAACTCCCAGGTTCCACACCGGCGGAAACGTGGAAGACCTCCTCGGGGACGTCCAGTCGACGCCCACAATCCAGCAAACAACGTTTATACAGCAGAATTCTGTATTCATGTGCAACACAAGACGGATCACCCAAAAACAGTGCTGCTGCCAAAGGGATCCCCCGCCTATCGCAATAAACGGCAACCCGCAGCCCGAGATACCGAAATCCTACGTGACCGAAAAGAATATCGAATTGACGTATGATTATCCTAGAACGAAGCCAATACAGAGCTCGAAGAATTCAGGAGAGGATTTAACTACAACGACAGAAGTCGCAAGCACGGTTGTGTTTGTCGAAAGAAGGATCCCAGTTAAACCTAAGAAATTCGACTTTCTGTTCAGATCTCGATCAGCGCCGGTCGGTGAGAACGAGGAGCCGATATACGCGACCGTGAACAAGCTACCCAAAAGATTGCGTCGTATGGAGCTCGCTAATCTTGAGAAGGAAGTCGCGTATAGAGCAGGCGAGCCGGACTCTTCGATAAGAACAGATGTTACACTGAAAACCGATTCAGAGTCGCAATTACCGCCGCCCGATGACGACACCAGTAGATCGGAGAGAGAAAAATCGACGGCACCTCAAAGGGCAGAGTCTCCGAAAGCAAAGAAACGTAAAAGGTTTTCGCTGACGTTCAAAAAGAGAGAACGAAAAAGAAAAGAGAAAAAGAAGAAAGAAGGTAAGAATGGGGCTTCAAAGAACGGCGTGCCCAAGAACGGAGGACCTATGCTGGGAGAGTGTGACAACGAGAGGCTGATCGAAGGAGACGCACATGATGTATCGTGTGCTTCGCCAACGAATAAACACAAACACTGCACTCGGCATAGACCTAGGAATACAGTATCGTCGTCCAGTTCTGGCCCGCGCTTCAAGCGGGATAGCTATCAGGTAAGGCGAAGTTTTAATCTATACTAATTTTAATATATAAAATCTACAGTCGTTTTGACGGATGTTCCGTTATAACTACTGAACCATATATCCGATTGACTTGAAATTTGGTATCTATGTAGAAAATACATGTACTTAATGGATAGGCTAATATTTAAATGAGTGTTGGACTCCCTAGACCAGTTACGGGGGCGTTAATGATGAGAATCTTTATGGGGGTGAGAAATAATAATGTTAATTTTAAATGCCCAGCGAAGCGGGTGAGTACGGCTTGTAGGTATATTTCTAAAACAATAAATAGCAGCGTTTGAATTTGCGAAATTAATCAATAGGGATCGCCAGCCGTGACGCCAGTATTGCGTAACCTTTAAAAGCATTTCTTCACTATTGAATACCAGTTCATTCAAATGTGGTAAATTAGAAATTATTTTTAAACATCTATTAATCTTCTTAATTAACATCTTAAGTGTGAAACGTGGTTTAAAACGCTTCGTTCGTATCTTCCCTTATTTAATTACTGCTATTTGGTAATTACTGCTATTTGATGTAGGTAATGTAGGAAAGAGATCAATATATATCCAAGATGTTTTATTAACACAGAATGTCCTTTGTGCATATGTTAAAAATCTTCTATGTTCCGATATAATTAGAATCTACTATGATAAATTTAACTAATTTGACGGCTTAATCTTGCGTTTTGTTGCTATGGATTATTATGTATATATACAATTTTATTTTCCGTAGTTACGAATACTGTACTGTTTTTGTGGTTGCCGTGGTCATCCTTGACCACGAAAACCGTAAAGCAGTTTTAATTATGTCAACGACTAAAGAAAACCGAAGGAAATACTATCACGAATCAAAATATTATAAAACCTATATTAGACCTGTTCACGTTTTTTATGCGTTTGAAATTTGAATTTGGTTTAAACTANACAATTTTATTTTCCGTAGTTACGAATACTGTACTGTTTTTGTGGTTGCCGTGGTCATCCTTGACCACGAAAACCGTAAAGCAGTTTTAATTATGTCAACGACTAAAGAAAACCGAAGGAAATACTATCACGAATCAAAATATTATAAAACCTATATTAGACCTGTTCACGTTTTTTATGCGTTTGAAATTTGAATTTGGTTTAAACTAATATTGTGAGTAGTTTCAAAGAAAAGGTTCGTATCAGCCATTGCACTATACCTAGTTACAGAGTGCGTCTTATCTTTTTTATTGCCCTTTTAGGCAGACGAGCATACGGCCCACCTGATGGTGAGTGGTTACCGTCGCCCATGGACTTCAGCAATGCCAGGGGCAGAGCCAAGCCGCTGCATAACGCTAAACTAACTTTACTAAAACATTAAGCCTGCCACCGTCCTCGTCGAACCCGTCGCTCGCGACGAAGAGCGTATTAACCCATAGACACAGCCCACTGCGTTTCTTGCCGGATCTTCTCAGTGGGTTGCGTTTCCGATCCGGTGGTAGATTCTGCAAAGTAGTGCTCTTGCTGGGGTCAGTGTTAGCATCACTCCGGTTTGAGCCCCGTGAGCTCACCTTCTAGTTAAGGTTACGCTGAAATAGCCTCTCAAGGCTATATAAATCAAGCAAGGCAGGCAAAAATAAATCGGTCCATTTGATTTTTTATTATTTTATTCAGGAAATAACATCGCACTCTGAGCACGAGCGAACGAACAGCTTGTGTTCTTCGGTGAACTCGCTGGGCTCAGCGTGCACTCACAAATCGAGAAAATTATCTGCCCCAACCAACGACACCTCGATACCGTGGTGCGGCTGCTGGGGAGCCGGGTGTGTGTGAATAAACTATTTTGAAGTTAGTTTAAAAAAAGTTAACACGTAAAAATCCTCCAATGTTTCAATTACCCTGCGTAGTTAATGTTTTTGAAAAAAATTTCAGGTCTTCCAAGCACGTTCAAACAACGTCGTCACATCCAAACTATTTATATTCGTAGACTACTCGCACGCATCTAGTTTTGTATTAAATCTAATTACAGTACCCGGCAATAAATGTTGCACATCGACCGGGGGAAAGAGACGGGTAATTTTTGCACCGTAGAGCGTTATATCTGTCGCACATTACCTAATTGACATTTAGTCTCCATAGATACCGGATCGTTAGTGTTTCGTCGCACATAGGTAACGCTATACAACAAAAACATAAATTAGACGACTGTCTCTTTCTAAATATCGATGTGCAATACTTATTGCCTGGCACTGTAAGTTATTTACTTTAAATTTTGTAAATTAATTCTTAAATCTCATTTTGAATCTAATACGAGGTACGATGTATTATTGTAAAAACTTTAACAGTCGGACGGTTTAGTGTTCACAGTTGAATTTGAATTCTTTATTTATTTCGATTCGTCAAATACCGCTTTACTGAAAATAGGATGTGTTATAAGCCCGTGTGGATAGGCACCATCATTCTGCCTATTCCTAACCTAAAGCAGTGATGTATTTCGTCTTAGCAGGTAGAACAGTTACGTGGCGGTATCCATTAAGATCTACGCCCGTACGTTTGCCGCTACGGACGGCGTTCCAATTCCATACGAATTTGAGTTAACTTTTACGCGATTGAGAAGTTAAAAAACTCATACTGAGCACACTGAGCGAGATCTGTGAGTTTCGGTAACCATATAAAATCAAGTGAGCCGGCACATATCTAGTTCAAAAAAAGAAAACCGATATTCTTACTATCGAAGATATTCAGAATTCAGTACAGTAGATTGGGGGAATAGAGGCTAGAGTTAGAATAGGGACAAATCTGGGATGTCACAATACTTTTATTGAGTTGTTAGATTTAATTTAGTTGAACTGAAAATGACTTTTTTTTAGTGTTTAAGAATATTAAATAGTTTAATTTAGTCATCAAAGTTTTGTAACTCATTAAATTATATTAAAAAATTTATTACCTAAAGTTAGGTACCTACCTAACAACTAAATAGTGCCAGCCCTATTGAAAAACTATTGTCCCCATACGTAACCTGATTCACCCCAAATCCAAAGTGAATCGGGTCAGGCTAGTTTTTTTCAGTTTTTGTGTATACATATTTTGTAATGAACTATATTATATAATAACGCATCGTATATAAAAATTTAAGCCTCCGGAACCATTTTAATCTCATTTTTATTGGTATTACCCTAAGAAAAACCATTGAAAATTTGTGTTGGATTTGGAAAGGGTCCCGATTCCCCTCAATCTACGATAATGTCATATTTTTAAGCAATCTTTTAATTTAGCCGAAAATAATGTTAGTGGCTACGTAGTAAGTAGTAACTCGTATTGCATTAGCGTAGTTACGGCGTTCCATAGATTCTTCATCTTTTACCAAAAAAAACCATTACTTTTTAATTTTGTTTATTCGTTAAGAACATTATCAAGTTAAAGAATTTATTGTTTTGTATTCTACTTATTTATTGTTTGTAAATAATGGAGAAAAACTGTGATTCTCGTTTAGCGATGTGCTAATATTAATTTACCATAGTTGTATGAGAATAAAATTTTATACGTTCATGGCTTTGTTTTCATACAATTCGACTTACCTTTACGAGAATTCTTTGTGATGGTTCACGCGTTGTGATGGTGACGTCAATTGTAAGTATATAAATTACTAGAAATCATCATTAAAAAAAATGGTGCACGTGAAAGAAGTGAAACTTCTTCTGCGGCGTGTAGTAGGTATTGTGGTTACCTTAATTTTTTTTCGATTTCATAATGTAGACGGGGAATAGGGGATGCTGTGTATAAGAGAAACGACCTAGCTCGCTTTGTCCGTACCCTCTCTCCACGGTCGAGTGGTTCGCGAGACGCTCATTTTTTTTATTGGTTATATCGTAGACCCTACGAGCTCACGGCCCACCTGGTGTTAAGTGGTTACCGGAGCCCAAAGACATCTACAACGTAAATGCGCCACCCACCTTGAGATATGAGCTCTAAGGTCTCAGTATACTTACAACGGCTGCCCCGCCCTTCAAACCGAAACGCATCACTGCTTCACGGCAGAAATAGGCAGGGTGGTGGTACCTACCCGCGCGGACTTACAAGAGGTCCTACCACAAGTCACTCTCGCTCTTCCCTCACAAGAGGTCCTACCACCAGTCATTCTTCCTTTATTGTATCTTTTCTAGCCGTAACGAATCTGTCACGAGTTAAATTTTACTCTCAACGAGCCTAGTTTCATTAAAAAAATATATTGTCACATGCGCGTAAATAAAACACACAACATACATAGATGGTTATTTAATATAAAATATGACACATTCCTTTGAACTGTGTGTTTACAGTAATTGAGACGCATAGCAAAATTGATTTCACGAACGGCGCGTCTCCGGCCTGCCGTCAACTAACACCGACAAGGACATGACAATGACATATCAACATTCCCGAATTCTAATGAACCTTTCACTAACATAGTCTACATTAAAGGCAGTGTGTTGCCACATATTAAGATTTATGAAATTTTTGTAGGACGTGTCAACTTTTTTATCATATCATGGCAACACTGTTTCTTTTCACTCAACGTGTTCGAATATCTAGTCTATGGCAAGAAACGCTCACATCAAAATTATTATGTATATTATTATTTTACGTTATGTTATTCACATTTCTTTTTTAAATTTAAGTTTGATCATCTTGTTGTTCTAATGAACCGATCGAACGACTTAAACGATGCCTTGAACAATACGGAAGGTTCGTTTGATGAAATCAAGTGTTGCCATAGCAAAAAAAAACATGTCTGTCATGCCCTTCGTGGTAGCTTCTCTATCCGAATATCACAACATCAATCAAACTACAGCATAAATATAAAGTTAACGTGCACGAACAGATTTTCTAAGCCATTTTGTTATATAGCTTCACATTATCAAAATAGGGTTTCATGGTGGATATTTAAAAAAAAAGATGATCTATTTAATTAGTTTTCAGTAAAAAACGGAGCTTTTATCTCCTCGCGCACAACATTAATCTTAATTGCTTAGTCTTCAAAATACACGATAAGAAGACTTAAGTTTTATACACACTAACGACACCCTACCAAAAGCTTAGGTACTTGACGACAACGCAGTCAGACGGTAGGCAGGGACGCAACGTCCGACAAGCTTACATCGATACAACCATAGAACATTCGAGAGAAACTACGCGAAAAACAATCGAAAATAAAAATGGAAACTAAAAAAAAAGAAACTAGGAATCACCGAAATCACGATCAGTTACGAAAACATACATGGCACTTAAAAAAAAAAAACAAACAAAAAAAAATTATATCCGAAAAATAATATTGCGTTCATCAAATAACAAAAATATCAATATAAAAATCTTTCATTAAAAAAATATATCTCAATAAATAAATTATTAAGCGAAAACTAATAAAAACACAATGAATTTACATTATTTACACGGACCACTTCATCGTAGAAATATTAATGAAAAATAAAACACACACGCATTAGGGGAAGGGTTATTTGTGAAAGGAATTAAAATTTTTAAGAAAACACTACGGAAATTCTTGAGATCGATACAAAGCGAAAAATTCTAGACCAATTATAATATTAAATATATAAAAAAAAACAGTAGGTACGTTCAATGTCTTTCTTTTCTCATTCGATTCATAGTAAAATATAAAAACTCCATATTTCCCCTAATGGACATGACGTGGCGTCTCTTTCGCGCAAACGTGCACGCCGCACTGTGCGCGAAAGAGATAGCACAATACGCTATTACAATATTGATAAAAACTTACATTTTACACGTCTTAAATCTACGCTTACTGGAGAATATTTTATATATTAGATATTATATTCTTAATCGAAAACATTACACGTACGTACTTATAATTAATAATGCTTACAAATACGCGAAACAGATGAAATACAATCATTAGTCGTAAAACACGATAAGTTTATTATATATATATAATATATATTAATGATAGCATTGCACGTTTTTTGGCAAAATAAAACAATATACATACATATATTAATATATATGAACACCTAAAATCATTTCTCATACGAAAAATATTCAATAATATAAAATTTTCGAAATTCATCTAAAATACAGTGTGATGTTTTAAAAAATATTTAAATACACAAAAACTAAATCTTATTTTAAATTTCAGTACGGAGATTAATCGCTTTTTTAATCTGCGTTCACATAAACGAGCGCACACTTGACTCGTGGACGTTTTAGCTTACGCGAATATATCTGACGAGATTGTAAACAAAAAAAAAAAAAAAAAATTGCTTCTAACAAAAGCGAGCCTCGAAATAATACATATTATTAAAATGTACAATACAATAATTTCCTACGCGGCAATTATCTACACACACTTACATTTACAAAAATAGGCCACTCGCGCGATTCTTTAAAACTATCGATATATAACTTATGTATCGATTCGATTCGATAATCGATATATAACTTAAATATCGATTNAAAAAAAAAAAAAATTGCTTCTAACAAAAGCGAGCCTCGAAATAATACATATTATTAAAATGTACAATACAATAATTTCCTACGCGGCAATTATCTACACACACTTACATTTACAAAAATAGGCCACTCGCGCGATTCTTTAAAACTATCGATATATAACTTATGTATCGATTCGATTCGATAATCGATATATAACTTAAATATCGATTTGAAGCCAACTTAAGCTACATAATTTAAGCGAAACGCTTTACCAATTCATAAATAAACTCGTTCTAATTACCGTTGATGAAATAATCGTAAAACATCTCCTGAATCGACTTTGAATCGATAAAATTTTATCATTCGATAAAATAAAACGCCGCATAAACGATTCGCGTTATGAATTTGTTAATATTTAATAAAAGGAACTAAACGATATATCAGTCTCGAATGTTATTACGAAAGTGAAGTTGCCATTTGAAAATAATAAAGATCGATATAAAAATGTGATGATTCAGACAACAACAAAAAAACACTCACTGTGTTGTTTAATTATAATACATTTTCTAATAATTTTATCTAGCTCGACTGCCATATTGTTATACTAAACTAATTAAAAATACCCAAAATAATTAATGGGAAAATAATGATACGAAGGCTCACAAAGCAAAGGGAAGCACACATCTTAAGCGACTACATTTTAAACGTCAATAGTTTGACAGACTGTCATTTCTTTTTTTTTACCGGTGTGCTGCCTATATCCAAAGATTCTCGATTCATACAACACTAATATGCAAATAATGTTATTTATATATTCCGAGTAAAATCTCATAGGAATAATATATTCTGAATTCACAGATCATATAAACGATATCACGTTTTTAATTTTTTATTATTATGATATTATAGCAATCTGTGATCATGGTAGCCTGGCAAGATCAAATTGATTTATGATTCAAAAGTATCTGAACATAAATTGTATTGATAAGGCGATTTCAAAGCTGATTTTCTACAAACTTTTGTCCAGTATGTAACTTAAAAATGACAGTTACTATTATTTATTTACAAATATTACGGCATCTAGGGCTTCACAAAAATATCACAACTCAAAGCTGCACTTTCAGTTAAAAAAAAAGATACAAAAAATCAAAACACATTGAACCAAGGTCACATACGAAAGGCATTTTTGTATGTTGGCAATACCGTTTGATTTCAAAGACACACTTACACCAATACTTTTTTTAAAACAACGATTACAAATACGTCACTTACAATTACGTAATTATAATAAACAATTACTCCTTAATATTTTCGATTGAACGGAATGTGCTCGTTACGTGGTGTTGCCATTAATACAAACGTTAACTATCAAATATACTCGATAATACTAGGTTTAAAAAAACCTTTTCATTAAATACGTTTTTGTGCTTGAATTTCCAATCTTAAAGCTATTTAAATGCGATAATTTTAGAAAGTGTTAATCGATTTTTTTAATTCTCACAAAATCGATATAAAATACCAATCGATTATTGTTTGTTGTATATAATAACGACTACGAACAGTACTGAATATAAATAAAGAAAACGAATACATTCAAACGATGAAAGCCGTGAAAATATGGGAACATACCGCAAGCCTCTAAATAACAACAGCGTCACACTAAGCATGCATTGATATGGAAAAACGTATATTAAAATAAAAAACGCACTATAAATTCTAAGGAATCTATCATCACGTCGACTTCAAAAATACTACAATAGAACAACAATAGCTTGCCGATACACAACGTTAATACAGTAAATCGATATAAAATTATCGACTACAAAAGTCGATAGTCGATTAATGCCCGTATAACGCGCACGCACTCGTCACTAGTTTGAAACAAAAAAAACCTCACTTCGAGATTGAATTCGGTCGACACCAAGCCGTTTCGAAAATGTTCAGTGACGTCACGGGACCGCGTGACGTCAGACGTCGTTCATCACGAATGCAACCTGCATTGTGGTTTCCTGAAAATTATATAACATTTAAAATTATTTCTTATCATAACAGTCAATACACAAACGATTATGACATACTATGTTTTTTTGTAGTTATGGGCGTATTGCAAGTCAACCGTTACACAACACCACTGAGTCTTCGACCTCATGTCTCAAGGTCGAAAGTAAAGTAAAATATATGACATCGTATCTCAGATGACGCTAACAACAAGCTCCGTTTTTTTTTCAAAAATTCAAAAATCTTAAAAATGGTACTTAACCCCTTCATCACCTCATGTTTTCAATTACGACATATGATTTTGTTTTTTTTCTTTCAATTTACTAATTAATTACTACTGGTGGTAGGACCTCTTGTGAGTCCGCACGGGTAGGTACCACCACCCTGCCTATTTCTGCCATAAAGCAGTAATGCGTTTCGGTTTGAAGGGTGGGGTAGCCGTTGTAACTATACTGAGACCTTAGAACTTATATCTCAAGGTGGGTGGCGCATTTACGGTTGTAGATGTCTATGGGCTCCAGTTAACTCCACTTAACACCAGGTGGACTGTGAGCTCGTCCACCCATCAAAGCAATAAAAAAGTCGAACTTAAAGTGTCCCGATTAACCCCTCCCCCATTTTACGGTACATAAAGAACTCACCAACTGCCCTCACACCATGACAAACGCCTCCTGCCCTCGAAACAGAAACGGGTGCTGATCGATCATTGTCTGGACGATGTCCTCGAGGTAGGGCCTCGTCATCTCGAACCTGCCCATGTCCGAGAACTGCACCGGGAGGAGGGTCGGCCACCAGCATATCGCCAGGTTCTTGCTGTCCATCGAGTTCAGTTTCGAGTTGTCGGCGACTCTACAACATACAACGACATACAGGCAAATCGATTTACAAAGCTCCCCAGGTCACGTTTTGAGGCGTGTTAAGAGTTTGAAAAAAAAATATGAGTAGTATGTGCCTAAATATGAATTAAGGTTGTTAATAAAGGCTTCTTTATCTTTATCTTAAGAGTTTGATGTCTTTCTTTCGTAGCTGTCTTCGGCTTAGTGTCACTACATAAAATTATTGCAATATAATATTTGCTTAGGTATTCAAATCATTCATCAATTTGGTTGACAGCAACATTTGAATGTTACTATTATATTATATTCTGAATAAATATATCTCCTAAAGTCTTATATTTTCTATTATAACAAATTATATTTATTTATATAAAAATGAATTGCTGTTCGTTAGTCTCGCTAAAACTGGAAAACGGCTGGACCGATTTGGCTAATTTTGATCTTGAATTATTTGTGGAAGTCCAGAGATGGTTTAAAAGGTAGATATAAATATGAAATTAAATAAAAATAACAATGTTTGTTTTCCTTTGATGTGTCCCTCGTCGGACGGATCCCTTTAGTTTGTTTTAAATTTATTTTATATTATACAAAAGCTTAGGTCTTTTATTTAGCGATTAAGGCACTACGAGGTCTGCTGGGTCAGCTACTTTATTTATAAAAGTTGTCATAATATTATGAACATTTTAAGGAGTTTATAGAGATTCTATCCAATTTGAATGAGTGTTGTGTTGCGTGCGTGCGCGAGTGCGTGCGCGTCCGTACCTGGCGAAGTGGTGCAGCAGGTAGTCGAGCGTGGCGCGCGCGAGCGGCGTGAGCGCGGAGTGCAGCAGCGCGCGCAGAGCCAGCAGCCGCCAGCTGCGGTCCTTGAGCTCCACGCCGCCCGCCATGCAGCCGCGCATCGCTGTACCCACAACGTGCACTTCTACACACCACACTCTAACTTTACTATGCCGGCTCAGACCAGAGATCAATACACACGTCTGCTATTTCAACTCAATCAGATTAAATACACAAAAAAAGCACATAAACAAACACGATAAGCCAAAATTATTTATTTCATGCCGGAACCACACTGCGCTACTATTCGCTATTCGCGTTATGCGGGCTATTCACGCGCATACGGCGAAGTGTGGAGAGTATATTCGCCAATATTCGCTTTATTCGTAAGCATAACACATAAGGACGAATAGCAAATACGCGTATCCGTCGACTTGTCGGTTTTTTGACACACTTCAAGGAACACGAATAGGGCCAATACGGTCATTAACTCGCTTACGGCGGTCGGGTATCGACATGTCTTATGACTTGTAATCATCAACCAGCCTTTTCTTTTCGGTATTTTAGTAGCTCTGTACTTGTACAACAAGTGATGGTAAGAAGCATTAAGAAAATAATAAATTGCGACAATTCTCAACACGTCCATCGCTCCACGCAAACAACACACATATTTGCCTTATTTGGCATAAATCGGCATACAAGTCCGAAGTGTGAATGGCATGTTTGTTGTTTGCACGCGCATAACAAATATTTAGCCGAATACGGCGTAGTCACATAACGAATAGCGCATAACGCAGTGTAGTTCCGGCATTATACTTTACTATGTGATATCCCCTGATCACTGTTGAAGTCTTAGCGGCATTAATATAAAGGCGTTATTCCTATGCACGACTAAAATCAATATCAAGAACCATCCTAAATGTATTTATCTTAATTACAGATAGCTCTATATATATGTATGCCACTAATCGTTCAAAGATTCTGGTTCGGAAGGCAGAGGTTCCATTAGTACAATAATAACTAATAGTCTTCATGTTATCATGTCTATTGTTACTGGTGGTAGGACCTCTTGTGAGTCCGCACGGGTAGGTACCACCACCCCGCCTATTTCGGCGCATTTACATTGTAGATGTCTATGGGCTCCAGTAACCACTTAGCACCAGGTGGGCTCTGAGCACGTCCACCCATCTAAGCAATAAAAAAAATATTGGCTCTCTAACAACTCAATTCCGGTCATCGTTCTCGTCGAACCCGTCGCTTGCAACGAAGTCCTCGGCGAGTAAATTAATCCACAGACACAGCCCACTGAGTTTCTCGCCGGATCTTCTCAGTGGGTCGCGTTTCCGATCCGGTGGTAGATTCTGCGAAGCACGGCTCTTGCTAGGGTTCGTGTCAGCAACGTCGTCAGGTTTGAGCCCCCTGAGCTGACCTACTAGCCCGGTGACGCTGATATGGTCTCTCTAGAGTCTAGACCATCAGCTAAGGTAGGAAAAAATAACTGAAGGCTGGTCCTGCGCGCTATCCATTTACTCCAATAAATTTAACGTGAAAATCAAAATGATTATAGCTTACTCGCGATATCTTCCAGCTGCGCCATGCTCGCCTCATCGAGTAATGGCGGTAATTTCTTCGAGAAGAAATCCTTGAGCGCAGTAGCGACGGCGTTCACGGGTATGTCTAGCGAATCTAAATCTATATTCGGATCTGAAAATAATAAATAGATTACACATTATAATTCGTTTGAAGTCGTCGCGGACTAAAGGATAAGACGCCCGGTGCGTTCGTATTTAACGATACGACTGTACCGGTGTTCGAATCCCGCAGTCAATAAACAAACTTTTCTAATATTTTTTAATTAAAAATGTCTTAGCTCGTGTTAACTTTCAGCTTAAATAAATATTGAATACGCAAATCATTATAACTTGTATAAACACTGCACAAGTAAGACATAAACTAAAAATCTCAAGGTGAATGATGACTACTTAACACTTAAGTAGATCTTGTATTAATATTATCCATGTATTCATTACTTTAACTGTGCAAAACCATTTAGAGTAAAATAACCCTAAAATACTTTGTCATCAAAACGCAATAACAAAATTTTGATAAAGCTGCAGGGTGTTTGTTGTATTTTCTATATTACAATCACTACAGTTATTGTGCCTTATTACTAGATTTATTTTTGAAGTGAAACTTGTAATACGACTTCCGATAAGGTAGCATTAAAAGCGTTACATAGAATATAAAGAGACAGATCGAATGCATGCGCATAGTATACCTGCTACAGGCCGGCGCGAGCATTAGCAACGAGTAGTGTCCAATATTTTAATGAACTATTTAAAAATATATACTTATTTTTTAATCTATAATATAATATATATATATATAATATAAATGTTGAAGATGTCGTATTTCTTATACCACACTTTACCACACCATTCCCTATAAGATGAATCTGATTTAAGGATGAAAAACGAAGAAAGCCACAATACTACACACATCGAAAAAGAAGTTTCACTTCATTCACGGGCACAAAGTTGCACGCGCACCGTTTTTTTTTTTTATTACCACATGTTCGAGGGTAGGACATAACACATATTATCTGACACTAGACGATGACCGAGCTTTGTTCGGTATTTTTTTTTTATAAGTTGTGTTTTTTAGAAATTATTTTTAAATAACGAATTACATATTGATAAAATAATGAAATATTCGAAGATTCTTTAGGCATTTTTAAGTGAACACGTGAGTTAAAAAAGACACAAATAATATAAATAGGCAATTCATTTTCTTGGTCTAACTTTAAACCAAACACTCATTGGCTTCGGGTGGCTTAACAACGCCATCTGCTGAAATAGCTTTAGTGTTATTGTGTCTTGCTCTCAATTATGAAAAATAGTATTATAATTCGCCAATAGATGTCGGGAAGAGTCATAAAGTTGATTATCGATAAAATTGATAATTGAAAACACGAATAAAGCAACATTTTCTGAAAATAAATCGTAGCTAGATCGATTTATCGCCCCCGAAATCGCCTGTATACTAAATTTTATAAAAATCGTTGGAGCCGTTTCCGAGATTCAGATTATATATATATATATACAAGAATTGCTCGTTTAAAGGTATAAAATAAGATCTATTATAATCGAAGTAAGGACTGACCTTCGTAGAACTTGGTGAAGAGCATATCGACGTGAGCCCTATTTCCAGGCACGCGGTACAGTCCCTCGGAGCCCAGCCCTTCGCGCTCTATGAACTCTATGCACTTCTCTACGAACAGTGGAACGCCGTGCCCGCCCTGGGGGGTAGAGAGCGCTCATTGTCAATCACTGTGCGCTTGGTACAATACGATAAGTCGAGTCCGAGGATCCGACGCCATTAATAATGAAGTCATCAGGATATAACCGTCATATCATAAAGCTTTTTATATTAAACTAGCCGTACTCGCCCGCTTCGCTGCGCATTTAAAATTAACATTATTATTTCGTGTCATTATTATCGAGTCCAACACTTATATAAATATTAGCCTATCCATTAAGTACATGTATTTTCTACACGGATACCAAGTTTCAAGTCAATCGGATGCATGGTTCAGTAGTTATAACGGAACATCTGTAAAAACCACTATAGATTATATTAAATTAATTAAGAAAGGCGAGTTAATGACAATTACATGCTACCATATGTTACATTCGGTATTAGATAGATTAACATCATTATGTTTAAAAGAGACATGAAAAGTTGGATCAGTAAATTACGTAACCTACACAGAAAGAGTAATAGTATCAGAATTGGATTGGTTATGTTCGTTAAAATAACAAAGCCAATTATAATGCGCTTAATATAAATATCTATGTAAAAATTGAAACTGAAAAACTTCAAAGCGAAGAGATATAAAAATATATCCCAGAATAGATACCATATAGAAACTGAAGAAGAAATAAAATGGGTCATTGCTTAAAATAATACATTTCTTCTACTCCTTGTATTCATCCATCGATACTGACATCAATGAACGCCTCCCATATAAGCAGGGAACAGGACTTTTAATTTTCCCCTACCCGCCGTCCTGCCCTAGCTAAGGCCATTTACCTGCGGACCCCAATTCTGAATTGACGCCGCATTGGCCGCTTGTGATGAGTTCTTCTTGTCCTTACTCTTCGAGAATTCCTGTTGAACAAAGTACTGTACTTTAAAAAACAATAAATCCTTTTTGATCTGGTTAACAAAATAAAAAACCTTCGGAGGTACTTCTAAATAGTCGCAACTTTATCACTGATACAGAACGCAATTTGACCGCCGAGAAAAATTGGCATGTAACTTGCTTTTGTCAAACAAAAGAAGTGTGTACATTATTGGACAATTTTTTTTTTTATTATTACAAAAATTTAATGAGAATGACTAAAAACAGAACACAAAAGACACAGAAGTGATCAGGTTATTTAAGGTATACTGGTGGTAGGACCATTTGTGAGTCCGCGCGTTTAGGTACCACCACCCCGCTTATTTCTGCCGTGAAGTAGTAATGCGTTTCAGCTTGAAGGGTGGGGCAGCCGTTGTAACTATACTTGAGACCTTAGAACTTGTATCTCGCGGTGGGTGGCGCATTTCTGTTGTAGATATCTATGGGCTCCAGTAACCACTTAACAATCGGTGGGCTGCGAGCTCGTCCACCCATCGAAGCAATAAAAAAAAAGGTGATCCATTCTTTTGTTTTTACCATCGAAGCCCCCGCCATCGGAACAATGTTCACTCTAGAACCTTCGCGTTGATACCCAGCGCTTTCCCAAAGAACTTTTTCGCCATGCAATATCTCTTCTCAAACGAAATTAGAAAGAGATTTCTGTGCTATAGGCAGCGAAATGGCTATGCTGGTGATCGACACCACCACGCGGGCCGTATAGTCTACATTCGCCTGCATTCGCTGTCAATAAGTGGACTTTTTGGCGGGAACGCGAGGAGTGAAGTTGTGTGATTTGTTTTATTTTGTCTAGCGGGTTTAAATGTAATAACGGTGGTTTATCAACTGTTTAATATCTGTGAAAGTGCAAAAATGTGAGAAAATGAAACAAAGCCGCTGGACGTAACTTCCCGGGATCCTCCAAAAATTCCACTGAAAAAATCTTAGTAAATGACCACTATTTTACTGAGATCATATCTCATCCGATACATAATCTCATCTCATTTCATTTAATTTCACTCCAAATTATCATTTTTCATAAAAATAAGAATATAAATTAAAATAAGACATGACCTAAAGGTCTTAGTTACCAGGCCGTAAATTATCTTTAAAAAAAAGCTGTCAATAAGTGAATATCGTGACGGATGACATTAGATCACCTTGTGCCTCCTGTCGTGTTTGCCGAAGGGGTGGGGTCTGCGGCGCGGGTCCGGCGCGCTGGCGGTACAGTTCTCCTGTATCGACGCCGGGTACTCGCCGGCAAGTATCTTAAACAAATTCGTCATCTATATATATAAAAATGAATTGCTGTTCGTTAGTCTCGCTAAAACTCGAGGACGGCTGGACCGGTTTGGCTAATTTTGGTCTTGAATTATTTGTGGAAATTAAATAAAAATAACCATTTTATTTTTGCTTTGATGTGTTCCCCGTCGGACGGATTCCTTTTGTTTGTTTTAAGTTTATTTTATACAAAAGTTCAGGTCTTTTATTTATCGATTGAGGCACTACGAAGTCTGCCGGGTCAGCTAGTTTTGAATTGATTATATTCGCTCGCTATGTACACTAATATGAGTTTGCTGAGTGCACATATCATTTAGATTGCAATCGAGATCAGATTAAAGGCTTCGTCAAACAGAACGCGTAATTAGCGCGCGTCAGAGCGCTAAACTGACGGCGCGCTATGACGCCGAGATATGTTGTACTACTATGGTAACATACCGTCAAACAGTGCCCCAGCGCTATAAGTACGCAGTGCTCTGTCGCGACGTTAGGACGCTTTGACATCAGGCGTTGTAATTTTTTACAAATTTTATTTTAGCGTCCGAGTGAATGTGTATTAAAATACTAGATAATGCCCGAAAAAATGATATAAATAGTTAAAAAATACCCATGCTTATACAATGCCACATCTGAATCACTCGATTTCTTAATACTTTTAAATGTTCACACTGCTATCGAAAGGCACTATGATTTGGCGAATGCGTTGCGTCAAGGAGCGTTAGACTCATCTGGTCAATTTGAAGAGCACGACGTTAAGTACGCGTTCTGTTTGACGAAGGCTTTAGGTACTATTTGTACGATTTAGTTAATATTTAATGATTGTGATTTGTTTTGTGCGCAATAAATAAATATAACAAAAAAAATTGTTGCCAAGTGATCGTTCACTAATTCCTACTCTATGACGCTTATGAACGTTTGCAATAAATTATCTTTGTAGTCGATAATGAAGTCTTCTTTTTTTTCTTAATTAATTTCTTTCTTAATGAAATTAGAGGTAGAGGTAGAGGAACGTATGGTTCGAATTTTTCTAATCCATTCTCTTCTATGAGCCGCTTTCTCTCTCTCTCTCATATCGTCATTCACATACTCTATCCATGTCCTCTTCGATCGAACTCTTCCCCCTCTACCTTGCACTACCATTTCCATACATCTAGTCACATGCATCGATAATGAAGTGACATAACCAATACGGCCTACCACGACCCTAAAATCAGCTGCGATATCGTGATAGTTGTGGGGAGGACCTTAAATCGTACACAAAATCACCTCATGTATAGGCAAATCGTTACTCGATATTTTATTGGTTACCCTATACTCTTATACCCTCCATCCGGCTATGGAATGAGCTCCCCTCCACGGTGTTTCCCGAGCGCTATGACATGTCCTTCTTCAAACGAGCCTTGTGGAGTATTAAGCGGTAGGCAGCGGCTTGGCTCTGCCCCTGGCATTTCTGAAGTCCATGAGCGACGGTGACCACTCACCATCAGGTGGGCCGTATGCTCGTCTGCCTACAAGGGCAATAAAAAAAAACTCTAAAATTGCTTCAGGCGAACTCATCTTTTAGGGACGATTATCCCCACCACCGCTGTCCTGATATCACCACTGATCTTAGGGTCGTGTGTAGACCGCATAATAATGAGACTAGGGTTGTCACACTGCACGTGGGGGCGCGTGCGGTACCTTGTGGGTGGGCTCGTGGTGCGGGGGCGGCGGCAGCGGGCGCACCCGCCGTATGTCCGCGTCCGAGCTGCCGTCGCTAGACTCGCTGGCGGCTGTACGGGGACACACACACAAACTTCAAACATGGATGTTAAATTTTAAAACAAGGAACGGGAAAGAAAATTTACTTTTAATGAAATCATAATTTATTAGCAAATCAGCTAAAGGATTTACATTATTATATGAAAGAATAGCGATATGGGTGAAAGGCTATTTAGTTTAAACGACATTCCGCTTAATACGCGACATCTATCTTTGTAATTAATGGTCCGTAATTGAATTTCAATTAAGTTTACCCTATTCAAACAGCTAAAAAAGTTTTTTGTTATGACATTCGTTTCAAAATTTAAAATTTAAAAGGCTCTCCTGTAGAGTTGCAACAATTATGCTTAAACCAAATAGCCTTTCACCCATCGATATATAACTATTACTCTTGTGGAGGAGAAAATTAAAATATTAACAAATCGATTTACCCTTGTCCTCTTGCGTTCTACCCCTGTAGCCGGTGGGCAGCTCCGGCGGCCCCACGAACATCCCAAGCTTCGGGACTCGCGGGCTTTGCACCGCCACCAGGTTACCTAAGGACCTGCAAGAGATGTTGTAGACGCTTTGTTACGTATTTGCACAACACCATCCTATTCATCCCACGAGATTGTCATAGATATGACAGTGCAACTGCGCCTGCCCATTCGAGCTAATAGTGTAATGTTTACAATAAACTCCCACTATTGTCCAAAAGATGGCTCTCGCTGTCACCAGCCGTCTACTATGATGGTAGTGCTTCTTCATTACTAAAGGTCGTGTGAATAGATTTATTTGTCCTCTTGTATGATAGTATTATTTATTTACGCTCTTGATGGTAGTGCAAGTATTATAAAAAAAATTACATGTGTGCAATTCACACGTGGTAGAAGTGAAACCTTCCAAAATTAAAATACAATTATCCTAAACGTCTTAAGTATATGTAAAATTTTGTCATTAGTAAATAATTGTAAGGTAGCGCCCTCTGTGAATTGATATTTTAATTTCACGTATAATCCTAAATTAAAATTCACTACAAGAGCTTTCATACACACGTTAGTATTAAAAAATCTCACAGATGGCGCTGTATTAAATAGTATGTATATTTCTGTCTCATTCTTTGCTGGCTTCATCCTACACATTTTTGTATTTGTGTCTCTTACCTGTCGTTTTTTTCCGTTGCATCCGGTTTGAAATCACAACGATTCTAAAGAAGTTTTCACTTCAAAATCTCACCAGGAAACCGACTGTTCTTATAATTACATTACAATTGTTAAATAAACTTAATAATATAAATATAATGAGTTATTTCTACTATAAGGCAGCACAGATCAGTTCTATTGCCTGTACTTATTCCTACACCGGAAAATAGACAACGGTGAGGGGGTTCCAATTAAATTTAAATTTGAGTCTTATAGATCAGCAGCGGTTTTCGTGATGTGAGCCATTTTATTTTTATTGGAACGAAGTTCCTTATCGCGCGTTGTGAAAGGGGGCTAGACGGAAAAAATTCTTACGAAAAGTTGTCACGACACTTTTTAGATCCGTCATTCTGACCAATCAACGTGTAGGCGCTTATCGCGTAACATTGCTCGTATCCGATTGGTCCGCGTAATGAGTACAGTTTCTCGAGATAGCGTTTCAACAATAGTAATTTAGTTCATAGTATTGTTTTTTTTTTCTTCATAATGCCGTAATTTATTATCAAAACTTAAAAAAAAAAATTACAATTCCTTCACTAATTAATCGAAAGGAACTTCGTTCCATCCGGGTGTCCCTTGACACCCCTGAAGTTTTTTTTTACTTATATTATTGAAATATTGCGCAGAGCAGGCTCGTACCGTTTCTTGTAGTGTCGCGGCGCGTGGTGCGCGGCGTGGCGGCGGCGGGCGGGCGCGCGTCCGGCCCCTGACGCCTCGCTGGAGCCGGAGCTGTCCGTCTCCGAGAACGCTGTCAATCAAAAAGTACACGTTTAAAGCTGAAACTTAATACTTTTTAGAATTTATGCGTATTCTTAGACAACGACTTGGTTGTGCTTCTGGTGTTTCTGATGTCCGTGTATGAACTCAAGTTTTACAGTCAAGTTGGCTGTATGTCAGTAACGCTACAAAAGCAATTAAGAAAACATGATACTCCATAACGGTCATGTTAAAACGAGTTTAGTTATAACTAGTGGCCCGGAGATATATGTACACGTTATTTTTATTTATACACGGATATTTTTATCGTAAAACCATTTTTATCGTTTATTGTGTTTGGTTGATCAAATGATAAAATTATCTATAAATTATATTATAATTATATTTTATAAATTATATTTTAAATTCAAGTACCTAGTTTTCGAATAATTATCACGTTAATCGAAAGCTCGAAATTTCGAAAAAAAATATACGCGAGATTAAACTATAGAAATAATTACAGCTTACGTTACATACAAATTAGTTTTAAAAAAATACAAACTGTTATTGCGAAAAGCAAAATACTAAATTTTTATTTGTAAAATAAAAAGAGATTTTATTTTTAATTCTTTTTCAATATTATAGTTCAACTAACAGGGTTGGTGCAGCGGAGTCTTCTCATGTCTCCGATGTCTCCTCAAGCGCGTCATAGACGGCGCCTCCATATACTCGTTCGTTTCTTTAATCTGTGGTCAGTAAAACTTTTTGTCAGAATAAAACGTACTCATATTTTATAAAAGGATAATTTTTTTAAATATGTTTAACAAACTCTCATCTAAATTAAATACATCCCCATTATGAAGTGTGGTTTTGTTAATTTAAATAAATATATGAGACAGACTTAGTTTTAAGTGTCTAAGGAATCCTATACATCTTACACCCGGGGATCTAAGTTTGAATTACTTAACAAAGGTTATCCTACTCCTCAAAGATAGGCAGAGACAGAGGCAGAGGCAGAGATAGGCAAAGGGTAAGTTTAGGACATGTCGTCTGTCATCAAACCTTTTTTTTATGATTGAAGTATTACTGGTGGCCCGGAGCCTTTCTAGTTTCACCAGGAGAGATGGGCGAGCAAAGGCTCAGCCAGGAGGGGTGGGATTTGCTAACAGCTGCCCGAGCGCTTCCGAAGAAGGTCATCAAACATACGTTTCGCCGAACATTACCTGCGCATATTGAGCATCCAATTCAGTTTCCGAGCTGACTCCGGAGGGGTGGTGGTGGTGACCCTGCTGACCGCTCGAGTGTGACCAGCCGGAACGTTGAGACTAAAAGCACGCACACCTCGAGTCAACCCAATTTAGGTCTTAACGTACACCGAATTAGAACGCAAATGAATAAGCATTACGTTACCGTTACGAACACGAAAGAAAGAGACAGACTGAGACCGGACCGCGCTTATTATTAAAATCACTATCATATTGTATAGATTTAAGAAAACTATTAAAGAACATATGTGCAATAAAGCTTACTATAAAGTCAATGATTATCTAGAAGATTGCACAAAGTGGGAATGAGTTGCTCGCTCCGGGCATTTCAATATTGTAATAATTGTTACGTTATAATACTCATTGTAAAAATGAATATTTAAAAAAATCGATTTTTTTTTTATCGAATATTTAAAAAAAAAAAGGACATGCCCGCTGAGTTTCTTGCCAATTCTTCTCAGGACGGAGGCTAGTTCTTGTGAATTGGCGGTAGTTTTATTTGATGTTCAACAAGTATGTACTTTCATCTATGTTGAATAATTTTTTTTTGATTTCATTTGATCTATACTCCATGGCGACAGTCTAAACGATGTACCAAAAATACTTCATATAGGTTATCATACAAGTCGTTAGCGCGTTCCAGTTTCCGTCACATTTCTGACCGCTGTCCTCAGTGGCATTTATTATTAGTTTACGGTAAATGATTTTTACCTTCCTGTCTCGGGAGTGAGCCGGGGGACCTATAGTGATGTGTTGTAGAGCGTCGCTGACCATCGTGTAGTTGTTCATGTCCAGTTTACCGGGTTGCTGCAGTGACAAGATTTTAGTTATTTTGTTGCGCTGAACGCGGTGAAATAGGGTTTATGGAGGAGGGGGGAGGAGGGGGGTGAAGATAACACAACGTCAAATATTTTTTTATTTCTTTTTTTGTCGGTGCTCATGGATGTCAGCAATTTTAGAAGAGCAACCGAACCGCTATCAACTGTCAATCAATGTACGTAATGTCAAGCTACAAGTACGAATTACATTGTAGTAAAAACACTAAGCTCCTGGATACTAGAGCGTGTCAAAACTTCGTTGTGTTCATAATAGGGAAAACGTCGACACATCGTGAAGTCCACAATACGTTCTAGTATCATTAAAATATGGTGTCTGTGTTTACGTTTACGTTGAGTTGTAATTATAGTTCGTTCGCGTTAAGAATGCAGTGAGTCATCAGCAACTGTAGTGCAAAAGTGTATTCACAATGGTTTTAAAATTCAAACAAATTATTTTTTTAAAGATTAAGTTTAATGAATTTAAAAAATACACTTAAAAGTTAAAAATCAAAATGAAGTCTTTAATATTTTAATCACTTTCACTAGTTAGTATTTATAATAAAAGAATTTTCTGCAGCGAGTTCCGTGACGTCATCTAAATACCAAATAGCATTATTGTAATTTGAAAAGATTTGATTGGTTAGGGGGCGGGGCTAGGCCGTCGAACAATGATGACTCACTGCATTCTTAACGCGAACGAACTATACACCAAAATACGCTCAACAGTAATTTGTTTTTAATAAGATTAGATTAGTAGGGTTGTAATTAATTGTGTAGCGTGAGTAACCTTGAGCGTCTGTGAGTGTCGGGGGCGCGGGGGCGGCGGGTGCGGGCGCGTGCGTCCCGTGGTAAAGGCGCGGTGCCCGTAGCCGGGGGGCTGCCACAACCCACCGCCATCTGTCGGACAACAACAAAATTACTTCACACCGCCCTCATCAGATGACGTCTTGCAATGTTGCAAACGTAAAAAAATCATAAAACTACTTTTCTACTTGTATTGTGAAATTGTGAGTAAATAATAACAGTAATTATATATATAACGTAATTTAATACAGCAATGATGGTCTTGTGCAATAATAAAGAAAAATACTCTAATATTCATTACGTAAAAGTATTTTAAAAGACAATGTGTTTCTAAAACATCTAAGCCACTACAAAATTCTCACTACAATACCCTCTTTTTTTAGGACATGCAAAATTATTCTACATTATGACAAAATAAATAAACTTATAATATAAATAATAAAAAAAATACATAAATTATTAAATTAGAATATCACAAACAATTTTCACTAACAAAAAAAAACAAATATAACAAAAACAAAAAATAAAAACATTTTGAGACAAAACATATAAATACATAAAACATTACGATAATATCTAATCTACACAAAAATCCACTGTACAACTTCAAGGATAAGATTGTTTTTGCCATGCGCTTCACCTGACTCGTGTGTGCTCAGTGAATCTTCAGAACAGTTGAGATCCGCTGCATTATAATATATTTTATTAATACTTGTGATATACATCATAGTACGCACTAAGCACATTATAATTATGGTTCGTTGATCTAAGATTCTTTTTGTTTATGATTTAAAATAAGTGTATATCAATTAACTTTTAAATTTCCGAATACCACAAAGCCAACAAGCGATGGATGTCCTGTGGTACCAAATGAAAACCAATCTTGTCAAATTATTGCTTAATATAATCTAAGTTAAACAAAATACAAATGTATAACAAATATATATTAAGAACTCAACAAAACTTTCGAGTTTTTCTGTTACTCATACTAAAAACCTGTACCTACATAATACAGATCCTACTTAAAAAGATGAGGTATTTCTCGTTTACCATTTAATATCCCATAATATAAAAATTCAAAATCTGACCCTGGACTTCTATATCATTTGATGGCAACTGAGACAATAGTGTTAAGATTCGTTCCGAAAAATAGTACTGATCCTGAGGGGTTGATCAAAAAAATATTTAAAGAACCGGGCATCAGATGGGCATTTATAGGCAAAAGTACAGAAATGGGAAATTAATCCTGGAAATAAATTGAATTTTTCAAAAAAGTTCTCCCGTGGAACAAAGCTCAAGGGCAAAGGTTACCGGTAGCAAAGGTGCATTTGAAAATCTCATACTATTCAATCCAGACTGTCCAGTGTCCAGATTATGTGGGTATTAACGATAAATGGAAGGACATGTATGTGATCTTCAAATGATGCCTGCTCTGAGCTTAAATTGATTAACAAAATCTATAATGACGCGATAGAAGCCACATCTCAGAACTCATCATCTTAGGCCTTACAGCCCACGGTGGGCCTATAGCCTGGTTCAGTATCTCTCTCCAGACTGCTCTGTTCAGGACTTTCTCCTTCCAGTTCCTGACACCGATAACTTTGAGGTCGTGCTCAACGCCATACGTGTCAGAACTAATTACCACATAGTATAAAACAAAGTCGCTTTCTCTGTCCCTATATCCCTATGTATGCTTAAATCTTTAAAACTACGCAACGGATTTTGATGCGGTTTATTTTAATAGATACGAGTGATTGAAGAGGAAGGTTTATATGTATAACTAGCGACCCGCCCTCGCTTCGCTTCGGAAACATTAAATTTTATTATTGATAGGCGAGTCCCGCCATGTTGCGCGCGGTACGACAATAACTGCGGGTGATGCCGCGGGGCGAAGCTAGTCTAAAAAAAGTAGCCTAAGCTATTCCTTATATCATCAGCTACCTATTAGTGAAAGTTTCATCGAAATCGGTTCAGCCGTTCCAGAGATTAGCCGGAACAAACCAACAGACAGATAGACAAAAATTGTAAAAAATGTTATTTTGGTGAATGTACCGTATATATATTCATATGCATGTAGTAAGAAGCGGTTATTTCAATATTACAAACAGACATTCTAATTTTATTTATATGTATAATAACATCCATTAAATAGTGGAGAAGTCAATAATAAATTACAGTTTCCGAAGCGAAGCGAGGGCGGGTCGCTAGTATTAGAATATTTCATTACAGTATCCGAGAGACTTACGAGACAAATCCGGGTGCATTCTGTGGTCCGGGGGCGCCGGCTCCGGCGGCGTGCTGGGAGGGGGGTACACGCTGAAACCTACATACAGATTTGTGATTACGATATTTGAAAATCGATTTTAGTTCAAATGGCGAGCACTTACATTACTTACTACACAGATCGTGTTTCCTATTAACTTGATTGGAAAATCGATATTACATTCCAATTAAGTAACAACTGCATGAAGTATTAAAATTAAATTAAAACGTTTTTTTACTTGCATAGACGAGTGAATTCAGTCCTGTCTTCAACCTTGAGACTTGAGGTCTAAGTCTTAATTATCTTGTATAAGTCTCAACATTTACACCGGAACCCATTACTGCTCCGGAACAGAAATAGGCAGGTTGATAGTGCTTACCCGAGCCGCCTCACAAAACATCCTATCATCAGTAAGAACGTAAATTATGTATTTTTTTAATGCTTAGATGGGTGGACGTTCGTCCCAGCCCACCTGGTGTTAAGTGGTTACTGGAGCCCATAGACATCTACAACGTAAATTCGCCACTCACCTTGAGATATAAGTTCTAAGGTCTCAGTATAATATAGTTACAACGCCTGCTCCACCCTTCAAACTGAAACGCATTACTGCTTCACGGCAGAAATAAGCAGGGTGCTGGTACCTACCCGTGCGGACTTACAAGAAGTCCTGCCACCAGTAAGGCACACAATTTTACAGGTTCTATTTGGATTTCAGGACATTATTCGGTCGGGTAATTCATCCTTCAGTACCCTTCAAGAATCCTCTGTTCTTGGAGTTGTTCAGGGTGTCGCTGTACTCAGAGTCGATGTCGGCTCTCGAGTCGGGCCCGATGAGCAGATCCAACGAGTTCGTTAACTTGTGTTCCCTCCTGTAAACGCACACATTGGTTTGTACGATACATCATGATCACGACACGATGTTTTCAACACGCTTTTAATAAAAGTTCTTTCCTATATCTATGTATCTATCTTTGTAACGGAACCATTTATATTAATTATCATTAACTTAAAAAATGTTTAATTATCTTGTGAGAATTTGCCCACTTTAACTTACGACGATATAATCATTTCATTACTTTGGCTTAATAATAGGGGTTAAAGTATGAAATTGCTGTTTTATTGTAATAGGTACTTCGAATTGACATAGAACCTTCACGGTTTGAGATTTTTGAGTTAAACTTTTTTCAAATGTTACCTATGAGGTTCTTCTTTTAAAAAATGTGCAACATTCGATTATCGATTTTCAGTTGTTTTATTTATTCGGCTTAGACAAGAAAGATGGATACTTCGAAAATTCGTGTGATTTTTGAATACGAGAGTTCCGACGCGGAATTAATGTTTTAGAAACAGCTCGCAATTTTTTTTTTATTGCTTAAATGGGTGGACGAGCTCATAGCCAACCTGGTGTTCAGTGGTTACTGGAGCCCACAGACATCAACAACGTAAATGCACCACTCACCTTGAGACATAAGTTCTAAGGTCTCAGGTATAGCTACAATATCAATCGCAATATCAATGTTGCATTTGGAAAGGGGATTGCTAATGCGATTTTGTTTTTAATGTATATAGTCTGAAAGTGTTAATGGTTTGACTTAGTTTCAGCTCAAGGGTAAAGCGATCGCATATCTATTGTTTTTTTTTTATGATTCATGTATTACTAGTGGCTAGGAGGCCTTTTTCACCAGGACAGGTGGGCGAAGATATCTATTGTCTAAAGTACAAGTTCGAGGGTAAATGTATTATCGGTGGGTTGCAACGGGTACGGGCACGCACGCGGGGTCGCAGCGAGCGGGCGCGCGCGCCGCGGCCACGTCGGGCAGGTTGTGCGCGGCGCCGGGCTGCTCCAGCCGGAAGGCGCGCTCGATCTCGCCCTTGCGCTCCCACACCTCCTTGAAGAACGACGTGTAGAACGCGGCTGCAAGGAAACAGTCACACTTTACTACTACACCTCCTAGTCGACGCGTCTCAACTGAACTGTATTATATGTTCATTTTGTTACATAACGATGTCTGAAATAATTTAATTTATTATATAATATATATATATATATATAATAACATGCTGACTACCATGTAGGTCACCGGTGCCCTACGTGGCGCATTAAAGTAATAATGTCGATTTCTGTTACTAAAGCGCCCGGGTTGCCTAACTTTGCTTTCTTTTGTTTGTTAATGTATGTTTCATTCTCTTAGTTCTTTTAGAAATAGATTAATTCTCTGCATCTTCGGATTCGTCTCTGCCCGAGTCTACTAAGTATCATATTAATTAGATCGAATATCGAAATTAATTACTCCAGTGCACCACGTAGGACACCGGTGACCTTTAACCGGGCCAGACCGGCCTTTATTGGTGGCAGGATCTCTTGTGAGTCCGTACGGGTAGGTACCACCACCCCGCCTGTTTCTGCCGTGAAGCAGCAATACGTTTCGATTTGACGGGTGGGACAGCCGTTGTGACTATACTGAGACCTTAGAACTTATATCTCAATGTGGGTGGCGCATTTACTTTGTAGATGTCTATGGGCTCTAGTAACCACTTAACACCAGGTGGGCTGTGAGCTCGTCCACCCAACTAAGCAATAAAAAAAAAGGTTCCCTTTTTAAAAAGTGCTCCTGGATCCACCCCGTAACAGTACCTACCTACACGTGCGGTCTCACTAGAGGTCCTACCACCAGTATAAAATTAGCTTGGCAGTTGGGCGGCGTTGTTGTTGCCCAAGGGCGGTGTGCTCACATTTGGCGTCTGCGCTGCAGGAGTAGGTGGCGAAGTGCGCGGCGAGGCGGTCGGCGGTGGCGTTCCCGTCCGTGAGCAGCGCGTGCCCGACGTCCGTGCCGAAGAACGCGCTGGCCGCCGAGCCGCCGCCCTCCGTCACCGCCACCATTTGTATCGGCAGGTTCGGTATGTTCATCGAAAATGCACTGCGAAATAATACATCACTATTTATTTTTACTAGGGGTTCCGCAGTAATCGAAATTCGACTAAAATTAATTGAAATTATTAGTTTGTACACTATTACGATTCTATTAGTAAAGTTGTATTTATTATACTTCCATAATCACAGATTTCGCCCCAGAATACACTTTAGACAAATATTAATAAAGACAAACAATATTTCATCTATTCACAATTTGACCAGAGACTTTAATAAGCAATAACAAAAGTTTGACAATAAACAGATAGTATGCATGCGTGTGTGTAATGTTATTTTTTATTGATTTAATGTATTTTTGTTCATATTTTAAAAAAATATTAACATTTTGCACTCCTTCTCTATATTCTCTATAAGCGTGGGAAATTTCATAATCCTTCGTCCGCGCAATTTTCGTAAAAAGGGGTACAAAGTTTTTGATTCACGTATTAATATATAGATATTTATTACACTTCATGTAAAATTTACATTGGCGGACTTAATGCCTAAGAGCAGATACCAATCAACCAAAGATAGTGCAGAGTAAATAGTGGTAGGTGCAATGAAATTTATATTAAGTTACAAATACATACAGAAAAAAAGTTTATATATACACAATCACATATACATTTAAATACATACATACATACACACATACATAAATACATACATTACATACGTATAATAGTTAATACAGTATTACAAATCAAAACGAAAAAAGACCACCACCACCACTGGTTGTATAATGACAAAAATCGACCCCAGAATTCCAAATGTGCTAAATTTTAACTCAACCGGATAAAACGGCGCAAACGATTTCACGAACAAACAAAACCTAAGCATTCGATTGTTGGGGGCACACTAGGCGCGCCTCGCGGTTTATTAGGTTTTAAAAATTTAATATAAAAAAAAATTATATTTAAAAAAAAAAAAAAAAGACATGCCCGCTGAGTTTCTAGCCAATTCTTCTCAGAACAGAGGCTAGTTCTTGTGAATTGGCGGTAGTTCTTTTGACGTTCAACAAGTACATATATATGTACTTTCATTTATGTTGAATAAAAATTTTTTGATTTGATTTGAACCTTAGTTAAATTTGTGTGTTATCATCCGTTGCTACATAAAATTATGAATCAACGAAGACACGATCGTATTAACTACAGTAGACGTACCCGGCGTTGCCCGTGCATTACATTTACCATGATAAAAATATTTTATATATTAATAATATACTTTTGTGTGAAATTCCATTCAAACCCTATCAATTCACCTTTACGTAATTTATTACTTACAAACATCAGTACCTATTTATTAATGCGAAAATTAATACACAATACATGTTAAGGGTATATATAGACTTTACTCACTTTAAGGTAGCTAAGCTGGCTTTTCTCTTCGCCGAGTAAATCAGTATGAAACCGTGTATCAGCTCCTCTCTGAATTGACTGGCTCCGTGGAAGCTTGATATTATTACCTAAAAACAATATATGTGTTAGAATTCGCAATGCGACAGTACAACATGCAGCCGGACTAGAAGCCTATAACACATTCAGACACGCCACTGACATATCGTATCGTCCGTTGTCAAAAAATATCGGAGACCTTACATGAGAACAGTCTGTGCAGTGATTGACCATAAAATGCGGTCTCGGCACCTTGATCTTGGTACTTGGTGACACACGTATGACCACGGGTGAGGACTAGACTAGACACCAGAGACGGTGGTAGGACCTCTTGTGAGTCCGCACGGGTAGGTACCACCGCCCTGCCTATTTCTGCCATGGAGCAGTAAGTTGGCTGCTCTGACGAGCGCCTTTCACTTTATCCCTACTCCGCGGCCGACCGTCACGCGACATGCAACACACAGACAAGCAGCGACGTACCTCGACCTTCCGTTTGGAGTCTCCGAGGAAGGTCTCTATGAGCAGCGAGCGGTCGCCGGTGAGGAAGCAGCCGCGGTGCGACAGGAACGGACTCAGCACTCGCTCCGCCGAGTACGGGTCGTCGCAGAACATGCACACCATTATTCTATAACAAACGTTACGGACTTTTCTAGAACGCGAGGAGCGAAGTTGTGTGATTTGTTTTATTTTGTCTATTCAGTGTTTCTTCAGGTTTAAATGTGTAATAATGGTGGTTTATTAATTGTTTAATATCTGTGAAAGTGCACAAATGTGGGAAAATGAAACAAAGCCGCTGAACGTAACTTCTCGGGATCCTCTAAAAAGTCCCCTGAAAAAATCTCAGTAAACCACAATTTTAGCGAGATTATATTTCATCCTATATCATATTTCATCCCATATCATCTCATCTCATTTCATTTAATTTCATCCCAGTTGACTGATGTCTCAAATGAATCATCTTCATTTCATTTAATTTCTCTCCATATTATCATTTTTCATAAAAATAATAATATAAATTAAAATAAGAAATGAGTTAAAGGTCTTAATTACCAGGTCATAAAATCCGTTAAAAAAATTTTTTACGTTACAGAAAGCAACTGTTCTTACTAAATTAAAGAGATATATTTTAAGGAACTCTCAAAATAAATTCCATACTAGACTGTCCTTATATCAGACAGTATTATAAAATTATTATATTCTTTATAATATTAGGTAGCGGCTTGGCTCTGCCCCTGGCATTGCTCACGTCCATGAGCGACGGTAACCACTCACCATCAGATGGGCCGTATGCTTGTCTGCCTATACGGCAAATCTCTTTAATTTACTAATTCAGTTAAAGGTTCATTGCCCTCACCTGATATCGGAGTCGAAGCACACAATGACGTCACGGTACAAATGCGCGTAGCTCGCCTTGTCCCTGTTGGCGCGCACCAGCTCCTGCACCGCCTCGCGGGTCAACGCCTCCGTGCCCAGCTCGCCGATGGACGCCTCCATGTACGAGCAGTGGAGGCTGAGGGAACATTGAACCTATATCAAGCCTGTTCGTCTAAACATTCTAATTATTTATTGCACAGGTTCAAATAAATACAGATGTTTGCAGTTCTGTTACATTTTTATTCCTACATATTCGCTGGTAGCCTAAGAAGCTATTCCAGTTAGGCCCGATCGGAATTTTTATTATTTTTTTATTGCTTAGATGGGTAGACGAACTCACAGCCCATCTGGTGTTAAGTGGTTACTGGTGCCCATAGACATCTACAACGTAAATGTTCCACCCACCTTAAGATATAAGTTCTAAGGTCTCAAGTATAGTTACAACAGCTGCCCCACCATTCAAACCGAAACGCATTACTGCTTCACGGCAGAAACAGGCAGAATTTGCAGAATTTTCTAACAGAGCAGTGCTTTGCAGAAACTACCACCGGATCGGAATCGCGACCCACTGAGAAGATCCGGCGAGAAACTCAGTGGGCTGTGTCTATGGGGGTTCAGTAACATCCTCACACACTATGCTATGAGTCATTCTTGAAGTTGTAAATTTTTATGTGTTCAAATATGTCACAAGTAAAAATTTTACAATATAAATAACGTTGAAATCAATTATAGTTTTAGGAGGAATTATGTGACTGATAAAGGAATCTAATCGTCTTAAAACTTACTTGTCGGCGAGATTCTGACCCTCCTCTTGGAGTCTGGCCAGCTCCTTCTTATCCATCCCCTCGTCTTGCACGAACATCACGACTAGCGGCAGGCCCTGTGTGCGAATATTGAGCACTGAATAAACATACAACAGAGTTCAACACAATTCGCAAGGCAGTACAAGTTAAGCTTTCAGAAGCATTCTATCCCATTGTGTTACAAAAAAGTCCTAGATCCTTTTTTCAATGTGGTTTTTTTCATCGTGTTACAAAATTATAGCAAAGGTAAATTAGAACAATTTTATTTGAAAAAAAAAAAAAATTATTATACCATTACAACTTCATTACAGTCACAATTTCTACTGGTGGTAGGACGTCTTGTGAGTCCGCGCGGGTAGGTACCATCACCCCGCCTGTTTCTGCCGTGAAGCAGTAATGCGTTTCGGTTTGAATTGTGGGGCAGCCCTTGTAACTACATTGAGACCTTAGAACTTATGTCTCAAGATGGGTGGCGCATTTACGTTGTAGAGGTCATGGGCTTCAGTAACCACTTAACACCAGGTGGGCTGTGAGCTCGTCTACACATCTAAGCAATAAAAAAAAAAGAAATTCAAACAATGTACACACAAAATTGCATGTTTCTTTCATACATCAATGGAGATGACTGGACAGGTGCCACCACCAACCCACGCAACGCATTCTTCCGTTAAGAAGTAATGCGCTTAGTTTTGAAGAGTAAGGCAGCCGTGTACTGAAGAAGTGAGAGTTAGAACTAGAGATAAAACGGATATCCGATAACTATCCGGTACCCGTTCTATCCGGCCATGTTATTACTATTCGGTTTCGAATAGTAAATTTTAAGAAAATCTCATGCTTATACAAAAGCGAATAATACGACAATAGGTTATGGACAACTTTTATTTTTATAATCGCACATCAAAAGTGATTGTTTTAATTAGTTTGTTTAATATTCAAAATGAACAAGTGGCAAATTGTGGTGAATGAATACCAAATCGTCGTCGTGCCGGGTCGTCGCGATCTCCGCTCACGACAACGCCCGAACGCGCACGAATATTTCCGAAAGGGCCGAATATTAAGTATCCGGTATTCGGCCAAACCACTATCCGTTTCATCTCTACTTAGAACTCATGTCTCAAGGCAGACGGCCGTACATTGTTGATGTCTATGAGCTCCAGTGACTACTCAACAGATGAGTCGTTCGCTCGACTGTGCACTTCCTGTTATACACATAAAGCCTTACTTGGAAAGGAAGTTTGTCTTCTTGTTCCAAACTACACAGCAAAGTCTTCTCGGCACAAGCTCGGATGTATTCAAAAGATTCTTGATCTTGATACACACAGAAGTAACCTTTCAATAGCAAAAATGGTTTATTTAATAAATAATAAGAACTTATTATCTTCTTATTAACTTCTTAATAAGAACAAAATACAAAAGAAGCAAAAGGATTCATTGACAGCATATTACAAGACCTACAAAGGAGGTTACTATATGGAGTTATTTTTATTAAATACCATAACTTAATGAGAAAAAACTAACTTTTAATTGAATAACAATCAGCATTATCACAAGGAAAAAAGCTGATATGTGGGGAAACAGCACATAAATTTTCAAGTGTACTTTTAATGTTAGCCTGTTGATAGATATCTGCTATAAATTGCAAGTCTATTTAAATTTTCGCACGTCGAATGATTATATTAGCCTGCCCATTCATAACAATATTTAATAAATTTAGTTTGTTTATTGATTACAAATATTGTTAAGGAAATAAAAAGGAGAAGCCTTGTTTTCCTTGCTAACCCTTGATCCAGAATGAATCATAATGAACTGAAAGCATCATCACCAGACCTATTTCATTATAAACCTGTCTAACCTTGATTATAAATCCAGAAACAGTAACTGATAACCAACTAAAACTCGTTATAGGAGAATATAAGCTAATTTGAATTTAAATAGCACTAACCATTAGGTGCAAAATCGTCTATGGAGGTCGTCTCAGAGAAGTCATCGGTCCTGATCCTCTGCTCGAGCCTCCAGCTGTGTCCGTGCACGTTGATGCGCCGCTCGGAGTCGCAGCCGGCCATCAGGCGCTTGCCGAATTCGCCAGCCACACCTTCCATCTAAATAATGAACTTTTTTTTTATTGCTTACTGGAGTTACTGGAACCCATAGACATCTACGACGTAAATGCGCCATCCACCTTGACATATCAGTTATAAGGTCTCTGTATGGTTACAACGGCTGCCCCCACCCTTCAAACCGAAACGCATTACTGCTTCACGGCAGAAATAGGCAGGGTGGTGAAGCCTACCCGTGCGGACTCACAAGAGGTCCTACCACTAGTAAAAGATAGAGTCATAGGTCGGTGCGGGACTATCTGTCGTCCCTCTCGCACGTGACCACACAGAGAGCACTGACCCCGAGGATGATGACGTTGATGTGGTTGGTGTCGGTGGTGAGGGCCCAGGGCGCGGCGGGCGGCCCGGCCAGGCACTGGGACTCGCCTGCCGACGTCAGCGACCTGGGCGAATATAAGGTCAAATTAAACTCACATTTCAGGGATCAATAGCTTCAGCTTGTTTTTTTTATTTTTTTATTTTTATTGCCCTTATAAGCAGACGAGCATACGGCCCACCTGATGGTGAGTGGTTACCGTCACCCATGGACTTCAGTAATGCCAAGCCGCTGCCTACCGTAAAAGCCGCTGCCTACCGTAGCAAGCTTGTTGCTATTTGTAGCAAGCAGCCATCATAGAGCACTAGATATTTGATAGACGCCTGAATCTCGTTAACGACATTATCAAGATAGACTGGCGTATATAAAAACAATAAGATTCGGAGCGTCGGTCTACTCAGCAATTTCACCAGCTTGGTCTAGAGTCGGAGGTTCGCTTTTTCGTTCCCCCCAGTTGTACAGTATAGGTATAGAAGATGTTTTTAGAGAGCACGGCGTAGTAAATGTCACTAGTGACTCCTTAAATTAATTCTCAGGAAAAAATTATATCAATACGTTGGTTGACCGTAGCATATATAATATTTTTTCGTGATTCTGCATGTACATAGTACATGTAGTTAAAATACTAGTTTTGTATAGACACTAACCCGACTCTGGTGTTGAGTATGACGGGCAGGGTGGCGTCCAGACAGTTGGGTCCGGCGGGGCAGTGCTCCCGCATGGGGCAGTGCACGAACCCGAGGTGCTGGAACAGCATCAGCTTCCTGTCTTGCTCCATCCGATCCAGCATTTTGTACCTGTCAATTTATCGATATTATTGTTATGCCGGTGCGAGTAACGCCATCTATCGCCGAATAGTCAAACGAATACAAGTATAACGCCATCTATTGTCAGATATCAAAAACAGAATACTCGAAATGTGTGGAATATTCTCGATAACTCTAGGGATGTGGTATCGGCTATAAAAACGTTGCAGAGATGGCACGCAGTCAGTCAGTAATCGGAACTCGAAGCGAAACAGCGGATCACCTGAAGCGAAGCAGCACAATTGAATTTAGGATTTCAAAATGTTAGTGAAGTGTTTTAAATGTTCTAAATGTTGAATACAATTTTCAGATGTACTTCGGGGAGTTTTATTTATCCCGAACCCCAGCGCGTAGCATTATATTCCTCGATGATTTGAAAATCTTACAATAACTAATGTATGTGTTTAATAAATAGCAGATATTGTAATCCACAGAAAGTAATTAAAGTGCTTAGTATTAAATGATCATAATTCGAGGGGTGAAAGGTTTAGTTTAAGCGACATTTCGCATAATACGCCAAATTTATCTTTGTAGTTAAAGGTGCGTGTTATTTGGTATTAGCGTCAACAATTCGATGTTTTTAATTGAGCTACAACTTGATGAACATGATACTTTTCAAATTTTAAAGTTTAAATGGCTCTTCTGTGAAGTTGCAAGAATGTCGCTAAAAATTAAATAGCATTTCAGCCCTCGATATAATAGGGGTTAAAGTATGAAATTGCCGTTTTACTGCAATAGCTACTTCGAATTGACATAAACCATTGAAACTTTTTTCAAATGGTACGGCCCCGACTCATGAATCGATCTTCACCATTATTGCTCCATGATAACGCGAGACCTCATAATAGCACGAGAAATCGTTTTAACTCTACATGAACTGCAATTAGAAACCATTCGTCACCATCCGTATTCGCCAGACCTTGCTCAACGGACTACCATTTTTTTTAGTGATTTGGACAATTTTCTACGTGATAAAAACTTTTCTTCCCAGGAGGCAATACGAAATGCTTTCACACAGTTTGTAGAATCTAGATCACCAGAGTTCTATCGCAAAAGGCATAAATGACCTCCCTATTAGATGGCAGCAATGTATAGATAACTAGCGGCCCGCCCCGGCTTCGCTTGGGAAGTAGCGAACGTAAAGAATTTGAGGTAATTTTTTTACACATTGGGTTACATTATTGGAGTTTCAGTAAGGATCCCTAACTTTTTTGAAAATATAATAAATATAATCTATATCACCCGGGGATAGTGTAGCTTTCCAACAGTGAAATATTTTTTTAAATCGGTTCAGTAGTTTCGGAGCCTATTCAATACAAACAAACAAACAAATCTTTCCTCTTTATAATATTAGTATAGATAATGGTAGACATTTTGATTAAATAAATATGTTAAATGAAAAAAAAAGGAATTTCAATTTTTAAGAACAATTTTTTTTTATTGCTTATATGGGTGGACGAGCTCACAGCCCACCTGGTATTATGTAGTTACTGGAGCCCATAGACATCTACAACGCCACCCACCTTGAGATATAAGTTCAAAGATCTCAGTATAGTTACAACGGTTGCCTTATCCTTCAAACCATAACGCATTACTGCTTCACGGCAGAAATAGGCGGGGTGGTGGTACCTACCCGCGCGGACTCACAAGAGGTCCTACCACCAGTAAAAGGCAAATCGGCAAATCGGCAATTTCATACTTTAACCCCTAATATTAATGAAGACGCATCCAAAACACGTGTCGAATAGCGAGAGCCGGTGGGTGATGCCCACGGTCCTGTGTGTCTTGATACTGAATCCCCACGAGACATACCTAAAGTCATCTTGCAGCACATCAGTGATTTCCTTGATGTCTTCTTGCGTTATGGTCCCGGTCGGCGATATGCTCTTGAAATGGTAGAACAGGTCCGCGTGCTCCAGCAGCAACTCCTACAAATAATTATTTTATAGTGACCATGTTGAACGCACACTGAGCTCCATACTAACTACAAATGGGTACGGCGGTACCAACATTATTCAAGACTAGCTTTTTCCCGCGACTTCGTCCGCGTGGAATAGTTACTTTGGCATAATGCGAAATTTTACCCCCCACTTCATTTACGTAGAAAGTGAAAATATTTTTGAATAATAGAATGTTAAGGAGCTATTTAAGGTACCAAAAGCACGCTTTTTAACCGACTTGAAAAGAGGAAGTTATCAATTCGACCATAATTTTTTATCTATGTATGTTCACCGAAAAAAAAAACCCGATTTTGAAACATTATTTTTCTCCTACCTACGCCGAAAGTTCGGTTTTCCTCCTGCCATACAGGGAAGAAAGTGTAACTTTTGCATGCGCGTTAGTGTCTACGTCTGCTCTCACGCACCTAAAATTCTCCACCATTATTGTGCTCGGGTAATTTGCAATATTGTGTTTAGTGTAAAAGTGAAATAAACAAAAGGCAATAAAATTTAATAGTGAAGTAAACAAAGATGAGTTCATCAGACAGTTCTAAATTCAATTAGTAGTAGTTTATTTAATAATAATAAAACCGTTAAATTGTTTTTTTATGAGTATGTATGTATTATTACAATGCCCATGTTGAACGCACACCCGATCTCATACTAACTACAGCTGGGTACGGCGGTACCAACATTATTCAAAATAACCATATTGATGAAATACAATCTCAATAAAATGGTGGTTATTCATTGAGAATTTTTCAGTGAACTTTTTGGAAGATCCCGAGAAGCTACGTCGAGCGGATTTCTTTCATTTTCCCACATTTGTGCACTTTTAATGATACAAAACAGTTAATAAACAACCGTTATTACACATTTAAACCTAAAGAAAACATATTGTAATATTGTAATAGTTATTTTAAAAATAAAATGGGGACACCACACTGTCAGTCTATAGTAATTTTACGGTAATTACATATTACAAAAAAATCCAACGTGTTGACCCAAATTAAAGTAACAAAGTGTTTATTGTTAATATTAAAACGCTTTCCGACTAATTACAAAAAACACAGCTTAAATACTCTCTAATCAATTAAACTAAGACATTACGGTTAATTAATTATATTTTAAAATTTACTGATAAATTGAAAGTGAATATCGGACCTCTTCGCTTCTTATCTTTTTTTTTATTGCCCTTGTAGGCAGACGAGCATACGGCCCACCTGATGGTGAGTGGTTACCGTCGCCCATGGACATCAGCTATGCCAGGGGCTGAGCCAAGCCGCTGCCTACCGCGAGGGACATGTCATAGCGCTCGGGAAACACCGTGGAGGGGAGCTCATTCCATAGCTGGATGGTACGTGACAAAAAAGACCTCTGGAAACGCACTGTGGAAAACGTGGAACGCTTCACGATTTTCCGTGTCATCCTTGCGCAGGGGCTGAAGGACAATACCTGAAAGTTGTGTTTCGCCCGACGCTGTATCTGCCTCTGGTGCTGGTCGTAGACCCTCTGCTGTTGTTCTTCGGAGAGAGCCTCGTAGCACTCCCTGCCCATCAGCAGCACGCGCACCTCCGACAGCTGCTTCCCAGGGGTCACGTACCCGGTCTCCTCCAGGAGACGTTTGAATTGCTGACACCATCTGTTAAGCATCATCCTGTCGTGGTGAAACTGGAAAGGCTTCCGGGCCAACACTAATTCTTCAATCATAAAAAAAAGATACTCATTTCTATACGTGACTCTCAATAGGCATTAACAGACCGTTATGACTGTCGGTACTTGAACCATTGTACCGTGGTTCACTTGCGGACTAAATAATAATAATAATGGTTGATTCGAAGTATCAGTTGAATGGAATATTTTAAATGTATTAAACTAATATTTTTTTTAAATAAATGTATCTTTTTTATTTGGTTTTGTTAATTTTAAGTATGTTTCAATGATACTATGTACATATATGGACTTGTTGTCTGAAATAAAATAAATCATTAATTCATTCATTCATTCATTCATTCATTAACATTAGGATCCCATTTATAAAAATTATTTACTCACTCATAATTCCTGTGCTCCTCCTGGGCTTCGTGAAGGAAGGACTTGAACACCGCAGCTGCCTCGTTCGTCTCCAATATCTCGTAGGGTATCTTCTGCGACTGACCGAGTGTCTAAAATAAAGGATAATAAATAATCTATATATACATAAAAGTGAATTGTTGTTCGTTAGTCTCGCTAAAACTCGAGAACGGCTGGACCGATTTGGCTAATTTTGGTCTTGAATTATTTGTGGAAGTCCAGAGAAGGTTTAAAATAAATATGAAAATGCTCGGAATTTAATAAAAAATAACAATTTTGTTTTTCCTTTGATGTGTCCCCCCTCGGACGGATTCCTTCTGTTTGTTTTAAGTTTATTTTATACAAAAGTTTAGGTCTTTTATTTATCGATTGAGGCACTACGAAGTCTGCCGGGTCAGTTAGTAAATAAATAAATATTTACTAACAATCACGCCACGTTAACTGGTCCCGTACTAAGTTCGTAAAGAACTTGTGTTACAGGTACCAGATAAGGGAAATAAATGTACGATTTTTATTATACACATACAGATATTTAATATACATCTATAGCATTGGAAAATACATTTTTTATATTTATCATACAAATATCTTCCCTTGGCGGCATTTGAAACCGCGACCGCCTTGCGTAGTGACCATGTCACTTACCACTACACCAGACGGCCGTTATTAGGATAGCTCATTAAGTTTATGTGCAATCACAGGTCACAGTTTCGACAGTAATGTATTGTATATTTGGAATAGGATAGTAAATACAAGTTATAAGCACATGAAAATAGCTAATAAAATATACGACATAAAAATATTATGTATTAGTATGTTTAAAATAAGGGTTTATTATGGTGTTTTCTATTTTATTTATATTATGCCTAGTTGAATGTATGCCTGGTCGGGCAATAAAAAAAAATTAAAATTATTTTTCTGTGAATTTAACATTGATTAATGTAATCATTATTTTTCAAAAATCCTTTAGCTATTTCTGCATATTTTTTTATTGCCCTTGTAGGCAGACGAGCATACGGCCCACCTGATGGTGAGTGGTTACCGTCGTCCATGGACTTCAGCAATGCCGGGGGCAGAGCCAAGCCGCTGCCTACAATATATATGAATATAAGCTCAGCACTAAAACGGTTAACCAGTGAGAGTTTGTTTGTGCACCTGATAGCGAGCCCTCTCGCCGACCCGCAGCGTGGTGTCGATGGCGAGGGGGCTGTCCAGCTCGGAGCCGGTCTCGGAGCACGAGTCGGCGCCGCGGCCCTCGCTGAAGTACACCGAGAAGTCGCGGTGCAGACGCAGCTGCCGCACCACCACCGGCCAGTCGCTGGAAAACAATCCGTAACGATCAACATTAAGGACCATGTTACAACAAATCCCTACCTCGGATTGAATTGTATACAATATACTTTTGAAGTGAAACTTCTAATGCGACTTCCAACAAGGTAGCGTTAAACGTTTAACGCTACCACGGAATAGAAAGAGACAGAGAGAGAGTGAACGCGTGGCACTCTAACGCATGCGCGTAGTAGACCTGTTGCAAGCCAGCGCGAGCGATAGCAACGAATAGCGTTCAATATTTTTATGAACTATTTAAAAAGAAAATTTATTTTTCAATCTATAATTTAAAATATACATGATATGTATAAATGTTGAAGATGTCGCATCTCTTATAGCACAGCATTCCCTATTACAAGAGCAATCTGATTTAAGGATGAAAAATGAAGAACACCACAATACTACACATCGAAAAAGAAGTTTCACTTCATTCACGTGCACAAAGTTGCACGCGCACCGTTTGATAGCAATTTATTTATTTATTTCATTTACTTCAGATTTTGCATCCATATTACATTTATAAACAATAACATTTCATATAGCACATCAAAATTAAATAAAAACAATAACTACACATTCGGAATATAATAAAAATAATGATGATAATAAAACAAAAAATTAAATTAAATGTCAAAGCTACCATAACCTAAAGGGATAATAAAAAAATAAGGTCATTACATATTCAATCAGTTAATATCCAAATTTAAAGACCGATAAAAAATATTGACAGCTGTTTTTTTTAAATTGTTTAAGAAGACTAACTTCTCTTGTAGTTCTTCGGTGGGCAGCTGGAGTCTCGCCAGCACTTGAGGCAGCTTCGCGAGTTGGTTCCGCAGCTTCTTCGCAGAGCGCTCCTCCTTGAGGCGGCGCACGTGCCGACGGAACACGACCTGCCAAGGGACATGTCAACGAACTGTCACAACAGAACATGAAGGGCAAAGAATAATATAAGTAATTTAAGTAAGTAAATTAAGTATATTAGTGATCCCTCGGTAGTCGAAATTCGACTATAAATTTATTTAAATTATAAATTAGTACACCATTATGATTCTATCCATTATGATATTTTGACATTATTACCATTATCATTATATGATTCTAAAGGCTTTCAGTGACACGACCATCAGCAATGAAGTATGCGACTAAGAAGAGATTATTCTATTGTAAAAGATATCACAGATTTCGCCAAGACTACACTTTATACAAATATTATTAGAGACAAACAATATTTAATCTATTCTCAATTTGACCACAGACTATAAGCAATAACAAAAGTTTGACATTAAACAAATAGTATGCATGCCTTGCGTGTCAAAAACATGGTAGTGTGTGTAATGTTTTTTTATTGATTTCATGTATTTTTTATGCATAATTAAAAATAATATTAACATTCTGCACTCTTTCTCTATATTCTCTATAAATGTGGGAAGTTTCATACTCCTCCGTCCGCGCAATTTTCGTAAAAGGGGGTACAAAGTTTTTGCGTCACGTATTCATATATACATAATATGTATTACATATATGAGTTTGAATAAGTGAGTTGAGCATAAATATATTGACCAAGCAATTCAAAAAGATATTTTTTTCTATTTGTTTCGTCAGGTTTGCTATTGAGGAGCTTTAAGTTATTGTCATAAATAAATAAAATTTGAAATATTAAATTTTCCAAAAGTTAAAAATTATTCTGTGAGTATTTCGAACATTGGGCGTTATAAATAAGTTCATATTTCGTACGATCGTATATTACTAAATAAATTCACAAAGCACTTACTTGAGTACCATCATTCCCAAACTGTTGAACAAACTTAATCCACTCCGCGTGATGACAAAGCCTCTTGCTCACAGAAGACCATAATTCTCTGAAGGAAAACAAATGAAAGAAATTAATTGTCTGTTTTCTTCAAGATATAGATTATTGAAATTTCAAGGGAAACAAGACATTGCTGATCAGATGTAATTAAAAATTGTTTTTTTTTCTTTCAATTTCGATTTTAATGTTTTAAGCCTTAAAGCGCACTCCTTAAAGTTTAAAGTACGTGCTTGAAGGAAAGCGTACTTTGTCCTTTTTTAGACTAAAATTTAAATTTTATTTTATTAGCTGATAGTAGGATAAATGTTTAGTTCAGCCACTTTTTTTCTTTTTTTTTGTTACCCTAGTAGGCGGACGGGGACACGGCCGGTCTGACGGTGAGTGGTTAACGTCGCCCAAGGACTTCAGCAATGCCAGGGGTAGAGCCAAACCGCTGCCTACCGTTAAGTACTCTCCACAAGCCTCGTTTGAAGAAGGACATGTCATAGCGCTCGGGAAACACAGTGGAGGGGAGCTCATTCCAAAGCCGGAAGCTACTTCAATTCTAAAGGTGCTATATATGTGTATACAAGCGACTAGACGTAACACTCACTTATGATCCTCGACGTGTATCCGTATGAGCTGAGTGAACGCTTCCGTCACGAAGTCCAAAGTTTCCCGCCTTATGCGCAGAGCCTCCGCGTAGTTCGCCACCTTTACAAGACCAAACTGTTCAGAATTTTCTCATATTATGTATAATATATACGAGTATAATTCATTAATGAAACTAAGGAGTGCGCTGGTGGGTCGTACAGTGGGTGTACGCTCCAACATCGATTAAATTCAAATTAATCATTACGATTAAATTTCTGAATATCATGTCTTTTCTCCGGTAACCGCTACCGGTAACCAGTTAACACCAGGTGGACCGTGAGCTCGTTCACCAATCTAAGTCATAAATATATTTTTTATAAAATATTTAAATATTTTTATGTAATTTACAAATATATTTTTTATTTTAAAATATTTTTATTTATCTTAAATATATATTTTTTTTAATATTTTTATTTATTTTTATTTATCTTAGATGGGTGGATTAACTCACGGCCCACCTGGTGTTAAGTGGTTACCGGAGCCCATAGACATTTACAACGCAAATGCCGTCATCCACCTTGAGATATGATTTCAATGATATCAGTACAACGGCTGCCTCACCCTTCAACCCGAAACGCATTACTGCTTCACGGCAGAAATAGGCAGGGCGGTGGTACCTACCCGCGCGGACTTACAAGACGTCATACCACCAGTAGATCATGTGGTATTACACTAATACTACAACTCACCTTGATCCTCGCTTTCGACTTATCAATCATCTGGGCCAGCAGGAAGAACGCTTGGTCCACATTGACGTTGTCGTGGCTGGACGTCTCCACTATCGGTATGGAACCTTTGAACTCTTTCCTTTGAACTAAGCGTTCGGCCTCCCGGACTCCCTGGTCGCAAGCCTCATCGTTTTTCGTAGTCACCAGTACAACCGGCTTCTTGAGCTTGATTATATTCTGCAATATGGCCGCTATAATTTCGTTCTGTAACAATTATAAATATACACTTGTCACGTATGTGTGAGTGTCGTGGCGTGAAACCTCTTTGACAGGACATAAGACCTACAACGACTGGACATAGAGATTTGGCAAGAATTCAAAAATAAAGAGAGAAATGGAACGAGGGCGTACGTGACTAGCGGCAGCCAGTACATTTTTTGACTTCTTAAAAGGCGGACACAAACGAGACGACAAGGAACGAATTGACCGTTCTCATGTAAGACGACAAAAGAAGGAATCGACCGTTCAAGTGATCCTTCGACCGTTCAGTGAGAAAGCAACGCTGTAGGCGACTGAGGAGTTAAGGGCCCATTTCATTTTGAACTTTTTTATTTATTGTGCTGATAGGTCAACGAACTCACGGCCCGCGTGATGTTCAGTGGCTATAGAAGCTCATAGACATCACAATGCCACCGCCAACCTTGAGAGATGATATCTAAATTTAAGTTCTATCTATCCCACTTTAAAAGCTCCAATCTACTATTGCTTTGAATCATAAATAGGCAGAGTGCTGAGACCCCCTCGCATGGGATTACAATACTACCCGTAACAGCCAATTATCGCATGAAGCATGCCGGTATTATACAAGATCGTGCGTGCGAAGGTGATACAAAAGGGTGGTCACGACCCTCAGCAATGAGGAATACGACGCAAGGACGATTATACACAAAGAACACTGTTCACATTTTCCGATAATTCCCTAGACCCCTTTTACGACACTCATGGGATGAGATGGGAATGTTGTTCTAAGCGGCCGGCAGCCTTGACCGAAGTCAATTTCGCTTATAATTGCTGTCCTTAAAACCGCGACGTGTGCCGGTCACCATCCTCGGCGAACCCGTCGCCTGTGCTGAAGGGCTCGACGAGTAAATTAACTCATAAACACAGCCCACTGAGTTTCTCGAAGGATCTTCTCAGTGTGTCGCGTTTCCAAACCGGTGGTAGATTCTGCGAAGCATTGTTCTTGCTAAGGCCAGTTTTAGCAACACGCCCAGTTTGAGCCCTCTACTAGCTCGGTGAATCTAGAATAACCCCTCAAGGTTACTAGAATAGGACGTACTAGCTCAGAATCTAGAATAACCCATCAAAGTTACTACTAGAATAGGTAGGAAAAAAAAGCGACACGTCAATCTAGCTATGATGACTCCAGAACCAAAACTAACAAAACAAAACGTTACATCAATCATACCTGTTTCTCCCAAGTCCTCCCCGGCACCAGACTGACGTCATAGACACACATGAACCCGTCAACGGTGAGCTTCCCTTCCGGCATCAGTTTCTGCTCGTACTCCTTCTCTATGCCGAGCTGGTTCTTGCACACGTACATGTATTTCTCGGCCGACTGGAGTTTCGTGGCGACGCATCGCTTCACGTACGGTTCAGTTTTGCCAACTACAAAAAAAAATCAATTATTTATATCATTTAAAAAGTTCAAGGTCATCTCTGCTGCAAATTCCAAGAGCAGAATAATCAGCGAAACAAATTCAGCGCTTTTTTTTGTTGAATAGCAAACGCAATAGCTAATGATATATTTATTTTGTATATTTAAAATAATAATAATAATAATAATAATAAATAATAAATAAATATTTACTAAAAATCACGCCACGTTAACTGGTCCCGTGATAAGTTCATAAAGAGCTTGTATTACAGGTACCAGATAACGGATATAAATGTAAGATTTTATTATACACATACATATTCAAATTCAAATTCAAAAATACCAGACACAATTTAAATAACATTAATCGAATTAACGATATTATGAGTTCAGTCGATTTTAATCTTTAAGTATATTATTATTATAATCTATATTTATTTAAAATCTTACTAATTATACACTATTTTTAAAAAACTTTATATAAAAATATATTTCCGCTGATGGCGGTGTCTCCGACACAAGCCACATCCAGTTAGAACTCCAGCGTGAGAAAACTCCTCACAATGCGCGCAGTATCGAGGATAACTCCCTTCTGTATCAGGCCCCTAACCCAGCTGGATATTATTATTATTATTTCAAATTTAAGTGAAGTTCACCTTTGAACGGCTGAAAGCACGCATCGTCCACAAACTCGGTCTGCTCGACTATCTCGAACCTGTACTCCTGATCGTCGTTCTCCTTCTGCACGTTGCCCCAGTACAGGAAATGATCGTTGTTCACAACGCGCCCGCTGAAATCCGACTGAAACATACAAACACGTGTTCATCATGATGTTGTAGGACGCACACCGGTATTGTCATATAGCCTAATCAAGTATTTCCAGTCCTTTTTTTCCCCCTACCTATGCAGATAGCCTTGAGAGGCTATATCAGCGTCGCCTTAACTAGTAGCTGAGCTCACGGGGCTCAAACCTGATGACGTTGCTAACACGAACCCTAGCAAGAGCCGTGCTTCGCAGAATCTACCACCGAATCGGAAACGCGACCCACTGAGAAGATCCGGCGAGAAACTCAGTGGGCTGTGTCTGAGGGGTCCCCGTCCGCTTCTAATATGGAGATGTCGTAATATCACGTCACGTCCTTACGGATTCATCAGATCCACTAGCCTTTGCAATAGACGCCTTCAGCTCTAACACTAGGAGCAGGCTTAGGGACCCCGGTAACCGCAACTTAATCCATGCATCAGCTCGCTGAGTTTCTCGCCGGAACTTCTCAGCTGGTTGCGATTCCGTTTCGGTAGTAGATTCATTCGCGAAGGAGCTGCTTTTGAGTTTTGAGCAAATCCCACCACTCCTAGCTGAGCTTTTGCTCGCCTATCTATCTTGGTGAAACTTGAAAGGCCTCCGGGCTACTAGTAATCCTTCAACTCTAAACACAAAACAATATCAAGGGGTGAAAAGCTATTTGGTTTAAGGGACATTTTCACAACTTCACAGAAGAGCCATTTAAAGTTTAAAATTTGGAAAAAATATGAAAACAAAAAAAACTTCTTCGTCTATATGAAGGGAGTAAACTTAATTGAGGTTCGATTAAAAACATTGAATCGTTGATGCTAATACCAAATACAACGGACCTTCAATTACAAAGACAGATGTCGAGTGTTAAGCAGAAATGTCGCTTAAACCAAACAGCCTTTCGCCCCTCGATATAATAAACTAGCGACCCGCCCTCGCTTCGCTTCGGAAACTGTAATTTATTATTGATTTCTCCACTATTTAATGGATGTTATTATACATATAAACCGTCCTCTTCAATCAATCTATCTATTAAAAAAAACGCTATCAAAATCCGTTGCGTGGTTTTAAAGATTTAAGCATACATAGGGACAGATATATCTTTGTCTTATACTATGTAGTGACGCTTCATTCAACTAAAAATGAGTCGTCTATTATCAAAGGCGGCAATCTGTACATTTGGACAAAAAATTTTTATTGATATGTCAATACAGATTGATTTGAATATAATCGTCTCCTTCAAAGAATACGGTTCAAAACCTGCACTAAATAAAGGTTAATAGTTAACCTGTTATTTATCTAAGATGTCGTTCCGAAGAGTTTTGTGACTGCGAATGGAATACAAAGTCAATAATTCGTTTTTCTGATTTACCAATCATTGTCCAAAAGTCAGATTGCCGGCTTTGATAATAGTCGACTCAAATATTCTGCGAAAGCATCGGTAACACTTACCTGACTTAGAACGCAAATGTGATCGACGTTGTAATCATCGGCGTGGGTTCGAACAAACCTGTTACAGAGGCATGACTTGCCCACGCCTAGCTGCCCTTTCTCCTTTTCCGTACCTTAAATAAGACAAATTATTCCTTGAAATTCGAACGAAGACTCTAAATTATCTTGAAATCTACCGATAACTGGTGGTAGGACCTCTTGTGAGTCCGCACAGGTAGGTACCACCACCCCGCCTATTTCTGCCGTGAAACAGTAATGCGTTTCGGTTTGAAGGATGAAGTAGCCGTTGTAACTATACTGAGACCTTAGAACTTATATCTCAAGGTGGGTGGCGCATTCACGTTGTAGATGTCTATAGGCTCCGGTAACCACTTAACATCAGGTCGGCTGCGACCTCGTTCACCCATCTAAGCAATAAAAAATATAGTATACATTAAAAAAATATATGAAATTTAAAAAGTGAATGAATTATATTATTATGATGTGTTTGCATTTATTTAAAAAATGAGAGACATGTTGATTTAATAACGATATTATTTAAATAAGTTAAGAAACGATTAAAGTATTACATCTCTTATTTAATAGCTATTAGAACTTTTGGATTGAACTTATGTTCATTAAGTGGAAAATTCAATATGAGAATGAAATGTATTTAAACAGTGACATTGAATTAGACCGAAGTGAATTATTGCACCAAGAGGTAGAGGTAGAGGTAGAGGTATACAGGGAGCGTGAACGTCTAGCTGAGGACCAGCTTATTTTTCACGATCAAGATCATTTTTAATCAGTGTTTCTTTTTCATAATTCATATTACACAATGTGCAACCCAACAACGGTGAAGTTTATATTATTTAATATATTCATTATCATTATTCAAATTAATATATGTGAGTTATTGCCTCATGTTCTTAGGTCCTTGATTTGCCCAGTTAAACTTTCTTTAGTTGCCATTAGCATTTCAAGGAATATTTCAGGACCATTGATAAGATTGGGTGAGTAAATTCAACAATAGATTCCTTAAATACTTAACAAGTCAGAATAAATTCTGGAAAGTTTGAATAGGTCCAATGCAATAACCACTGTAAATCTCTATTTTTGTAAATTCCAGTTTATAAGGTTAGGCCATCTTAATACAAATTAAATTTCAAACTCAGTTGTAACAGTGAATGTATGTATACATTGCTATATATGCTCCTACTAAATAAGCCATAATAGTCTATTACAACAAATTGGTAGAATTCTGGCCTAAATTTTAGCTAGTAAACTGCCCTCTAAAATTTAGGAAAAAAACTTATATGTTAATCTCTGTTTCATAACATTCAAATAATGGGATTATCTAAACAGATGTTAAATTTTATGAAAATAAATGATAACATCATTAATACATAGAATCATAATTATTCAGATATGATTCATATCATAAGTGTATCAACTTACTCTTGACAATACAAACAGTTTTTTGAGCACACAAACTTTAGATGTGGAAATGGTGTTGATGACAATATAACAATAGATTAAGGACAATCACAATATGTTCAGATGTGATTATATTTTCCAAAACTCACACAAGTTCAACTACATTATGCATCTGAATCAATTTTGGGGAAAAATCAATTAAATACATTATTACTTTTAAAAGTAAATGAGTTGAAGTCATGACTAAATGTGGGTATACTTTGAAAAACATTTTTATTTTTTATGGTGTATCTAAATTATTTTTCAAAATTACAACATCATTAAAAATGTTTCCATTTTCCGACCTGGATAATTTAATTTCTACATCTAATGAGAATGTGAACGTTTTTATTTAATATTATTTTCAACCGCAATACATAGATTAATTCAGTTCAAGTATATTTCCAACAATTACTGTACTTGCAACACTATCAAGTACTAAGCACACAACAAAATTACCATAACAAATGCACTAAGTTTCCTTTCAATTAGAAATGTTGAAATCAATTGTTGCTCTCCTTATTTAGAAATTGACAGCATTGTTGCTGGATACAAAACCTCTCTTGCATAATACAAGGCATTTATCTACAATGTATGTGTGCCTATGCTTCAATTTTCATAATTTAAATTTAAAACAACATAATCTCATAATGAAATATGATTAAGTTACATTAATATTGAGAATATTAAAATTTCATTATGTTTGTTTGTTAAAATGTGTTATGTGCCTACAATCCCATCTAAATGTGGATGGACATAAGTCTCAGTATATTATCAGCAGTATCACAAATTATAGTTTCATGTCCAATCATTTTCGTCACATTGCACATTTTGCATGGACCAGCATTCTACCTATTTGTTCCGATAAGAGTAATTAATTTAAATTCAAATATATTAGGTCTTAGTCTGATGCAACTGAGTTTGATACGCTTGTGGCCCTATTTCATTTTTCACTATTCACTTTTTGGTCTATGGATATCAATAATCTTGACACCCAATGGATGTGAATGCCAGTGCTTGTCATCTCTACTATTAAAAAGCTCGTTCCTGGGGAACATTGGAAATTATGCACTAGTGTTATTTTTTGTTCAATCTTATTTTGCTCTACTCCAAAAAAGTCAAGTCTAGCCTATTATTTTGAATGTGAGCATCACACCTACAACCCTCAGTGCACAAGTCAGGGTTGCGGACTATTGGGAACAAAATCTATCACACAGTAAAGAGAAAACATGCTTCTTTGCTGTTATAATACTTTTACTAATCACGAGTTTATTATTGATATTTCAAATGCTGTAAAGTTTTTGAAGGCACAGACATAAATGTAGTTGTAATTATTAACTAAGAGTTTTATAACATCATTCATAAAAACTATTGACCTGTTCCTGTAAATTGGAAGTCGTCGTGGCCTAAAGGATAAGACGTCCGGTGCATTCGTGTTGAAGCAATGCACCGGTGTTCCAATCCCGCAGGCGGGTACCAATTTTTCTAATGAAATACGTACTCAACAAATGTTCACGATTGACTTCCACGGTGAAGGAATAACATCGTGTAATAAAAACCAAACCCGCAAAATTATAATTTGCGTAATCACTGGTGGTAGGACCTCTTGTGAGTCCGCACGGGTAGGTACCACCACCCCGCCTATTTCCGCCGTGAAGCAGTAATGCGTTTCGGTTCGAAGGGTGGGGTAGCCGTTGTAACCACGGTTGTAACTATACTGAGACCTTAGAACTTATATCTCGAGGTGGGTGGCGCATTTACGTTTGTAGATGTCTATGGGCTCCAGTAACCACTTAACACCAGGTGGGCTGTGAGCTCATCCATCCACCCAAGCAATAAAAAAAAATCTCAAAGGAACCATTTACATCTAATCATTTCATATTATACAAAGTAACATTCAAAACAATACAATATCATTCAAAAGAACCTTTTTTTATTTTTTTAGTTTTCAGTTTTATTTGATACATGTAAACATATCAATGATGTATACTTGTAATATGTTTTTTTTACAAAATTCAGTTGATTAATCTGCAGTATGTATGAAACAATTCAGGTCCTGAAGGTATGATAACCATGATATATAGAGTAACACAAAATAACTAGGCACAAAATTTTACCTAGTAATTCAATCAAAGCATAAATCATGTTCAGTTCATATAAAATAGTGATTTGGATCAATATTTTTATGTATTGAAACCTTATTTTTATAACTAGTCTTTAAATTGTTTTTATTATTAATGTCTGGATAGTCTGGTATTTTAACAAAGAACTTAGAAATTGATAAATTTAGGTGAAATTAAACAGAATGAAAGTGGTAGTTATTTTTTTAAATTGTCGAGAACTTATATAAAACATCAACAAAATGTTTTCCTATCAAAAATACTCCATACTTTATTGTATTTTAAAGAGCATATAAAGAAATCCAGGTAAAGTTATGAAAACAAACCAAATTGATGCAAACTAAAGATGATAAGGACACTAGCAATAAAATATAGCTCTTAAGTATGTATATTGCAGTGGAAATCTGGTCATAAAACTATAAAACAAAACCCTTTTTTTATATATATTAGGGCACTCAAGCAACAATGAATTTTTATTTCAAATAAAAACAAGATTGAGAGAACACTTCTTAATCACTTCTTTTAACCTATATTACAACTATTTAAGAATATTAAATTGCACTTACCAGACAAACCAACTACAGATATGGTAACCAGCTTCCCGCCAGTATTATCAGATTTTTTAGCCATCTTCCCAGAATTTATCACACACTTTGATCACAAGAACTTTTTCAAAATTTTCGTAACATTCTTCATAACACTAAAACAAAATATGTCAATCTTAGAATGTTTAATAATCTAGTAGCCCTTAAATTGTTAACAATAATATTAATATTACAAACAATGAGATTCATGCAAAAATTATGTATTAGTTTATGATAAAATTAGGTTTTTATGATTAACGAAATAATCATAACAGAATTGATGTAACAAGTTTAACAACAAGACAAACTCGTAACTGCATGTAAGGACTCATCAATCATAATTTTTGCCAGATGTGCCGATTATGTTAAAATGACGCCTTTTCACTATATCGAAACAAACGTCTTATACATTTTAGATAATAATTATTGAACATGAAAATCGTTGACTTTGACCAAAAAACACTATCATTTAATAATTAAAAAGCAATAAAAACCGTCATCCCTTCTATTAGCCTGCCCTTTGAGACACGAATTATTGCGTTTTAGAATTATTCTTTCTATGAGCTAACATAGTTTTATGTCACATGTCACATTTAAACTTACATGTTGAAACTTTTGTATATTGATTTCTTTACATTTTCCTTTAATTCTAAATGATTTCTAACTAAAAACGCAAAATTCTTGACACAACTCGCTTTCTTAGCTTTTAATTTTTTATTTTTTTACGGCTATTGGTTACAAGACTTTTAGCCCCTCTCAATTTTCTTTGTTTTGTGATGGTATTACTACAAAGTCTGCTATGCAGTCACAGAATGCTTTGAGAAAGTGCCTAAAGATTCCATTGTTCATCTTCTTACTAAGCTATCAGACGACTAGCTGTCAAGCTTGAGTGGATTAATTTATTTTATGAATTTCTTGTTACTTCTAACTAACTCCTAATAAGGTAACTCTTCAACCACCTGGTATCCATCCATGCTACTGCAAAAGTGTGAGAAAAGTAAACAAACCTCCCGGAAGTGATTTCTTAGGTTTTTTCATTAAAGTTTTGGTTCCATCTCGTTTCATTCCATTTCATTTCAGGTTCAAGTTTAATTATATTTTTATATTTTATGGCCCACATCGATGGACGATACATCTGATGATAAGTGGTTACTGGAGCTCATAGACTTCAACAATGTAAAGCGTGAGAAATGAGTTCTAAGGCCTTAGTTTTTACAATACAACGGCTGCTCCACTCTTTAAACCTAAAAATAGACAGAGTGGTGATACCTACCGGTACGAACTCAGTTTATTTACATTTCCTTAGTTTAGTTTTTACTTTATTTTTATTGCTTAGATGGATGGGCGAGCTCACAGTCCACTTGAAGTTAAATGGTTACGGGAGCCCATAGACATCTACGACACAAATGCCGCCACCCGCCCTGAGACATGAGTTCTAAGGTCTCAGTATAGTTACAACGACTGCCCCACCCTTCAAATTGAAACGCATTACTGCTTCACGGCAGAAATAGGCGGAGTGCGGTCTCACGCGAGGTCCTACCACCAGTGATTACGCAAATAATAATTTTGCGGGTTTGATTTTTATTACCCGATGTTATTCTTTCACCGTAGAAGTCAATCGTGAACATTTGTTGAGTACGTATTTTATTGGAAAAATTGGTACCCGCCTGCGGGATTGGAACACTGGTGCATCGCTAGATACGAAGGCACCGGACGTCTTATCCTTTAGGCCACGACGACTTCAAAATTCAATTTCATTATTCAATTCATTATCAATAATATTCAATTTCATTTTTCAATTCACAAATTAAAAAATGACGAGTATGTTTTATAAACTCGATGCTGGCAATAATGTCCTCTCAAGAAGCCGATTGCCATACTGAAAAAGGATAGGTAATCACTTTTCATTTATGTGTAGGCTGTAGATTTTTGTACAGAATTATTTAATTAATTAATTAATTTTATTTTAATTAGTTTAGTACAGAACCTATGTAGGATATATGCATTACATGAGATTACGCCCTACATGTTAGCATCAGATGCATAGCCTGAAGAGAGGGTTCACGCCGGGTTGTAGTACTCGTCACTAAAGATATGTCAATCACGACCATTTCTCCTTAAGTACTCATGTCAAGTGGCTCGTAGCAATATTAAGTTGCACGTAGGAACATCACATTCAATATTTCCTTAGACGGCACATTGGACAAACGCATCAATCCTGGAAGAACTAGGCGTCTCCAAAAGACTCTTAACCACTTGCCTACGTAGGATATTCGAGTTTTTCGGTCACGTTGCGAGGGAAAAGGGTCCCATATGGAGCTCATAGACATCTACAACGTAAATGCGCCATCCATCTTGAGATATAAGTTCTAAGATCTCAGTATAGTTACAAGATAGATAGATAGAGACTACTCATCACTGGCAAAGTGGAAGGAAAGAGGCCTATGACCCCTATGGGGCGTAGTCCCATGCGCTGATCCAATCAGATCAAGACGACTTTGGACTCCAGCATGAATATCGCTATCCACTGCGCGGAGGACAGAAAGGAATGGAGGACCATAATCTTAACAAAAGTGCTCTGTAAAGGTTACGACCGTCAAGCACTGAGGAACAAGTCGCACGGACGATTAGGAACATCAAGTATCTCGTAGACTCATTAGTCCATACCTTGAGAATACAGTAGTTACATAAGTTCTGAGATAGAAAGCGTTCTTCGGTTTAGATACAAATTTAAATATAAGCTCCTAATTAACTTATACCATCCTCCAGATTATTATCTAGAAACCAAAATTAGCTAAAAAATCTATGTTTCTCATATGGCTACAAAATGATGATAATTGAATGATGCTTAAAAAAAGGCCAAATGGCGGATTAAAGAAAAGTAGAGAAATTGAAATAATCGTAAGATGTTTTTATTATTTTCAAATAAGTTCTGTCTGAGACAATGGAAGTTTTTTTATTGCCCTTTTAGGCAGCGAGCATACGGCCCACCTGATGGTGAGTGGTTACCGTCGCCCATGGACTTCAGCAATGCCAGGGGCAGAGCCAAGCCGCTGCCTAGTTCACCTATTGCCGGTTCTACTATTCAGGTAATTAACGAGTTGGAATTATATGTTCAATTTTTGTAAATGTTTTGAAATATAAATAATTTATGAATGTAACAATAACAAAAAATGAATTTTAAGTTAATTGTTGCGATTTGCAATTTGCAATCTTGCAATACTCATTTGACAGTTCCATCACGAAAACACAAGTGCATAAATGTCTCCCCGCGATATTTCCGTGAGAAATGACTTCTACAAATGATGGAAAAGACGTGAAAAGTATTCAAACAAGCGTCCTAAAGGGAAAAACACATCTTATCGAGTTTTATAAGGTAAGGTTTATTCTAATAAGTGAAAGATTGTATGATTTAATACGACGCTGTTGGGTCCCCGAAGTTCAGTATGTGGCCGCCATATTTGCGTACTGGGAACTCTTGTTTTCGTTTATTTCTAATTTCCTTGCAATATTGTCAATGGAAAACATGATTTCAAATAATAAAAATTAATCACATGATGTTGATTAGCTATAACATGGATAAGATCGTACAGTCTACATTAAAAAATAGTCATGGTTGACAACCGTAGTTTTAGTAATTTGTACAAGAAATATTCTGAATTATTCAGATTTTACGTGATATTCATCATAAGCAATTTTATAATATGCGCTTTCAATGTTTTTAATGGCTTCCTACTATGTTTAGTTACAGTGTAGCAGTGTACATTCAGATAATTTTAACATAATTTTTCGTCGGCCATACAATAACAATGAAGAGTCACGTACATACATACTACCTTTAATTAAGTATCTAATAGGTATTTACATCTGAAATTAAATCCTAGCATACGACAATTTGATGCACATTATGATATTTATATATTTGTACGAAATTAAATAATGATGACACAGTGTCAGCTGATTTTCCTTACACACGAATTTATTGGTAAAGGTCTTAAAGAAATAATATAAAGTGAGATTCGAAGAATGTACCTTGATTGATGACTGTTTATTTTGCATACTATTTTGCAGGTTTTCAAATTGAGAATTTTGAAATGCTTTGGTAACTAATAAATTATAACATATAGAAACAAGCTGCTTAAGATGTAATTAAGAGAGAGCAGAACCATTTTTTATATTTTGCCCTTTTAATAGTAATAAAATGAGATACTAATCTGTAGATTAACTAGTGACCACTGGACTTCAGATTTCAGGAAATTCTGTTTAAAGTATATTTACTTATAAGAGTACTCATGAATGTAGCATTCATAATATTTTCCTTAAATATTATTAATTATTTTTAAATCTGTAACTATAATGTTGCCTGCTATGATTTTTCTTCCTATGGCTATGTTTCAAAATATACTGTGTGCACTAATCACTGCTCTTGTTGGGGAGTTATTCATTCAGTCATGGACTGACAGTATACAGTCTTATATGATGAATCCTATCCCATCTTAGGAAAATATATGATGTCATAAATCATCGCCATTTTTCTACGATGAACACTGTTGATTTGAGATAAATTGCTTTCAATGCTTTAATTACATGATCACCTTTACTACACATTAAATTGCTTGAAAAGCAATTTTTTTTTTTACTAAAATGTACACTTAATTATAATATGTATAAATTTAACTGACACTAAATTGAATATTCAATTTTCAAATATAATTAAATTTGAGCAAAATTTTTTTTGTTAAGGGAACATAACACAAAATCTCAATGATAGTAAGCATATTGTAATCAGTTCCGTTTTAAACAGTAACTTAGCTAACTATGTATATATATATATATATATATATTCTGCCTATGCTGATAGCCTTGAGAGGCTATTTTAACTTCACCCTAACTTGTAAGTGAGCTCACGGGGCTCAAACTGGAAGTGTTGCTAACACTGGCCCTAGCAAGAGCAGTGCTTTGCAGAATCTACCACCCGATTGGAAATGCGACCCACTGAAAAGATCCGGCGAGAAACTCAGTGGGCTTTGTCTATGGGTTAATTTACTCATTGAGCCATTCGTCGCAAGCAACGGGTTTGGCGAGGACAGTGACCGGGCTAACTATATAGGAATGTTATAAAGGAAGGCTTCAAAGTATACTAAACTGATATCACACCTTACAGTGCTTACTGTGCATATAACCTATATTACTACTAAACCAAATTTACGAACTCAGAGGTAAAACATTGAAAAATTATCATACACAACCGTGTATATTTCTCTAAACAGAACCAGGCATATGACGTTTCATACTAGTACACTGATGAATTAATCTCTCTGAACTATATCTTACAAAAATATATTTAGATAAGCAAAGAAAACATTATTATTTTTTGTTTAATACCCATTGATGAGCTGTAATGTTATCAAATGATGATAAGTATAATAATAGGCTTTTTTAAAAGTTACATTTTTTGTGCTAATTATATTATAACTAGCTGACCCGGCAAACGTTGTTTTGCCATATATAAGATTTCTAGGGAATTTCTAGTGTAGAAAAAAATTTATAACAAAACCTCATTCAACCACATAATGCCTCACTATAACAAAAAAAAAATGTTAAAAAAATAAAAAATAAATGTTAGGGGGGGACAAACCTTATCACTTAGGGGTATGAAAAATAGATGTTGTTCGATTCTCCACCCTGGCCGGTCGAGCCGTTTCGGAGGAGTTCAATCACGCACACCGTGACACGAGAATTTTATATATTAAATTATAGCTAATCTGCACAAATGACAAAAAGTAAAACACTATAATTCAGAAATGTATCAAAATGTTGAAGTATTAACAACACATAATAATTATTGTAAAACTTAGGAATAGATTGTCAGAAAAAGTGACTGAAAAAAACAAAACTATTTTCAATACAAACTTCTGTCACGAGTTCTGTAACGGTTTTTGGCTTTTTCCATGCTACTTTTATGTGGGCTCCTGCCGTAATGAATACTATTTTCAACATAATAATAGATAATTTCAATGAACAAGCTTACCACACATGCAATATCATTAAATATCAGATTGGAGTGCTAAGCTTTTTATTTTTATTGCTCGTGTAGGCAGACGAGCATACGGCCCACCTGATGGTGAGTGGTTACCGTCGTCCATAGGCTTAGCAATGCAAGGGGCAGAGCCAAGCCACTGCCTACCGTTAAGTACTCTCCACAAGCCTCGTTTGAAGAAGGACATGTCATAGTGCTCGAGAAACACTGGAGGGGAACTCATTCTAAAGCCGGATGATATGTGCCAAAAAAGATCTCTGGAAACGCACTGTGGATGAACGCAGTGGCTTCAGATAGTATGGATGAATTCCGGTGGCGGGAGGTGCGACTGTGCTTCTTTTGTATTTAATTTATAGGACCCCAGTCACCACTACAACATTCCCACAACTTTTAGTGCTAGTATTCAAACGTCTTGTTATTGTGGGTTGCACTCATCCTTTTCGAGTCAATACCGGCGGGCACAGACAAGTAAATATTGTACTGTACCCGTTGCCAAGATGAATCAAAAGACAGGCAGGCGATGTTTTATTTACGCAACATAGTATTTTCTTCGGTTTTCTCTAGTCGTAAACGATTATAACTACATAAAGTTATATCTTGAGTTTGTTTGAATAATCATTATGATATTTTCGACGATTCAAACACCAATACAGTTTTCGGATTATGTCATATGCCTAATAAATAATATCGAGGGGTGAAAGACTTTTGGTATAAGCGACATTTTGGCGACACTACTGGATGTTAAAGTTTAAAAAAAAAAAAAAATGCTTTAGCTATTGAACGGAGTAAACTTAGGGGAGACCGGGGCTGGTTGTGACAGGGGTAAGTAGTTACAGTGGCGCTGGTGGCGAAACAGAAAACGATATAGTAATGCTAGAAAGAGAAAAATGACGTTGCCACTACTGGCTCACTCAATGCGAGAGCTAGTAGCGCCAGAGTTGTTGTGACAGGAGTACGTGTGCGTCGCCAATAAAACCACAGGTTTGTAACATTTTCGATTTTTAGTAATTATTGGTATATTACCTGTATTTCAACTAATCAGAGAAGCGTGTAGTGTAATTTTTGCGTCTTAATGCTTCCTTTTTGCGTTGGAATACGTTTTTATTATTATAATGATGTGTGTTTTTACTACTTAACCTCAAAAGATAAATTTTGGTGTCGGGGTTAAAAGTTACATTTGCTCGGGGTAGGTTGTTACTTGTCACAACCTGCCCCTTTATTTCTCGTTCCAACTGATATAATGTAAACCATATAACTTATTGTTTTTTTTTTGTAGAATGAGGACATATAAAAGAAAAACGGAGCGTGGCAAAATATCAAAAGATGTTTACGAACAAGCCGCGGTTATATTGGAGGAAGATGAGTCAAAAAAAATTCGTGGCATCGCAAAAGATTTCGGATTATGTCATATGTCGCTAACGAGATATATGAGGAAAAGGAAAGATGCAAAACAGAAGGGTATACCTATAGAATCACTCACAATAGGATACAAGAAGAATCGTCAAGTATTCAGTGGTGAACAGGAAGCAATTTTAGTGAGTTATTTGATTAAATGTAGCCAAATTTATTACGGCTTAACTCCAAAAGACGTCAGACAACTTGCATTTGATTGCGCACTAAAGCACAATATTGCGATACCAAAATCGTGGCTTGACAATAAAGAGGCAGGTGTAGATTGGCTGACAGCGTTTTTAAAACGCAACCCGTCTTTATCTATACGGTCGCCAGAAGCTACAAGCTTGAGCAGAGCCACATCATTCAATAAAACGAATGTTGACAATTTCTTTTCTAAGTTGACTGACGTGTTAGACAGATATAGATTTTCTGCATCACGTATATGGAATGTGGACGAGACAGGTGTCACCACGGTGCTGAAACCCAGAAAAATTTTAGCTGCAAAGGGTTCTAAACAAGTTGGTTCAATTACATCAGCCGAGAGAGGGACTCTTGTGACTCTCTGCGTCGCAGTAAATGCAGTGGGAAATTCGGTGCCTTGTATGTTCATCTTTCCACGAATTAAATATAGAGAATATTTTGTTCGCGATGGACCACCTGGTTCAATTGGTGCAGGCAACTCAAGTGGCTGGATGACAGGGCGAGAATTTAAAATTTTTATGAAACATTTTATAGATAATGTGAAACCATCTCCATCCGATCCTGTGCTCTTATTATTAGACAATCATACTTCCATTTGGATATTGAAGTCATTGAAACAGCCAAAGACAATAATGTAGTGTTACTCTCCTTTCCACCACACTGCTCACATAAGCTCCAGCCCTTGGATGTGGGGGTTTATGGTCCATTAAAAAATTACTGTGCCAGTCAGCAAGATTCTTGGCTTAGAAACAATCCAGGGAAAACAATGTCTATTCATGACATTCCATCTATAGTGAATAAAGCTTTACCCTTAGCATTGAATCCAGCTAACATTATCAATGGATTTAAAAATACTGGCATCGCACCATTTAATAAAGATATATTCCAGGAAGATGACTTCTTATCGGCTTTTGTAACTGATAGACCAATAGACGACGAAGTGCCTAATGCAAACATTGAAAGTTGCCCTGTTACAACGCAGAATAAAGAGACAGAAACTCCAGTTTCACCTTCTTGCCATCGCCCCATAATAAGCCCTATAACAGAAGCCAATAGGTCAATTTATACCAGCCCAGTTGCGGGATGTTCTAAAGACATTGAAAATACTTTTTCTCCTGCAAATATTCGACCTTATCCAAAAGCAGCTGCCAGAAAAAGCAAATTAACTCGGAAAACTCGCAAATCCGCTATTTTAACTGATACACCGGAAAAAAATGCTTTGGCTTTGGAACAAGAGAAAAGGAACGATATTAAATCTAAAAAGGGAAAGTTAACTAAAAGATTAAAGTCAAAATCAAGTTCCGAGAAGACAGATAAACAAAATGTGAAGAAAATAAGAAAAACAATTAAGCAAATAAAACAGTTAGTAGTTAAGAAGAAGATATTACATGAAACTGATGAAGAAATCGTAGAAGATGAATATTTTTGTCTGATATGTTGTGACCCATTTGATCCCAAGAAAGCTGGTGAGGAATGGATAGAGTGTATTGTTTGCAAAAATTGGTCACATGTGAAATGTATCCGAGGAAATATTATACAATACGTTTGTTTAAATTGCGAAAGTGACCATTCAGATTACAGTGACTAAGCTGTTTTTTTCCTCCCAGTTATGATATTTTGTTTTTATATTCTGGCATCATTTACTTTTAGTTTTGAGACAAAATTATAATTTGCGTAATTACTGGTGGTAGGACCTGTTGTGAGTCCGCGCGGGTAGGTACCACCGCCCTGCCTATTTCTGCCGTGAAGCAGTAATGCGTTTCGGTTCGAAGGGTGGGGTAGCCGTTGTAACTATACTGAGACCTTACAACTTATATCTCAAGGTGGGTGGCGCATTTACGTTGTAGATGTCTATGGNGGTACCACCGCCCTGCCTATTTCTGCCGTGAAGCAGTAATGCGTTTCGGTTCGAAGGGTGGGGTAGCCGTTGTAACTATACTGAGACCTTACAACTTATATCTCAAGGTGGGTGGCGCATTTACGTTGTAGATGTCTATGGGCTCCAGTAACCACTTAACATCAGGTGGGCTGTGAGCTCGTCCACCCATCAAAGCAATAAAAAAAAAACAAAAAAAAAAAACATAATGTGAATTTTGTTGATTACTCGTAAGTTTTTGTTCTATAAATAAGTTTATTATTCTAATCTTATTAGTGAGAAAGAATCTATATTTTGTTTTATAGTTTTATAGTTATAAAGAAAAGATTTTAGTTATGCTAAGAATTTGTTTTATTCTAAGTTTTAATTTATTAAGGCAAAATACTGCATCCTAGACATTGTAATACTATAATTAATGAAGAAAACCAACTATCTGTGATGATTGTTCCTAATAAAAAGTGTTTAATTACATTTGCCTTTGTTTGTAACATTTTACCCCATGTAGTGTAACAATCAGCCCCTGATGCGGGGTTGAAAGTGACAGGTCTCCTTTCTCAGAATTCGGTCATTTATGGCTGTTCTAATTATTTAGTACATAAGCCAAACTAAAAATTAAATACTGAATAGTTACTCAACCAAACAAACCTTTACTCAGGTAAAAATATCAAATAAATAAAAAGATATGACGCTTTATATTTAAAATGTCACAACCATCCCCAGTCTCCCCTAATTGAAGTTCAATTAAAAATATCGAATTGTTGATGCTAATACCAAATACATCGGACTTTTAATTGAATATGCAATTTCGAAAAGGGCACATGTCTGAAAATGTAAAATGTTCAGGAAATGAAAAAAAAACTGATTATTTTCTAAATCAGTGTAAAATTTACAATATTAACTTTTGAGATATATTTTAGTGTTAATTAGCAATTGAAAATTACTGGAATTATTATAAAATGGGTGTAGGTAAGCCTCAAAACTACATGTATATGAAAAAACGTAAATTGCATGTTCAATTACGAAGATAAATGTCGCGTATTAAACGAAATGTCGCCTAAATCAAATAGCCTTTAACCCCTCGATATAATTATAATAAAAAATGCGAGATTAAACCGTAATTATAGTTATTATTACGCAACATAATTTAATGTTTATTTTGAACTAGCGACCCGCTCTCGCTTCGCTTCGGAAACATTAAATTTTATTATTGATAGCTGAGTCCGGCGATGTTATCCCGCGGTACGACAATAAACGCGGGTGACCTCGCGGGACGAAGTTAGTCTAAAAAAGAAGCCTAAGTTACTCCTTATATCATCAGCTACCTATCAGTGAAAGTCTGGTCAAAATCGGTCCAGCTGTTCCAGAGATTAGCCGGAACAAACAAACGGACAGACAGACAGACAAAAATTTAAAATAATGTTATTTTGGTGTATGTACCGTATATATATTCATATGCATGTAGTAAAAAGCGGTTATTTCAATATTACAAACAGACACTCCAATTTTAGTTTAATGCTTATTTTGAATAACAACAGTACCATTCATGTCAGCGCTTGGAATGTTTCGCAAAAGGAACTCACTGAATCGCGAAATGGTTATCGCCGACCTGAAACTGCAGATAGGGTCGTTTAGTATCGAGTTTCGTGGCGATTTTGAATGAGACTAAGACTAACACACCCAAAATAATCTATACATCTATACTAATAATATTATAAAGAGGAAAGATTTGTTTGTTTGTTTGTATTGAATAGGCTCCGAAACTACCAAACCGATTTGAAAAATTATTTCACCGTTTGCAAGCTACACTATTCCCGAGTGACATAGGATATAATCTTTTTTGAAAAAAATTAGGAATCCTTACTAAAACTCCAATGATGTAACCCAAAGTGTAAAAAAAATACCTAAAATATTCTATACATCGCGTGCCCTGCGAAAACTATTGATGATAGAATAAAATAATGTACTACGACTTTGTAGAACACATTATTATTTACAAAAAGTGTTGCGACAGCAAATGTCTAACTATTATAGTTATGCCGCAATAAGTGTTCTTTTATTTAAAAAATAAAACAACGTCAAAGATCGTTGAAATTTTTGTTAAAGACCCGAGCTAAGCCGGAGCTGGCCCCTTGCTTATAATAAATAGAATCAAGCTTTTTTCTATGGTTGAGGGCAGAAATATTTTTATGCCTTTTGAAGTTTTTAGTAAAAGTTAATGTTAATGTAAAAGTTAAGGTTTTTGTTATTATTTAAATACATAATGAATTCGGTAAGTGAGATGTGTTCCCATTGCTGCCAATTATTTGAAAACTTTGGCAATTACGATTTTAATTTTAAGTCTGATATATCGCGTCTTGCAGTTCACGGTAAACCGAAGATTGAGAGTGGACTGCTACGAACAGACAAATCTGTTTACACTTTAGTCAATTTTTGGCGTTACCACTGGAACTCGACTCGGCCCCACAGTATGCTAAACACGGTATCGATTGTTTTTTCATGACCCTTTGAAAATTCATTGTTTTTTTGTTGAAGTTAATGCTCAACTCCACTCAGTTTATAACTTGAAGTCATCACCTCCGTTTATATTTTATATAGCTGAGTCCCGCGATGTTACCCGCGGTTATTGTCGTACCGCGGGTGACGTCGCGGGGCGAAGTTATTCTAAAATAAAAAAAGTAGCCTAAGTTATTCCTTATATCAACAAATAGCCAGACATACACACAGACAAAAATTGTAAAAAATGTTATTTTGGTGTATGTACCGTATATTCATATGCATGTGAGCATTTCTCAACATAAATGCACCACCATTAAAATAATGTACTAAAATAAAAATGTTAAACTAAAGCATTTTTTTGTTTTCATTTGTAGATAGGTGTCTATAGATTTTGAATATGAGGTTTGTTCTGAGGTTTAATATGTAATAAAGTAGAGAAATGTGTAGAAATATACCAAGGGCGGAGAAATATTCTTATTTTGTTACCGTCTATCAATTACGTTAATTAAAACACCAAATCAATTTCGTCAACTTTTATGCATTTCAATAGGGTGACATAACCATCATTTTACGTGTCTATAAAAAAACTGTTAACATTTACAGCAAAATGTTACTTATATAAGTTGTAATATATCCTTTACGTTACCATTTGCCCACAACTTTGTTTTAAAATCACAGTAAAGAAGTTTTGATGTTGTTTTATTTTTAAATACGTTCACAAATGAAATGACAATACACTTCTTTTGCTTTTTTAAAAAAAATTGCATGTTTTAAGATAATAAATAAAAAATTTGAAAAGAAATACGTGTCCGCTTTTATGGAACAGTAACAAAAATGGAATACTGGTAACAAACTAGGATTTTATAAGGCTAGTTTTCGAAGTAGTTCAAATTATAATAAACTTTGACCCGTGTTAAAAATAATTATAATTATATTTATATATGTAGATTATAGCATGAACTGCTGTCTAAGGACATTTAAACATTTTTCGTTTAAAAAATACCCTATTCAAATATTTAGGAACATTTACGAGTAGGTAACAAAAATATCGTTTCAGTTCTTTTTTAATCATAATGAAAAGGAGGCCTAACGGTTTCTAATTCAGTAAAAACCTTTAATAGCAATAATCACATTCATCGGCTGGATAGTGATCGTATAAATCATAATCNTACGTTACCACACAAAAGTAACAAAAAAAGAAGTAACAAATCAAGAACAACATGTCATTTTATTTGTAAACACATGCAACTCACACGATTACTCTTATTTCGATTTGATTAACGAAATCAAGAATGGGAGCTTTAATAGTAGGTTAAGTGAAATAACAATAAAATCTGCACTTATCTATGTTTTATGAGTAACAAAGGTGGAATTTTTTCTGACCGCTAGCTTAAATATTGACTTTTACCGTTCGTACCGGCATCAGAAAGAACTAGTCGAAATTAAAACAAGACGGATGCCAAGCCGGCTAATGCTACCATTATTCTAAAATATAATTGCATTAATCGATTCTCATATTTCTTCAGAATTATGGTAACAAAAACTGGAATTTCTAGGTGGAACTTTTTACGGGACAAGTTAAAATCATTAATTAGAAATTTAATTATCAAGTAATGCTAAAAAGGATGATTTAGGATGAATTGTGACTTATGGCTATAAATATATAATATTTTTTATTTATACAATGCCCATGTCCATTCAACTAAAGATCGATGGTTTGGTAAGATATTGAGATTAGGACACTGCACTTTTCATACAACTGGTTGAAGCTGATTTATGATATATATTTTTAATGAAAAAATCTCATTGTATTTATATCTGTTTTTTTCCTTTCTAATAAGTAGAGTAGTTATACTGCTTACACAATTTATAAAAAGGAGTAATGAACTAATATATTAGCCGGAACAAAATATTAAAAAAATGGGACAGAGGCTAAAGTCTATTGTGCAATAATTTTGAGAAATGCTCATGTAGTAAAAAGCGGTTATTTCAATATTATAAACAGACATTAGTCTGCTGAATATTTACAAAAAGTATATTTACTTATTGAGTGTAGGAGGAGGATATACAAATAATAACACTGACAAAGTTAAATTAAAAGTAGGAGGACACCATATCAAAAACTCTATCACAGTTAATCTCGTATTATTTACTTGCACAGAGTAGAATATAAAACATATAAATAAATAAAAATAAAATAAAAACTTAATACTGAACGCTTCTTTGCTACGATTTCTTCATAAGCCCGCAAATTTCTAATATGTTCGTGTTCTCTTCTGCCGATGATCAGAGGACACGGGATATACGCCATACTTCGTCCACCGTAATATCCACAACTTATTATCAATAGACGAAATTTTATTTATAATCAAAAATCTTAGTTTTCACAAATCTTAGCAAGCATCAATAGGTTCGCTCGTTCATCACAATAAGTCCTTTTCCGAAGCGGCGTAATGCTGGTTACATACAAACAGCGTTGGTTTTCTGCTGGAACCAGGGGGCGAAAATACAAAGCTGAAAGTAAAAAAATATACTTAATAAAACTTCCCAATACATATCTAATAATTAGAAAAAATAATATTTATTAGATAAAGCTAAATCTTATATCTTTAAACGAGCAATCATTGTTTTTAAATATATACGTATATAATCTGAATCTCGAAAACGGCTTCAACGATTTTCATAAAATTTAGTATACAGGGGATTTCGGGGGCGATAAATCGATCTAGCTACGATTTATTTTCAGAAAATGTTGTTTTATTCGTGTTCTCAATAATCAACTTTATCGATAATTTTAATTTTTCTATAAATAACCAGTTCATATTTTTTTATTATTCTGTCCGTAAGATCGAAAAATATTATTCATATTTCATCATTTTATCAATATGTAAGTAATTCGTATTCAAATATAATATCTAAAATACACAACTCATCAAAAAAAAAACAAGCAAAGCTCGGTCATCTGCTAGTATAGTTTTTAAATTCAAAAATACAATATCTATGTATAAATCTTTGGTGTATATAGATGGGTAAACGAGCTCCCGGCTCAACCGATGTTAGGTGGTTACCAGAGCCCATAGATATCACCTCGTGAATCCTTGAGACATGAGGTCTTAGCCTCAATTTTATAGTATAACAATTGACACGACCCTTCAAACAGAAACGAATTGTTGTTTCACGGCAGAAATAGGCAGCCACCACTGCTACTATATCTATACTTCTATACTTATATTATAAAGAGGAAAGATTTGTTTGTTTCTTTGTTTCGGATAGGCTTCCAAACTACTGAACCGATTTGAAAAATTCTTTCACTGTTTAGGAGCTCCAGTATTTCCGAGTGACATAGGCTATAATATTTTTTGAAAAAAGTTAGGGATCCTTACTAAAACTCCAATAATGTAACCCAAGGTGTAAAAAAATCACCTAAAATATTCTTTACATCGCATTCCTTGCGAAAACTATTTACGATAGAATAAAGTAATCGATACTTCGATACTATACTAATATTATAAAGAGGAAAGATTTGTTTGTTTGTTTGTTTTGAATAGGCTCTGAAACTACTGAACCGATTTGAAAAATTATTTCACTGTTTAGAAGCTCCAGTATTTCCGAGTGACATAGGCTATATTATTTTTTGAAAAAAGTTAGGGATCTTTACTAAAACTCCAATGATGTAACCCAAGGTGTAAAAAAATCACCTAAAATGTTCTTTACATCGCGTGTCCTGCGAAAACTATTGATGAAAGAATAAAGTAATCTATACTTCTATACTAATATTATAAAGAGGAAAGATTTGTTTGTTTGTTTGTTTTGAATAGGCTTTGAAACTACTGAACCGATTTGAAAAATTCTTTCACTGCTTAGAAGCTACAGTATTTCCGAGTGACACAGGCTATAATATTATTTAAAAAAAGTTAGGGATCCTTACTAAAACTCCAATAATGTAACCTAAGGTGTAAGAAAATCACCTACAAAAATTCTATACATCGCATGCCTTGCGAAAACTATTTACGATAGAATAAAGTAATCTATACTAATATTATAAAGAGGAAAGATTTGTTTGTTTGTTTTTTTCGAATAGGCTTCCAAACTACTGAACCGATTTGAAAAATTCTTTCACTGTTTAGGAGCTCCAGTATTTCCGAGTGACATAGGCTATAATATTTTTTGAAAAAAGTTAGGGATCCTTACTAAAACTCCAATAACGTAACCCAAGGTGTAAAAAAATCACCTAAAATATTCTTTACATCGCGTGCCCTGCGAAAACTATTTACGATAGAATAAAGAAATCTATACTAATCTATATCTATACTCTATACTAATATTATAAAGAGGAAAGATTTGTTTGTTTGTTTGTTTCGAATAGGCTCCGAAACTACTGGACCGATTTGAAAAATTATTTTTCCATTAGAAGCCGACATTGTCCCTGATGAACATAGGCTACTTTTTTTTAATTTATTTGATATTTTTTTATTTTTTGGTTTCATGTGTGTTTAATGTTTCCGAAGCGAAGCGAGGGCGGGTCGCTAGTACATTATATAACTATGATTCATATCATATTATGTTCAGCTTGGTGAAACTGCATCCCGAGTCAGTGATAAAGAGATGATTACATTAAATTTCAAGTTAATATAAATCAGATTTATTATATTTTGTTTCCTGATTCACTGGTCGCTTTTGTTAATTTGTTCTTGTGAATGCCCAGCGACCTCTGAAAGGTTCACGAGATGACTTGGGTAAAACTATTTTACTCTTGTATTAAAACTTGTTGATAAGTAATATAATAACAGTAGAATCCCTCGAGCCTGTACTTTAAAGAAAAGTATTTTAGCAAAAAAGGAAGGAAGGTAGCTAGAGAAGAGTAATAGAATATACAACAGAAATATGTAGAACTGTCTTTATTTTGTTTGCATAATAAAAGTGCTACTTACTCATGATCTACTGGACAGATTTTAGTACAGTTTTCACTGGTCAAATGTTGGCTTTATTTCATCAAAATTGCAGATTTCAAAAAACAACATCTTTTGGATTTAGTTTCCTGTTAGAAGTTCCATGGCAAATAAAGTTATAGATATAAAAGTACCTTATAATTAGTTCCCACCCATTCAAGTGATTTTGGCTTCATGTCTCAATTCAGTAGGCAGCGGCTTGGCTCTGCCCCTGGTATTGCTGAAGTCCGTAGGCGACGGTAACCAGGTGGGCCGTATGCTCGTCTGCCTACAAGGGCAATAAAAAAAAAAAACTAACTAGTAGTTTTAGCTTTTGCTGACATTTCTGAATCTGATAAATCTCACTCACATATTTTGTTCCTATAATCTTTCCTATTAATACTTTGTAATTTTTAACAGGCTATCGACGCGGGCCTTTCGAACTCCACTGAGCTCAGTGAACGCGTTAAATACCTGTGTGAGGCATGGAGGCAAGTGCCCTATCTCTGCTTGTGCTCCGTGCCTGACACCCAAACACATCTGATCAATTGGATACAAAGATACACAGCCAGAAATGTATTCCAGGTTAGTACTGTTTTTTATTGTGTAGATCGGTAAAATAGCTCATGGTGCACCTGTTAGTTGTGTGGTTGCCGGAATCCACAGACGTCACAAGGAGAATACCATCAGCCACCTCAAGACATAGGGTCGAGATCTCAATTGTGATGTATAACGACTATCCGACCCTTCAAACCAGAACGCATAGCTGCTTTGCAGCAGGGTTTTGTTACCTACCTGTGTGGGCTTCCGAGATACCCAACTGCATCAGTAAAGTAATTTATTTTATAAATGTAGTATTCTGTAACTTTCTGTTAATTCCTACTGTATTGATCATATTTCATGTTGTGAACCTGTAGTGGTTAATAATTTGTAATTCATTTGTAAAATACAATAAAATAATAAACGTAACATATATTTTGAACTGTTATCTTCTGAGTATTTTTATATTCACTATTATTTTTTTCATTGCGCTCATAAGTCTGTCAGCCCTATCCAATGCTTAAAGAAGCCCAAGATGGGGGGGGGGGGTATTACTCGAAAGAAATTCATACAAGATCTCCCCTGTTTCATATCTCTTACCTTTAATTTCATTTTCCAGGAAGAATGGCGGACTCCGAAAAGTAAAGCCGAGCACAGCAAACTCAAAGAATCCATAGAAATTACACTTCGGGAGGTGAAAACCTCGATAAAAAACAACCATGGCGAGTGTCCACAGTGGAAACGTCTACTCTCTGCACATGGAGAATGGTTCATCAGGAACATGGAGAATCCCTGGGATCAGCCTGTTCTCAAGAAGCAGGATCCGATAACTGCCGAAGAGAGTAAGTTTACTTGTGTTTATCTGTATATAGAAGACAAGAAAACATTCTGATTCTCAAAAGTTTGAAAACTTTTGAACTAACTTTTGGAAAAGCTGAATGCTGCTAATCAATTATACTTATTACTAGCGGCCCGCCCTCGCTTCGCTGCGGAAACATTAAACGACGTTATGTAATGCCGCGGGGCGAAGCTAGTCTAAAAAAAGTAAAGCCTAAGTTACTCCTTATATCATCAGCTACCTATCAGTGAAAGTCCCGTCAAAATCTGTCCAGCCGTTCCCGAGATTAGCGGAACAAACAGATAGACAGACAGACAAAATTTGTAAAAAATGCTATTTTGGTATATGTACCGTATATATACATATTCATATGCATGTAGTAAAAAGCGGTTATTTCAATATTACAAACAGACACTTTAATTTTTATTTATATGTATAGATTATTTTTTCCTTAATCTTTAGTACTAGAATGGCTGAGGGACGAGCAAGCGGTGATCTTCACGACGCGGCTGATTCAGCTGGCCGCTTCAAAATGCGAAGTACTAGCGCTTCGGCTCATCTCTACGATCATGGACCGTGTACGCGAGGAGACCACCGTTGTGCCGGACGCTGACGAGGCTGATGATTCTAAAGGTAATATCACCTCCCTATATAGGGATATACGACAAAGGGAACTGGTACAAGGGAACAGGTTTACTGGTGGTAGGACCTTTTGTGAGTACGCACGGGTAGGACCACCACCTTGCCTATTTCTGCCGTGAAGCAGTAATGCGTTTTGGTTTGAAGGGTGGGGCAGCCGTTGTAAACGCCAACTCCTTAACACCAGGTGGCCTGTGAGCTCGTCCACCCAACTAAGCAATAAAAAACAAACAAAAAAATGTTTCTTTCATCCTATCATCAATGCCACTTATTCATATAATAAATAATTTCTATTTTTTCCTATGAATTAAGTACAATATCTTTGAAAATTTGTTTGGATTGTTATACACTGCATTCATAGAAAAGTCTTAATGTGTTCAAGTTATGACTACCTTCATGCTTTGAATTGTTGAAAACAAGATCATAATAAAAGTAATATTTGAGTAGTACAGAGAGTAAAATAAAAAGATGAGCTAAAGTGTTTGAATTAAGCCAATGATGATGTCATTTGAGCACAAACAAAGGTTAAACATTGGTAATATATTTGCTTCAGTCTTTGTTTTTTTTTTGCTTAGATGGGTGGACGAGCTCACAGCCCACCTAGTGTTAAGTGGTTAGTGGAGCCCATAAACATCTGCAACGTAAATGCGCCACCACCTTGAGATATAAGTACTAAGGTCTCAAGTATAGTTACAACGGCTGCCCCACCCTTCAAACCGAAACACATTACTGCTTCACGGCAGAAATAGGCAGGGCGGTGGTATCCACCCGCGCGGACTCACAAGAGGTCCTACCACCAGTAGTGTACTCAAGGAAAAAAAGTCAATGCCCATGGATAATAATATATAGATAAAACTGAATAATATGGACTTATAGTGTATGTTCCCAGCCAACAAATTGAAATTAAGTAGTGTAATAGTTTTGTTTATTTGTTAAACAGATAAACCAATTCCACAAAGTACACCGTCAATCTACGAGGACATCTTAACAAAAGAAGCAGGCTTCACAAAAGAAGTTTGGCATTTTCTCACTGATTTGGAGTTTGTACTGTTACACAAAAGAAATCAGCGAGAACAGTGTATTAAGCTGGTAAGTATTATAATATTGATTTTTTTCTCTTCCTTAAATTAAAGCTTTAGTGACTTTTAGTTTAGTAAAAAGTTTTACATTACGTGGTTATTTATTTAAATGTCGAAGGCAATAGGAGGCATACAAAAAAAAATTCTCAGAATTTACTTAAATAAAAAATTATTTCAATTGTAGTTTTCTAGTAACATTATGTTTATATGTGTCCATATCTGATAAAAACTATGCCCTGCATAACATTAATATTTTCATCTATGTAGTTTAGCTTTTTGTGTTACCTAACGCTTACCTCTGTCACAACTTACAGCATTACAGCCATCTCACAACATTTTTTTATATGTTAAATTACAGGCCAAACAAACACCACTCCGTGGAGCTCACAAACTTATTGAAAGACTTCGATACAGACAGAAGACACCGGCACCAGATAAGAAATTATGGAAGAATGCCTCAGAAATTGCAACTTTAATAGCACAAGTATGTCAATAAAAAAACACAAAATTTGTAAACTTTTATTATAACTGGTGGGGAAGCCGATTATGAGTCAATATTAATTGTACCCATCTGCTCAATACTTTATTCTTCTATGAACTAGTTATGCGTTCCAATTTGTAGGAGAGGACAGCTACTACACTACAATTTAAAGTATTTAACTTCGTGTCTCAACGATGACGTTATGATTTCTATAGGCTCCTGACATCACTTCACATCAAATTCTCCCCCCCATTTTCCGGTACTATAAAAAAATTAAGACACTATACAAGGATATTAGCTGCTACTGTTATCCTTTTCTACTGTGTCTGGTGCAGCCCAGGATTTAGCGGTAGGCAGCGGTTTGGCTCTACCCTTGGCATTGCTGAAGTCCATGGGCGACGTTAACCACTCACCATCAGGTGGGCCGTATGCTCGTCTGCCTACTAGGGCAATTAAAAAAAAAAACACCATATTGGACGTCGGCTCGTCTACACACCTAGTATAATAAAAAAATGAAGACAATATACGAGGACACTTAGCGGCCACTGTTATCCTTTTTTTTCAACTGTGTCTGGTGCAGCCCGTGTAACATTTAGTACCGGTGTGTGTAGGTGGTGGTGGTGCGCTGCATGGTGGTGTCGCGGTGCGCGGGCGCGGTGCGGAAGGCGCTGTACCACTGCAGCGGCGCCCTGGTCGCGCTGCTCGGGCCCGCCGCCGTGCCCGCCGCCGCGCGCGCACTCGCCGCGCCCGCCGCCTCCGCCGCGCACCTGCACACGCTCGCCGACGCGCACCACGAGCAGGTACCCACCACCTCCGCATCACGACGCGTCCGCTAATTTATACGTTTGTAATTACTACTGTTAGAGGTGGACCCATACGAGAATTAATCACGTATTCCGGCATGATGAATTTGACAACTCTTATAATGAGATTTGACATACAACTGGGAAGAGCTTATACTACAGTCGAGACAGTTTGTTAAAACCCCTATTTGTGAAGTTCGGTGGCATACACATTGTGATTTATGTAAGTTATTTAGAACATTAAAAAAGCACACAGAAAGTAGAATGTTCCTAAAAAGTAAAAGATAGCAGTAATGCCAATAATTCGCATTGACACGACATATGTAGATATAATTGTCGTCAATCAACCAACAGTTTTTGTCATGTACACATCCCAATTATAACGATTAGAAATTAGCTAACGCACCCGTCAATGTTCTTCTTGACTTATACTTTATACTTACTACAAAAATAAACCTTGTGATCAATGAAAATATATTTATTTTATTTCATTATATAATCTATATTTATTTAAAATCTTATTAATCATACACTATTTTTTTTTAAATATATTAAAAACACAATTTTTAAAAACACTATATTATTTTTATTATATTTATGTTATTTTTTTTAGAGTTCAGAAGAGCTGAAGCCGTTTGTCTGCGAGCTGTACGTGCGCGCGATAACGGCCGGCATGAACGAGCTCGAAAAACTCAAACTGAAGACTGAAAAGGTAACAGGGACGAAACTCGTGCTTTATGACAGTGACGTAATGTGCATCATGTCGGTATGATGAAGCACCAAACATGGTCATACACTTGCGAACATGGTAACTTGTAACACACAATATATACAATGAACAATATATGTACAATAAATCGATATTGTTACTGTCATTGGCGGCTTGAAGAGTCCACCATAAATTCGGTTATATAAATGGAACCAATTAACAAAAGTATATTAAATCAGCTAAGAAATAAAGAAGTAAGGCATTTTAATTCTAAACTAAATAAATAAATCTGAACTATGAGTCAAAGGGACAGGGCTGTCCTTATGAATCTCAAAGAAGTCTTAAAAGCTAATGTCTCGTACAGTATAGATATACAGTAATAGATTTACAGTAGTCCTTTGTGAATGTGTAATATTTCATTGATGTTACCAAATCCATAAACTGCTACATTGCCAATAATGTTTATTTATCATGCCAAGTGTGGAATGGGCTTTTGTTTAAGAAATTTTAAGTGCAGATGACTTGATGATTGGCTTGCTGTCGATTTATATATTTTACAGAATTCCATTAAATCTTCTAATATGTAAAATATAATATTCGCTTGTACGGATCTGAGTTCAAATTTTGTAAAGCAGTTGTTGGCACTACCGGTAAGGTTGTTAAAATACCATTAACGTAAGAGGAAAGGAGGCGAGCGGGTAGTTTAAAAAAATGGGTGTGTTTCATTCATTTAGCTAGAGTCAATGCCATAGTCAATGTCAATTATATGGTAAATAATAAAAATTAAATTCCAGGAAAGAGAAGCTCGTTCGACAGAACAAATGCTAGCTCTATGGTTCGTGCAGTTAAGCGATTTGCTGTCGTCGAGCCAACGTATGAAGTGCGAATGTATCTTGACCGCTTTCTCCGTGCACCCCTCTCCCCTCATGTACGAGAAGATTCAGGCGGCACCAACATTGGCGCCAATTGGTCTGGTAAGCATTGACTTGGTTTGACTTTATCAGGACGTAATACCAGAAGAGGAATAATTCCCAATGACTGAACATCCTACTAACGTTGTTATGTATAGAGCTTAGAGGCATAAGGTCGAATATGCAGTACTTCAAGTTGACTTATTGAGTCATCGTGCAAATCGTGAGAAGTCTAATGGATTTAGGCAGCATACGACCAGTCATTGTGACGAAAGTGATGTTGACATATCGTCTTCTCGCATCAAAACTGTATAATCTCAAAACTTACTAATTTTACAGGAGAGTGTTTTAAAAAGGTTTAATATGTGATATTTTTAATATTAATCATCTTTGCAACACATTTTTTATTTTTTACCAGTTACTAATGTACTGTCTTTTGGAGTAAGATAAAATTATGTATTAATTTTGTTAATAGTAGTCAAAACATAGGTAAACTAAGCTACGGTATTTTGACAGTATTTATGAGAAAAATATATTGGTGATACCAAATGTTTACGCATGAAAACTCAATTTTGAATATTTTAGGAAATTGTGCACTGTTAATGTGAAAAGGCGATATCTATAAACAGCAATATACTGACTATACTGAGACCTTAGAACTATACCTCAAGGTGTGTGGCGCATTTACGTTGTAGATGTCTATGGGCTTCAGTAACCACTTAACACCAGGTGGGCTGTGAGCTCGTCCACACACATCATCTAAAAAAAAAAAGGAAAAAATCGTTTCTTATTTGGGATATTTCAGGACACGCATGAACCACGAGTAGGAAAAGACACATCAGAATTTGGCAGCTGGGCGACAGACAGTCGCTCCCAAACAAACTTAGTGAAGACTTCCGAAACACTCAACTTGAAACAGTCACAGCACCAAGCAAATGTACTCTCCACAGCAATATTAAGCGAGGGCGAAGCCCTGGGCCTCAGTGCAGAGCTATGCCAAGACATTTCAGTGTTGTTATCAGGACCTCGAGTAAAGACACTCTCTTGGGACATGGATAGGTATGTAAGATACGTTTTTGAAGTATTTACTTTATTCCTCTTTCCATTATGTATTTAATTCACTGGGACTAGTGTTGTGTATCTATTTTTTACTTTAAAATAGCAAAGTTTTAGTTCTGCTGACCTATTTATGAAGTAATTTAGTATCTTGGGTCTTGAAATGCTAAACAGAATAATAGACGTGATGATTAAGTTAGGAACAAACTACTGATAAACAAGTAATAGTTGTGTGTCAAGGTTATCTCTGTCATATTCTCGCATTTAATAGTAGAGGAATTGGCTATTATTTTGTAAGATTCTCAGAAAAGACTAGATCCTTGATGTATTATTATCTCATCTATTATAAAAAAATACTTTTCTTACAGGGACTTACTACTTGATAACTGTAGATCATACATGGAAAGGACTAATGGGGGCACGAAAGCTCTCACCACTGAACTTAGGTACTTAAATTTGGACCCAAAGGCGTATCAGCATCTGCCTGAAGAAGATGACAATGAGAATGATGCATTCTATGGCATAGAAAAAGGTAAGTGAAAGGAAGACTGTCTAGATCTGTGAGACAAGTGTTATGTCTTGATATTGTATAATCTATCTACAGAGAGGTTATGGTTTTCTCTATGTTTTGTACTTTATGTTACAAGGAGCGCGCTCTGAATTGAATATTTCGTCTTCCTTTATAATAGTGCAACCTGAACCGGAGCTCAGTTTATCCATACTACCTTAAACAACTGATTTCATCCGGAGATTATCTCGGTAATGTGCCATTTAAGTCTGTAATGTCCATAAGCGGCAACTACTTACGACTCTGTACGCCGTAAGCGCGCTTACCGTTGTCGGCACTAAAACATTTGATAAAATCAACAAAGAGCAAATAATTGTTGCATAAATATGAAGATAGTTTTAACATCAGAAATAATATATCAAACATTGAGACACCGTATATTGGTGCAATCGTCTATGGTCGCAAATGCCTATATTTACATTTAAAACAAAACAACTATTGGGATGTAATAATTAACCAATTTAATATAAATTAACTTGTTTAAATATTTCCCACAAGGTTACGAACACCTGGTTGAGTTTCAAGAGGATGAGCCCGAAGAGACTTGGCAACCGACGACCGTACTTTACGACGAGACCTACAGTCCTTATTCAAGTAATATAGAATCAGATTTTTCCGTGTACANTTACATTTAAAACAAAACAACTATTGGGATGTAATAATTAACCAATTTAATATAAATTAACTTGTTTAAATATTTCCCACAAGGTTACGAACACCTGGTTGAGTTTCAAGAGGATGAGCCCGAAGAGACTTGGCAACCGACGACCGTACTTTACGACGAGACCTACAGTCCTTATTCAAGTAATATAGAATCAGATTTTTCCGTGTACAGACGAAAAAAGAAAGTAAAACCTAATTTCGAAAGTTCCGAAGAAGAATGTAATCCACTTAGTATCGTAGCAGAAACCAAGAAAAAAGAGAGACCTCACAGCAAAGAGAGGAGTAAAGAAAGATCTCAGAACAGAGAGAAAAGCAGTGAGAGACATCAGAAGACAGACCAACAAAAAAGTAAACAGAAGACACAGAAGAAAGAACGACGAAAAATAACGTGTGCTGATGAAGATCCCCTTGATATTACGGGACTCATTCAAGATCAAAAGAAGGAAATTATTGTTGCTAAACAAAAGAAAAAAGAAAAACGAAAAAAGAAGGAAGAGAAAATCATTCCAAAGTGTAGTTCTTTATCTCGCCTAGTCGGTAAGAGAATCACGAAAGTTTGCAAACCAATTGAGACATATAAAACCGCATCGGTAACAGACAGTGACTACGACAGTCAAGGCAAGTGCTCGCTCAACTCTGAGGGAACAGAAGAAGTCGTTTTCGATGGCTTGTACTCAATGGACGAACTGAGGTCTCCCGAAAATATTTCACAGACTGAAAAAATTGGACCATCAAATAATGAATTCTCCATTGCCAACAATATCAATAAATCCATATCTTCCAAACCCAGTTCGATACGGGCAATTCAAATACACCGAAATATGCAAACCAGCCATAAAATTCCTCCTAGCATTCATAATCCACGACCTATTTTCAAGAACGGCCCCGAGGAGGTGAAGAAAAGTAAATCAGTGCTAATTGAATATAGAAAACAGTTGAATTCTACCTATTCGAAAGTTCAAAAATCGAATAGTACCACCGCAACAAACAATTTAAACAACTCACTCTTGAAGCCCATGAAAGCTATTAAACAGGAAAGCTCTTTTCAAGCTCAAATACGACCTAAACCTGTTACCATACCTGAGATACCTAAGGTTTTCATTAATAAAAATCAATCTCAAAAGTTAAATGTATTAAATAGTGAAGTAAATAAAATACTTAATAAAACTCAAGCACCCTACCAAAGTCTGAATAATGAATCGCTTTTGAATACTCAACCTGCCAGTGTACATAGTGAGTCTCCTAGTTATTCACCGGCTGCATACAGACCTATTTATCCGATGAAAGAAAATAATGTTATAAAGAATTCTGAACATACATTACCTACGACTTACTCATTTCCACAAGCTTCCCAACCAACAGATAATACGCTTGATAATTTCGTTAAAGAACTGAAAGTAACAATAAATGCTGGTGCGGGATTATCAAATAGAGCTCTAACGCCTAGCCACAGAAATATTAATCCCCCAAACAGAATGACGCCTCCAATAAGTGCTACAACTAAGTCTGAAATTAAAAACAAATGTGCCAAACAAGGAATTCAGAACAAATCTGATACTGAAATAACTTTTTCACGTCTCAGCTACTTGCATAAGAACAAACAAAAAGTTGATGCTTTAATTGACTATCAAGATGCGATCCTCAAGGAGTATTTAGCACCGACGGAATCAAACAGGACATCCGCGGACCAGATTAATTTAACTGAACACCTACGAAAAAATAGCGCAGGACTCAAAACTGAAGCTAATAATCTTCCACCTAATACAAGCATGTCGGTATTGAGAAATGTAGAAACACCGAAACATAAATATCCATCAAATACAAATAGTCAAACTTCAGTGAATAATCTACATACCATACCTCGAGAGACGACTTCGGGTCATAGTTCTAGATATGACACATACAAGAATCTTCCAATGGTCAAACCCGACAATTTAACGACCTACCCTACAAAGACGTCTCTTTCGGAAAAAGACCAACAAGACATTTTACATATATTACGACAGCAAAACCATTTAAACAACTTTCAAACTGTCGTGAAGAAAGAAACGAATTCGGCCAAGGGAGATAACCATAACTCAGAATTGAGCAAAGATAACGCAGCACATTTCAGTACTCCTAGCACCTTTTTGACACCGAGTGCGCACCTTGAAAGGAAGATAGATAATTTTCATAAAACAGAGTATCAAAATAATAACCAGCAAACTAATAAGAAAAGCAAAATATTGATAACTGACATGCAGACTATTAAACCTCCTACTAGTGTTAAACCAATGCAGCCGAACAATGCCCCTAAGCCAGCTCGTAACCGCTCGAAGTCTAACAACGGAAATGGAATTAAAAAGTCGCCAAGCTCCGTCCAAGTTACCAAAGAGTATAAAGTAAAAAAAATGGACGACAGCAATCTTACTGGATCAAAAGTAAAACCCAGCACTGACTGGGAGAGTGTGATGAACGCTATTCGAGCCCAAAAAACTCCAAGTCGCGGACCCAAGGCTCTCGATCTAGGTTTGAATAGGAGTTCATCGGAACAAGCATTTTCAAACGTCCAACGTGATCAAGGTAGTAGTACAAAGATAAAGACCCCCGACACTGAAAGTAAAACTGTCAATGAAAGAAATTCATCATTAAAACAGACAACAAAAGTCAATACAAAGAGCGACTCCATTCGTAAATTACCGATCGACACGTGTACTGCAACTAACCCTGATAAAAAAATTAAAACGCCAAAGATGCCTGAGCCAAACTTTAGAAATACATCTAAAGAAGTTGCCCACCAATTTGGTTTATCAAAAAAGGCTGGCGTTGAATTGGGAGCGAAACAGTTTTCGTGTTCTCTGCCAAAAAATGATGACCCATTTATATCTGGAATAGAAAACTCTGACTATGATCTGATAGAGGCATTAATGGATGACGACCTACGACAGGAAATTGGCGAGTTGTCGTCTGATGAAGAATTCGCAACTTCGACGCACGCTGTCATTAAGAAGCCCCAGAAAACATACGTTGACAAAAGTTCAAGTGAGGCCAGTACGACTATAGTACGGAATAGTCAAGTCGTGAACCCGCATGATAGCAGTCGAAATGCTAACGATATTAAACAACAAATTGTGCAAATGTCAGTAATAAGGACTAACGACCCATCTAAAATTTACATTCCATCAGTAAAGGGGCAAACCACAAATGTCCCATCAACTGTGAAAGCGACAAATCCACTTAAGGATTATACTCATAACGCTAGACCTAATTTACTTGGCAATAATATGGCTGATTCAAAACTCGAAATACCTCAGCATGAGAACAAGAATGGTGCGACGGAGCATATTCAAAAAAAGAAGACGAATTCATATGTTGCACCAGTGCAACAACAAACTGCTCCCAACGTTGTTCTCCTAGGATCTAATTTAAGCTATGATCAATACAACAGAGTGCAACCACAACTCAATATTGAATTGGGATTGCAACAAGATCCCTACATAAACACACCTAAGACTGTGTACCAGCCGGCGCAATTTAAAAGACCAGTTATAAAACCTGTTATTATTAGTAACGTGCCAATATTGACCAACCATTTGCCGACATCCACATTATCTGGACAGTCTACTTCAACCAACACAGTGCTTTTACAAGGTAATCCGCCAAAATCCAACACCGCAGTCAGCCAGGTTTCACAAGGAACAGTAAATCAAACAGACTATACTTCGAATCTGGGGAACAGTGGATCATATCTTGTAGATTCAATACCATCAAATTCGCGTAAAACTCAGCCAATCAATCTACATAAAGACAGTGGTACTAGTATCATTTCAGGTACTTATTCCAATAAAAACAGTGACAAAAAAATACATATTTTAAAATCTCAAGAAAAACAAGACCTTCTAGTACATTCAGAGGGCTTAAATAAACTAGAACGTGAACAGCAAAAACCACAATGTCGACAGAAAACACCATCTGCTACTAATAAGAAAACAAAATGCCGAGGTGCTATTGTCGAATCGATTCTATCTCCATGTACACCACACGTACAAACCAATTCGACAATCAAACTAACAGAAACACAAAATATGAATTGTTTGTCATACCCCAAGAAAATTTCGGAACAAGATCAAACGCATAAGAGAATATTACCACAATCTTCAAACAATTCAAAAGCAGCCAGAAGTAACAGGAAAGAAACCAATCTTGATTCTCAAACAATAAAAAGTGTTTGCAGTGAATCGAGTCTGGAAAGATTGGTTTCTAAGAGAGTTAAAAAAATGGATGAACTTGAAATCAAAGATAAAATTATTGAAATTATAAAAATAAATAAAAAACGATCCAAAGCAAAGAAGGTTGTAACTGCTAACGAATCTCGTCCTGATATGTCTCAGTTTGCTCCTATAAACAATGACAAGGAGACAGAAGCTGCAAGAGGTTTCATTGAACCTCGTTGTAACCCTTCCCAGTCTGTTCCTGTTAAAAGTATGAAAGACACTGGTGTTATTTCTGTGAATGATGTTCATGCTGACATTTCGAAGCCAATGCCTGCTCAAAGTGTAAAGGAGATAGGAGTTTTAGCAGCAAACGAAGTTCGTTCAGTAAATCCTAAATTTGTACCTGTAAATACCATCAAGGGAACAGAAGTTAAACCATCAAATGATGTTCGTTCTGATATTCCCAAGTTTGCATCTGTTAAAACTGTTAAGGAGACAGCAGTTATTGATGTGAAAGATCGTCCAGAAATTCCTAAAGCTCTTCCTGAAGTTACTGTCAAACAGAGAGAAGTTAAAGCTTTGAATGATGTTCTTCTTGAGATTCCTAAGCCTGTACCTATTAAAAGTGTCGAGGAAAAAAGAGTTAAAGCTTCAAATAATATTCGGCCTGACGTATCGAAGTCTGTATCAGATATTCCTAAAATTATTTCTGTAGAGAATATAAAGGGAACAAGAGTTAAACCTGCAAACGATGTTAGACTTGAAATTTCTAAACCTATACCTGTGAAAAATGTCCAGGAAGCAGGAGCTACTACCACGTATGTCGTTCATCCGGAAATTCCTAAAGCTTTTCCTATAGTAGAAACTACCAAAGGGATAGCAAGTGAAGTATTGAAAGGTGTTCGTCCTGACGTTTCTAGGTCTATACTCGTGCAGAGTGTCAAAGAAACAGGAGTTATACCTGTAAAAGAACATCCTGAAACTCCTAAAGACATTCCTGTAGATACTGTCAAGTGTACAGGCGTTACAACTGCGAATGAAGTTTGTCCTGACATATCTAAGTCAATACCCGTGATGAGCGTCAGAGAAACAGTTATGGATCACGATTTGTTACTGAATAATTTAGAAACAAATAAAGAAATTAGTCAGAATGACACTTGTAAAACGCCGTTAAAGCATAATGGTGTGACAACTAGGTCTAAAACGTTTCAAGCATTACAAAGTAAAACCGACAAGTTCGATTTGGAATTGGCATGTGCTCTCGTTGACAATAATATTGAGTTTAATACGCCTAAATCATTAGAGAGTTGCGTGTCTGGCCCTATAAAGGAACAGGCACCTGCTAACAATGAGTCTGAATCTAAAGCGAATGAATTACTTAATAATAACATTCCCATACCAACTTTCCTATCAAGCTCAGAACAAAATTCTATTACCACTAAAACAGACATTACTTGCCCGCAACAAGCCGTCGTTCCACTACCACCAAACGAAAACGTAATTAATGTTGGAGATCATTTAGATGACAATACGATTGATTCAGACTGCGAACTTGTTGAAGAGACACCAACGTCAAACGAAACATCTGAAATCAACCATAAACAGATGTTGCCGTTATCGAAGAGGATTATAAATAGTGGCAATTCATCTTCGCAGAATGCTCCTAGTAGTAAACTGGAGCAGGTTAAGACTTGTAACAAAAATATTATAATGACATCCCATACCACACAAAATTCATTATTACGTACAAAAAAAGTAATAGAATACATCAAATTAATGGACGACGATGCTAAAGAAAAACCAAATGAATCATGTAATAAAAATTGTGACGTTAACCAAATAAAAGCATCAGACATTCCCCAGTCGTTCAAAGACGATTTTAAAATAGAACACTTGGAATCTGATGATAACGATTCTCTAAAGAAAATAATTAGAATTAAATCACCGAATGGTAAAACATTTAAGGCTACAATTTACGGAATGTGTCTAGACTTTGATACATTATTTGAGGAGCCATCTTTGCGGACAATACTGTTAAGTAACTTAGCTGAAAAAAAACGATATACTTTGAACTTTTTTCAAGTGGCTCGGGAGAAATCAAATATTCCAATCCGTACTACTGTTCAAGAAGTGAATGTGCAACCAATATCTACAGGAAAAGAAGAAACCATTGTATTAAGTGACGATGACGATGAAGAAGTAAAAGTGAACAGTTTTAAAACCGAATATGGACAGTACAATGTGCGAATTTCCGATACTACATTGATTGAGAAACACCAAAAAAAGTTTGATCAAAAATGTCGCGTGGATGTAGTTAGATTTAACTTTAAAGAATATGAAAATAAGTCAACTACCGATAAATTAAACTCTGTAAAATCCATTAAGGGTTCCACAGTTGATAGCTCGACGAATTTGATTCCACAATCTTTGTCGCAAACAGCACAGGTTGAAATCTTGACTGAAAGGAATAAAATAGAAACACATGAATGCAAACAGGAACTAAAGCAAGAAACTGTTGAAAATGATGTATTTGACAAAAAATCTTTAGATTCGATTGACACACAAAGCGTTGTGACGTCGGATTGGCCAACATCATCATTTCCGCCCTCGCCGACAAAGTCGAAAACTGTGAATAATTCTATTGGCAATTCTGAGCATCAGATGCATTCAGATCTGACAGAGATGGACACTTTTAAATCGAACCCATCTACGAATACTACATCTATAGGGGATATTGACTCTAAATCAGCAATTTCACAAACGTTATTAGATTCTAAACCAATTGAAAATATCTTACCAGATAACTTTGATTCAGGGAAATATTTGACAGCTGAAATACAAGATTCAGCTACCAAAAAGACTACCAGTGATGACTTGATATACGAACCCGTTTCAGTTCTAGAAAGTTCCATCTCAACCACGGAACAAACCGTTTCGAAACTTTATGATCTCGAAAAATCGTCAATGGAATTAATTTCTTCAGATGTTGATAGCAACTGTGTCTTTGATAGTACAACGGATGAAACAATACCGCTATCTCCCTTGATATCGTCAGACCGGGACTCGCCAACCGAATGCATTTTACCAGACTATAATTCTATAAATTTGTGTTCTTCGGACAACTACGCTATTGAAAACACAAATTTAGATTTTAATACATTGCTGTCGGATTCGGAAGCATCAGCGGAAATGATTTTACCAGATCGCAATCCCATGGAATTTAATGATAACACTAATATAACGAATAGAAAATCACTGAACATATTTGGAGTCGAGGACTCTACAAACGAGAGCGAGAATAGTCAAGGAGGTGCCGAGAGTATGGAATCGAACCTGAATACATTAGGAGATAATATAGCTGATCGCAATACAAGTTCTGTTCAAGAAACCACCAAAACCGATGATTTTATCAACCTTCCATCTAACGTTTGCGAAGCTAAGATCTTAGCCAGAAATGTAAACGTAAATTTAAAATGCTACGTAAAACTTACCAAATGCGACAAGCTGGCGAAAACTCACGAAAATCTTAGAATTATAAGAAATACTTGCTACGTTCATTTGACAAGATGTGACGATGTAATTGAAAAGCTCATGAGACTGAAATCGAATGCAGGAAACGATCCAAATCCGAGAGACACAGGAAGGTCATCGCCCTTGATGGAAGTTTTTGAAATGATTGCGTCTTTTCAGAGCAGGGTCAATGGTGAAAAACAACAAATGTTCCAAGCGTTAACTAGTAATTTATGTGAGGCAGACTGGTTAGTAACGAAACGAAAACTATCAAAAATAAGCATAGACGAGTTTTCTAATGAAACAAGAAAATTATGTATTAAAAGTGGAATCGTTGATAGCCAAGCAAATAAAAAGGAGGACGTTCTTAAAACACCTTTCAATAAAAACATTTCCGAAGACCATTCGATGATCTGTAAATTGAAATCAGTTGAAACGGTTATTATGCCAGAAACTAAGATTTCGCCACGGAATTTGAAAAGGAAAATTGATCAGTGTGAAACACACAATACTAAATTATCTAAAATGGAAGAAAAAACTATTTCTCTAGATAAAAATATATTACCTGAAAGGTTTACAGAGAAAATTGATTTTACATTTAATGAGGATTCTCCGCTAATATCTAGTGTACAGTCAGGGAGTCTAATCGAGTCTTATGATAAAAATGTAGAAGAAATAATATTATTCAATGAAATCAATATTGACGAGGTCGATTCTGACCGTGAAACTGTATGTTCCACTAATAGTATAAGCCTTTTAGCGGAATTTTTGGGCAGCGATGACGTTTTGGAGGTCGAAAATACAAATATGAAAACAAAAATGGAAGAATCAAAAGACGTTGTTCCGACTCATAATGTTTCACCGAAAACATTATTCCAATCAAAGGTATTAAATAGATCACAATCGACTATCAATTTAGATGAAAGTTCACTTATTCCAGAAGCTTCAGCTTGCACGGAAAACGTTACTGACGTAACATTAATGAGAGAAATGAATTATAGTACCCCGACAGGAACCAGTAATATTGGACCACTTATTACGTCGTCTATGGAAAATATACAAATATCAAAAGATATTGTGTCAGTTTTTGATATTGCAAATAACGGAATTGACGAAAATCAACCAATAGCATTCGATAAAAGTTATGATGAATTATCTCTTCGAAGTAATCTGGAAAATGAACCTGAAATCTCTGTTGAAAAGGATAATTTTAATAGATCGAATAATGTCAATGACGTTAAAATAAGTGAGAAAGAAACCAGTATAACAAATAGTTTAAGCATTTCCGATATAGTTCTCGATGATATTAAGGTGAACGATCTAACAGAAACAAAAAATGTTATACAGGAAGAAAATCCACAATCTGATTCTGTGACAGTGCCGATGGAATACGAGGACTCTACCCCTCTAGAAAATCAAACAACCAAATCAAATAATATGAGCATATCATGTATTAATTCTACCGGTAGTGTTGTTACAAATTGTCTACAAGTTTTAGACAAAGAAAATTCTATAAAGGATCTTAGTGTTCCTAGCGCAACTGAAAATAATGTGCGCGATGATAAAACAGACACATCAACGTTATATGATCATGACAGTGGAAACAGCAATCCTTTGAGAGATGATCAGCTACATCTAGACTCTAACAGGTCAAATGTTAGTCCAAACATCCTTTCTCAGGATATGGAAGTTGTAGTGATCGATGTTGATGATCGACTTGTTGATAAATACAATAAGGACAACAGTAAATATGCAAAAATAAGTAAATCATGTTTATGTAGCGACACAGAAGAAATCGAAATACTAAATAAATCACAAAATGAAAATCTTGATAAAGAAAATAATATTGATTCAGTGAACGACAAAAATATGCAAGACTATACAACGTTGAAAAATAAAGATATTTTAATATCTCAACATTTTCGTGAAAGCATTAATTGTAAAGGTTGTTTTTCTGATATATCGCAACTCGAAAACAAAGACAGTTGTAAAAACAGCAAAATTACACAGAATAATACTCATTGTAATACTTCAAGTACCATTGATGTCCATCCTGTTGAGAAAGAGATTAATCGAAACAGCTCTGTGAACGAGGAATATGATATGAAAATTCGAGAAAATAGTACAAACCATAAAAATGTTTTACCAAATAATATAAAGAATGCAGATTATAACGATTCCGATAAATTGAAAAACACAGTGCCCGACGTAAATAAACAAGACGAAAATAGTAAATCAGNTTCAAGTACCATTGATGTCCATCCTGTTGAGAAAGAGATTAATCGAAACAGCTCTGTGAACGAGGAATATGATATGAAAATTCGAGAAAATAGTACAAACCATAAAAATGTTTTACCAAATAATATAAAGAATGCAGATTATAACGATTCCGATAAATTGAAAAACACAGTGCCCGACGTAAATAAACAAGACGAAAATAGTAAATCAGCATCAGATATCGGTACTAAAAATAACGCACCGGAAATGGAGGCTTCTAAAAGTGATAATGCAGTCGAGTTTAAAATTAAAGATGTCGAAAATTTAAATGATGATTTAGTTATAGAAGGCGTAGAGTACCAAGATCCAGAAGTAGGAACATGTTACGTATTCTCCATTGTGGGAAGTCCTAACTTTATTAGTGAAAACAATGATAAAGTAGAAGAATCGCAATCAGATGTGGATAACAACTTTAAAATATCAGATACATGTGATAGTTCTGACATCGAAGACCTAAAACTGATAGTACCCAAGAATACATACTCAAAAAGAGGCAAAACAAAAAATGAGGACATAGATTTTAATGACCGAAAGAACAAACGCAATTTAAAAAGAAAATTGGATATAACCGATGTAAAAATGAAAGTAAAGAGATATAGAAAAGGCAAAAATATTGATTACCCAAAATTCAGTAAGTTTTCTATGTTGGAAACGAGATACAGTAAAGAATACAATAACTTAATTGACTACTACAGGTCTGTACAATTTTCATATTCTCGTCCGTTTCACATAGATCACATAAATGTCGATCTATTACATCAAAACTGGCCCATCCAAAGCACAATTAAAGATTTCGGTCATAGTACTGATATGAATTTATTCAGCGATTTAGAAATGACAAATACACCAGACCCACTGAATCAAACGTTGGCAGAAGAATTAATTGCTAACTATGACGATGTGGAAAACTGCACATCGAATGAAATTAAGGAAACAAATTTCAAAATGGGTTTTGGTGAGGAGTCCGACAGAGTCATAAATTTGGGATTAGACTTTTCAAAATTTCCGGCTGCGACTCTGTCGGACGTAAAGCAATATCAGCCGATATTACAGTCCGCAAACAGTATCCATAAGAACAACATATCTACGACAAATATTAAAAACGAACAACTGGAGGGTATTAAACGTTTAACTACATACATTCATTTAAAGGATAAAGTGAGAGATTATTTCCATAAAAATACCTTTGATCTGAATTTCGATAACGTGCACCATAAGACCTTTGAATCAAAACACCTTGATTGGGATACAAAAGATTTGTTGACGGATCTCTGTCGACCAGATTTTTTTAATCCCTTTCCGGTGGAACATGTTGTCCAAGTTGTGCAGGTGGGACAGCTACCCGTCAGTACTGCTGCCCAGAACCCTGTGACCTGCGACCCTCGAGTAACTCAAGTGTCTGACGCCAGCCCGTCACAGTGCTCAATGGAAAACAGTCCAAATGACGATTCTCAATCGGTAATCAAAACAGAATATACAGAACTCACCACAGCCGATTTGCCTCTATCATTGGTGCATGGCTACTCGCAGCATAATTTACAACATTTACAGCATTCTGAGATGCTCGAAGCTGACGGTGATATTTCCATGCACACCGAAATAAAGTCTGTCGTTAAAATCGAACTAGTGGAAGAGTTGCCGGAAGAAAAGGATGAAAGCGAAATCCCGCTAAGTAATGAATTAGAAGTAAGAACCATCAAAATAGAAAATGAAGCAGATTATTCTTTCGAATCCAACCATGTGTCCCCTAAACCAGAGCCAAGTCCAAGTCCAAGTCCGACAGCACCTATATACCAAAATGATTATCCTCCAGTGGAACAGGAGAAAGAATCAAATTGTATCACCGTATCAAAAGAATATAATGATAGATACGAGAAAAAAGACCAAATAGCTCACGCTATGACAGCCGCTGGTATACCAACTTCGCCAGAACCGGCCACTAGTCCCTCGCCTGATATGATGCCTGAAAGTATGTGTCAAGGTTCAATTGGGAGTCATCAAACTTCAAGCAATTTTCAAAAAATTAGCTCTGTGGCCTTACAACAGGCGCTAGCCCAAATCCTTCCACCGCCATTGAATCAGACTAACGTGCAAGAGAATGGCCAGCAAGGTTCTAATCCTTCGATAGCGCCACAAGTCTTGCATATTGTTAAAAATGCTTCCGGAAACCAACTAACTCTCGTAGATAATACACAGCAATCTGTTATAAATACGACAGGCTCTGCTACTCCAGTATTGCACATTGTACAGAACAAGGGTCCAACGCAAGCTAACGCGGCCTCAGCAGCTCCAACGAACACGTTCAGTGGACTGTCACTTGTCGATACTGGATTTCAACAAGGCAGTAACCAGCTCCTCCATATAGTAAACGCTGGAAATCAAAACAATAACACCGGGCAATTATTAAAGCGAGTGAATCTCTTAACGAACCTCACGAATGCTCAAGGGTCCAATGAACAGAAAATCGTGCAATTCGTATGCAAGTCTGCGGACGGAAAAGCCATTCAACTTAATGCACCGCATCAGCGCGGTATGGTCTTAAGATTGCAGCCATTTGATACATCTAATGTTCAAAGTAGCTCCGCAAAACCAACAGAAAACCAAGATCCAAATCAATCTCCTGCTTCCCAATGTTCGACTCATATTAATGATGCAACGTCACAACAAGAAATCAAGACCAGGTCCGTCTACGAAGAAAATTATACACAGTTTATAAATAATTCTACAACACAACAGACCGTTTCGGAATCTACCAGTCTACCGAAATTCAATCAAGCGTTTGGGAAGCAAGTGTTTCAAGACGAGACACAGAAACAGGACGAGATAACCAATAACAATTCTCATTTGCCGTCGATGAATCCGGAGAATTCGGAATGTCAGTCGAGTGAGAACTCGCTGAATCTCGAACACATTGATCAAATTAATAGCCCTCCGTTGCTGCTAAGGAAGTCTCCGGCTCGGACAACGCAGGCCCAGCCCAATCTCGTTCAGCAAATCAAACAGACCATGGCTCCGATAATGCACGGGGGAGTGATCTATACGCGCCAAATACCAGTCAACATTGGAGGTGGGCAGACCATCAACCTCATTACGGTTCCGAGCTCGAACGCAGAACACGAGGATTCGAATCAGAAACAGCAATCGGAAGTTAAATTTGTTAATCAAAACGCTGAAATCGATTCGCCGATTATTAAAATCGTCCAACAGAATCAAACCGCAACTAATGGCGACGCACATCAGGACGAACACAGTGCTCACGTCGGCGCGAACGCGGAATCGTCGAGCGCTCCTCCGCCGCAACCACAACCGGTCCTAACTCAAATGAGGATCAAGTTGCCTATGCTCAGCAAAAATCCGCAAATGGTATCAGGAGCTAGAGTCGTCAGACCCTCATTTTTTCAGATACAGAGAAACGTGATCGGTGGCGCTAATCAGCCTGTATACCAGCAACTTGTCCTCACAGCTGCTCCCCCGCTGGGACAGCAGACCATTAGGCTACCACAGACACAGACCAGGCCCGTTAAGCTACCGTCTGAGAACCCAACAGCTGAATCTCAGATGAGCACGTCGACTTTAGAACAATTGCGAGAGTTCGATTTAGTTCTAGAGCAGGTTAAAGAGAGGAGTACGGGTCAGCCGAATTCCACGAGCGCTTTTTCTAAACGTCATTCTTCAACGTCCGAGGCCTCTGATACACCAGTGTCGACCAGCTCAGAATCTTCTCAACAATCACGCTATTCCAGTACTAACCAAACAGTAAGCGCTGCGTTCACAACTAGAAAATCATCAGTGTCTAGTTCGTCGACCGCTAGCACATTTGCGCGATCCCCCGATTCATCCGGTATCGTCGATTCCCCGTCGTCATCACACGTGCACGTACCTCAACCAGCAAGGCCAGAAACGACGCCAACCGAGACCACTGCTCCACCCAAGCCCACGAAATCGACCACAAAGCCAAGGTCAAGACCGAAGGCTTCGTCGAATCCGCCCAACACTCTTAAATTACCTGTTCCGCCGAAGACATCTAGTCAAAAGCCATTAGAAGATGAGCAAACGACGCAAAGGATTCTATACATTTTAGCTGAATATAAAGAGCAAGTCGAGAATTCGCCGGATAAAGATAAGCCAGCTCCTCGTCGACGAACGAATCTACCGATCAACGCCTCTGGTTCGAAGAGGAGGAAAGGCTCGTTTTGCCGTCGCCATTGCATGAGTCCGATACAAGGGGAAGACTCGTGTCGGACAATGGGCTCTGAAGACAGCAGCTGTGGCACATCCCTCGGAGACTGTACCGAAAATGAATGCATACATTCGCCGCAGGAGAGTCCACGGAAAGTTGTTCGGCGATTGACTTTTGAACAGGACGCTCCATTGCTACAGCAGCGCCCCCAACCGAGGAACGTGATTCTCGCTGACGGGCAAACGATTACGCTGGCCCGCGGGACGGCTGGCAAGCCCACGACAGCAGTTTTGATGCCGGCCAATTACATTTTGCCCGTCTCCATGGTCAAAGGGGGGCAGCAGATCGCTATAGTAACGAATCGGGGGCCGAAGCTCCTGACTGTGACAGGTAGCGACGGAGCCACAACCAACGCGTTATTGTTGCAACGCTTGGTCGGACCGGCCGGATTGAAGCCGGTGCTGTCGCGACCCGGGGTTCGCCACGTACGTCTGCCGGCCTCAGCGTTGCATAACCTTCAGGCTTTCAACCTATCGACGGCTACGACGGTGCAGCCTCCCGACAGTACCGCTGCGACATCCTCGGCGCCCGACCCGCCCGAGCTACTGGACACTCGAGCGACCAGCTCCCCGTGGGCCGAGCGAGATTCCCAAGATCCAAAACCGGACAGCGACTCGAGTCCCGATGGCTCAGGACCTTGGAACTTGCCAACGTCGTCCGATCCTCTCGACTACGCCTACGAGGAGACTGTACGCACAGACAACATGGATCGGACAGTGCTCGTAAGTTGTGCATTTTATATTCAATCAATATTAAAAGCAAATAAACAGTTGTACATTCAATGCGTTACCTGACTGAATTAAAAAACATTGGCGACCGAATAATTTTTAATCTTGAAAAAAACATGTTTTGGTGTCTATTTGGACAATTTGATGTCTGCGGGCTATCAGAATACAATCTTGTATTCGTTTTGAGATCCATACTAGTGCCATGATGACAACTAATTCTTTATTAACCTCTTCAGGGACTCAGGGCTCACATGTGTACGTTTGGTTTATTTAATATTCAATTATTCAAATGTTTAATTATTCGCTTAATGACCCATTATCGTCTTTTCGCATTAAAAAAAAGTGTACAATTTCCAAAAATATTCGAAATTGAGCTAATATGCGGAATCATTTGGTATCACGAGTATTTTTCTCATAATTACTGTCAAAAGTAGTGTAATTCAGTTTTAGTTTTTTATTTTTTATTTACGTATTTTTTGACTACTATTAACAAAATTAATACATAATTTTATCTTACTTTAAAAGACAGATAATGTAACTGATAAAAAATAAAAATTAAATGTTGCAAAGATGATTGTTATTAAAAATATCACATGTTAAACCTTTAAAACACTCATCTGTAAAATTAGTAAGTTTTGAGATTATACAGTTTTAATGCGAGAAGACGATGTGTGAAGGTATAATATTTTTTATGAATATTTAGTACGTTTGCTAAATTTTTACTTATGAACAAGACAATAAGTTTTTTTTGTACTTTAAAAAATTCGTCCCTGAAGAGGTTAATGTTTTGTACTCGGTCGATGGCTACTTATTGTACTTGACGCACGTTTTGCAACTTCAGGACGCACTGCCCGATCGTTACACTCCCGATATGGAGGCCCAAAGGATTTTTGATAAGATGTTCGACGTTGACTCGAAAAAGTCTTTCATGGTCGATAGCCAGGACGATTCGCCGCGATGCGGCTACGATATAGACACGTCAGATTGCGACGATAAGGCTTACCATCAGGTGATCGTATCGTAGTGCTGACGCAGACCCCGAACGTTGTAGAACGCCTCTTATGTAGATCTGCACGCCTCCGATTTATTTTAACCGTTACCCTAACCGGACTGTTTCGCTGTGACGATGATCTTACAATAGATGCGACATTTCTGTCACCAATCCCGTACTGATTACAAAATCGACTGCCCATTAATTATACTAATACATGCAGTCTCTTTTTCACGTCATTCGCTTATGTATTTATCGAGGGGTGAAAGGTATTTGGTTTGAGCGACATCTATATATTAATACGTGAAGCAAAAAACTTTGTACCCTTTTTTACGAAAATTGCGCGGACGGAGGGGTATGAAATTTCCCACACTTATAGAGAATGAGTGCAGTATGTTTTTTTTTATTTTAAATAAGCATGAAGTGTCCACTAAATCTAGAAAAAAACATTACACACACTACCATGTATTTGACAGAACCACAGTGTGGACAGAACACATTAGATTCTTGGTTAAGTGTAAAAAAAAATTATTGCATAAAGTATGTGGCCATATTGAGAATGTCTATAGTGTAGTCTTGGCGAAATCTATGATTTAAGAAGTATAATAAATAAATACTCTTTGACAATAGAATCATACCAATGTTCAAATTTATAGTTTCAATTAATTATAGTCGAATTTCGACTACTGTGGGACAACTAGTTTTCCTTAATACGCGACATTTATCTTTGTAATTAAAGGTGCGTTTTATTTTGTACATATTAAAATCAACAATTTGATGTTGTTAATTGAACAATAATTAAGTTTACTCCATTCAAATAGCCGAGGAAGTTTTTTTTTTCTAATATTATTTTCTCCAAATTTTAAAATTTAAATGGCTCTCCTGTAAAGTTTTAAAAATGTGGTTTAAATTAAATACCCTTTCACCCGTCGTTACGTATAATCGAATCTCATCAACGGTAACAATAAATTTAATTTATAGTATGTTTGTTAATAGGGACCACGGAATCAGTAAGAATACAAATTGTATTTAACACGCCTAGGCATTCACTGGTGGTAGGACCTGTTGTGAGTCCGCGAGGGTAGGTACCACCACCCTGCCTATTTCTGCCGTGAAGCAGTAATGCGTTTCGGTTTGAACGGTGGGGCAGCCGTTGTAATTATACTCGAGACCTTAGAACTTATATCTCAAGGTGGGTCTCGCATTTACGTCGTAGATGTCCATGGGCTTTAGTAACCAATTAACACCAGGTGAGCTGTGAGCTCGTCCACCCATTTAGGCAATAAAAGAAAAAGAGATATTCGGTACACAATGTCGCATCTACACTCGTGTACACAGCGCGCGATTCTCAAGGGAGCGGTCTCTATTAGGCGTTATATTACTTATCGCCTCCTCTGTTCATTGTTAGTCTTTGAATGTCACATCCTATCGAAAAAAAAAACATCGTTTCCTTTAAACCATTCTCTAGTTACAGAGACTTTTTTTTTTTAATTTCAGTGCATGAAACATATCGTTTGTCTGTCTAACTATACATTATTAAAGTCTTATCCCGCATTTTGGTGCATGTCCCTTGATGTTTCGATATTTTGATTCTCAATGATGGACGGTATTTAGTAGATGTTGTATAAAAAAAAAATGTCAATGTTTAAGCTCTATATTGTTCATGAAAGAAACCTATTTTAGATAAAAAGTAATTTAACTAGTCAATGTTCCAACAGCTTGAGAGAAACAAAGAGGGCAACAAGCCCCGCCCATAACTGAAATAGGTTTGTATGAATAAATTGAATGTTATTAATTATTGAAGCTTTAGCTTTGCTCTCTCTCTCTCTCATCGAATCAATCGACTATCCATTACATTGTCTTCGTTTAACATTCATTAAAAGGCTTTGTTTAGTTCAGATATTGGAATCTGCTTAACGTAACGTAATTTAAAAAAGTTAATTTAAAAAAAAAACCCTTAAAAACTTATTGTGTGCAAAATAGAATTACTAATTTTTTTTCGTTATCCACACACAAAAACAATAAACAGAATAATAATTTAAAAAAATTAACTAAATAAATAATAGACTTCTAATATAATCCAATTTACGATATAAACATTGATTTCGTATATAGGTTGTCCATCGGAAGGATGGGACTCATCGCAGGCTCACCCACGTTTCCGCTGCCGCCCTCAGACATAAATACGCTATATTGGAACACGAATTACGTTTACAAGTAAGTAGTTACTAATACTGGTGGTAGGACCTTGTGAGTCCGCACGGGTAGGTACGACCACCCTGCTTATTTCTGCCGTGAAGCAGTAATGCGTTTCGGTTTGAAGGGTGGGGCAGCCGTTGTAACTATACTGAGTCCTTAGAACTTATATCTCGAGGTGGGTGGCGCGTTTACGTTGTAGATGTCTATGGGCTCCAGTAACCACTGAACACCAGGTGGGCTGTGAGATCGTTCACTCATCTGAGCAATGCAAAAAAATTAAGTCGATGAACTGTCTCTTTCTCTTCTTCTCTTGGTGGTGGAGCCCATAGACATCTACACCGTAAACGCCGCCACCTACCTTGAGATATAGTTCTAAGGTCTCAGCTTTTACAGTATAACGGCTGCCCCACTGCCCCACCCTTCAAACCGAAACCCATTACTGCTTCACGGCAGAAATAGGCAGGGCGATGGTACTGAATGTAATGATGAATGTACTGATGGTAATAGAAAAGTGTTATTTGTTTATTGTATATCACCTGAATGCTATGACGTCACAAAGTGTTAATTAAATTCGTAGAAATCCCTGTCTGAAGAGTGCGAGGACCTGGGCGTCGATTCGCCGTCAGCCTCGGAACTGTTCCCGGAAGCGGAACTGCTGTTTGGGTCGTCGCCGGCACACGAGCACACGCACGACCACCACACTCACACACGTAAATATATTCATTCGATTCTCGATTATGATTCGATTTTCGAAAAATCGATTCGATCATCGACATAGTGATGATTAACTGTTATACCCTTTGATTTTAACCGAACTAAATAAAACCTGGCCACGTTTGGATTGACCATCGTTCAATATATGATAAAAAAAATATTTATTTACTTATTTATTACACTTCATGTAAAATTTACATTGGCGGACTTAATGCTTAAAGGCATTCTCTACCAGTCAACCAAAGGTAGTGCAGAGAAAATAGTGGTAGGTGCAATGAAATTATTAATGAAACGAAATTATTATCCTCAATATTTTGAAAATTTAAAACATCACTTTATAATTAAACTATTGGCGCGTGACGTATCCCAATTTGATGATACTGTAAAAAAACTTATCTGAATTGCCAACAACGACTAAAAGTTTCGAGTTGGACAAAAACTTTTTTTTATTGTACCATCGAAAGAACGAGCTAACATCCCATCTAATTCCACCAAAAAATTAAGTGGTCACTGAAATATATAGACAACAGGCCAGCAACCATTTTGAGATTTGAGGTTTGTTTATAGTTTCAATTGTACTAACTACGTACTGTACTGTAATAACTACGTACTGTACGTAACTACGCAAATTACGATTTTTGCATCAGTAACCGTACTCGTCGAACTCGACAAAGAGGTCGACGTGCAACCTAGCCCATGCATCAGCCCGCTGAGTTTCTCGCCGGATCTTCTCAGCGGGTCGCGATTCCGATACGGTAGTAGATTCATTCGCGAAGCAATTGCTCTTGAGTTGTTAGGTCTCCTTCGGAGGCGCTCGGGCAGCTGTTAGCAAATCCCACCCCTCCTGGCTGAGCCTTTGCTCGCCCACCTGTCCTGGTGAAACTGGAAAGGCCTTCGGGCCACCAGTAATCTCTCAATCATAAAAAAAAAAAAAAACGATTTTTGCATATTTTTATTTTTTATGTTACACGATGTTATTCATTCATTGAGGAACTCAATCATTGAACATACAGTGTTAAATACGTATTTCATTTTTAAAAAAATGGTACCTACCTGCCTGTGGGATTTTAACACCGGCATAGTTCCGTCATTCATTTATAGAATTCATTTATATAAAATTCAACAAAAATATTTTTTTGAATGAACTCTGGTTTCACAGCGCAAACGACGATATCATCCAGCTGCATACCACAGCCAGACATGGACGACCAAATAGCGACCGACCAGCTTCTGCGGCCTCGAACTCATCAGGAACAAGACCTGGGACTGGGTCTGGAGGACGTCGGTATTGTCACTGTCAGCGAGGACGGGATGCAGGCCACCATCGCGCTAGATCAGGAGGAGTTCGCCCGGTCTCACCCTAACACCACCTTCCACAGTGAACCCACTGAAGAGGGAGAGGTAAGGACTTGTCACACAATATATATAATAACCTAAACAGTTAAATCAATTATCATTAAATGTTCATTTTAGTGAAATATTAAGTACTTTATTTTTAAAAACCAATTCAAATCTAATATTTTCAAACTGTAAGCTTGTTAACTTCCAAGATGAACATATAAGAATAATTCTTAGTTTAAATCTTATAATAATAAATCTTAGTTTCATCAGCTTTTAAGTCTGCAAAGCTTAAGACCAATTAGAATGTATGACATTGTTATTTGTATGTAGTCATCGTTTGTTTTGGCTTTAAACAACATCAGTTGTTTAAAGCTTAATGCAGCTTATCAATTTTACATTGTAAATTTTTATTTTTTTTTCAAAATATTCCTTCTTCAGTTATTATTATTTTTGCACGTGACTTGTGGGTGAAACCGGATAGATAACACTACTTTACAAGGTTTTTTACCCAGAGATGAAACTGATATGTATCGGTAGAGTTATAAACCCTTACTTAAAAACTGAAGCTGGAAAAAAATTAGGACGTCCAATTTTGTAAATATTGATTATATTTATTTTTGGAGTTTACTCCTTTAGAATCGATTTACATATATAGGCCCGGGGTATGAAAATTATGGGGACCAAAATCGTACTAGCATGTCACACGAAATGCGTTATCGCAGGTGACGCCGGGCTGCTGCGCCGGCAGTCCGCCACAAAGCCTCGTACTGATCGCGCGTTTCTCTCATTATTGTATTTTCATATATTTGTTAGTCGTTTGNTGATCGCGCGTTTCTCTCATTATTGTATTTTCATATATTTGTTAGTCGTTTGTTTTGTGTCTCGTTAATTTGTTAATAATCTGTAGTGTATCGTGTTGTCGTAATATAGAACTATTTCTCGTATTGTTTCGTTTAATTTTTTATATCCAGTAAACTCCAGTCGTGCGTCGGAGCGGACACACACACTTTTTTTTTATCATTTTCATACATTTATCTCAAAAACAAATAAAAAATGGGTCGTGTTACTTCCTCTTTTATACTGATTCATATCAGTTTCCATTATTATAGACCAACAGAAATTCGCTAACATATTTTTATCCCAAAATCCTTGGTATCTTTCCTCGAAAAACTTAAAATCCTGGTGAAAACGTTCGCCATGCTCATCACTCACGCTTCCCAGGTTCTCAGGAAAAAAGTCCAGATGATAATGTAAAAAATGATTTTTTAACGAAATATTCACTCCCGTTCTTTGGTAATTTCTCAGTAAATTGGAAATAATATCTGCTTAATTGTTTCCTATTCAGATTTATTGTTTCCTAAGAATTTTTTCACTAATGCTCTAAATGAAAACCAAGCATCTTTTTCGACATTGGATAAGTTACCATCAAAATTTTCATCCTTTAATATTTTTCTTATTTGGGGACCCACAAAGATTCCTTCTTTGAGTTTTGCATCAAATAAACTAGGTAAAATGGGTTTTAAATACTTTAAAGCTTGTCCATCTTTGTCAAGTGCTTTGACAAAGTTTTTCATTAATTCCAGTTTGATGTAATAGCTGTAAGCTTGGTAATGATGGATTAGGAACTTTTTCAGAATGTAGCACAGGTTTTGTGACTGGTGCAACATCAGGAAATTGTATGTGCTTTCGGTTTTTGTTGTTAAAACCTGTAGTTTCAGTTAGGCAGAAGTAACGGTCAGTAGTATGATTTGTTGGTTCTCTCCATTTCATTGGGATGCCGAATCGTAAATGTTTTCTTTTTCCTGTAGCCCAGTTCAATAATATACTTATGCAATTTTCGCACACTACACCAGGAACCCATTTTTTATCAAGGTTTGTTACCGATTTGAAAATAATGGAGCTAGGCTCGTTTTACGTGATTCAGTGAATGGTCTCTTCTTTTTTGACAAAATAATTTGACCACAAACATAGCAAAAGTTATTTGGGTTTAATTTACACTGCCTTGATGATATTTTAAAACAAATAAAAATGTTTGAATAGCACTTAAATGCAATAAAAACAATCTATAAACTCACGACATGTCTAACAAGGTAGCTTACTTAGGTGAATTCTGGTAAATGTGGTTATATCAAAAACTTGACGTGATACAATTATGAGACATATATTTTTGTAGTAAGGGGGTCGGTAGAAAACACACCCAATATGAATTATCTTTGGGTAAAAGAAAAACTTTTTTTTTGTAAAGCAGTGTAATTAGTGATAGAGCAGTAAATGCGTTCTTAAATTCAGAGTGACGTTTGTATTTCAGATTCAGCCGTTCACTATAGCCGGTTTCAAAGGACGTCAAATAACGTCGACCATATTCCACGCGAACCGTGCGCCGGCCACCGTGCTCATGGCGGCCCCGCAGACCACCGTCATCTCGCAGGCCACGCCCGACGGCACCGGCGTGCAGAACAACGTCAAGTACGACATCGAGAACATGATCGACTCGTTGCCCGACCACGGAGACAACGTCAACATACCGTCCGTACTCGTGAAGGAGGACGGCCTCACCCGGTACGACAACATCCTCACCGACAACAGAGAAATACACATTTCGAATACCGCCTCCGCGATCGTGCACTCCACCGGAAACGCCACCCAGGTGATCCGGAGAGTTCGCTACGAAGAGAAGAGGGAGAGGGTCAGGGACGTGCGGTACGCGGTGGACGAACCCGAAGCTCTCATCGCAGGGGACGACGCGAAGATGATGGGCGAGGACAGCTCCAGGGAGGCGACTTTAGAATCGATGCCCGAAGACATGGACGACGACCGATCGTCGCCCGAGCGACACGGCGACCTGTTCTGGGAGACGAACTCGGAGCGCTCCGAGGGGCGGCGGCCGGACTTCAGCAGCGACAGCGACAAGTGCTACGACGAGACCAACTCGACGGACTCGAGCGGGGCCGGCGCGCACGTGCGGCTGCACTCCGTCATCAAGGACGCGCGCGAGTGCACGGCGCTCGACGACGCGCACCCGCCGCTGCGCACGTACCCCGCCAAGCGCCCCTACCAGCCCGAGGTCAGCCTGTCGGGCAAGACCCGCGCCGGGGAGCGCCGCGCCTCCGCCCGAGGGGTCGTGAAGCGTGGCTGCCACTGCTGCTCCGGCGAGCCCTTCCCGCCGCGTACTAAGAAGCCGCGGCCCAGGAAACCGACCCTCGACTTCACTGCAGCGAACTGAATTGTCGCGAGTCTGCATTGTTAGCGTCGACGGACCTCACCACTCCTGCTGACGTCTTGGAAGTAATTGAATATGCAATTTCGAAAAGGGCATATCTCACAAATATAAAATATCTAATTAAATGTATATACTGACGTTTAAGATTTTAATTCCAGTAATTTTCAATTGCTAATTAAGACTAAAATGTATCTCAAAAGTTAATGTTTTAAATTTTACACTGTTTTAGAGAATAATCAGTTTTTTTTTCATTTGCTGAACATTTTACATTTTCAGAGATGTGCCCTTTTCGAAATTGCATATTCAATTAAAAACTGTACCAGAGACGTCGGCCAAGATAAATGTGATTGCGGTTACAGTGAAAGTGATGTTAAATTTAATCTACACGTTTATAGATTGAGATCAAAGATAGAATTAATTTTTTTAGATTAAACACAACGGCTTATGTAATTACCCTGGTTGACAATTGTACACCTGTCAGTTTCCCGAGGCTTCACAGCCTGCGAGCGAACTTGTTGTTTATTTTACTAGTTCCTGTAAGCGTTACTATAAAGTTATTTTATAAGTTTTACGTTCACCATTGAGTGCATATGTTTTTTTTTTTTATATTTTTGAGAAATGAAAACGTTTTTTTTTTTCCTATTTCCTCGTTAGTTTTTGTTATTGTAAAATAGTTCTATAAATATTGTATCGATAAATGTGATTGTATAAAATTGTATTTGTAAGTTAAATGTTTAATAGGTAAGAGTTTCATTAGGTGATTACTGGCCATACTCAATATGTGAATTTATTCGTCTGTTAGTTATAATATGTAGATTTATTTGTACGTCAACATTGAAAGTGACTTTAGACTGACCCGATAAGTTTCCATTTTCGACAAATATTTTTTTTTCATTAAAATTTTTGGATTTTTTTGTTTTAGAAACTGTATTTTATTTGATAGATTTAGTTGTTAAGCTGACTTCCAAGAGATTGCACAAATTTAAATGAGATGACGTTGGAAGCTTGCGTTTTTGATTCGATGATGTTTGAGATTCTTGTATCTACGAAATATTGTCGATGTATTTTCGGTGCCAAGTTTCAGCGGCGCGTAACACTTAAAGCTTCTTCACACGTCGTTTTGATATCGCCGGTTAATAATAATAATATAAAAAAAAAAAAACGAAATGTATTACGTATAACAAATAGAAGAAAAAAAAAAAGCGATCTTTTTAGTGTGAATTTGATATCTATAGTATAAATAAGACCGTGTAAATAAAACTTTGTCCCAATTGTTTTATTGGGGATCGTCTAGTCACTATAGTACTGATAATTAAGATAAAATGTTACGTATTTGAGCGTGCGACATTAGAATGCCGCTCACGAATTTGGCTTTAAGCCGTTTCGTTTCACGCAGTATTCGATCGCTCGTGTACATAGGACCGTGAGAAGTGTTCGGAGGATGAATTAAAAAAAAAAAAAAAAACGAGAAGAAAAAATTAAACTTAACGTGTAAATAAAGATGCGTTTAGTAAATTTTAGTGAGTTTTCGATAGGGCGTTAATTTAGCGCTCTTTATATATATAGTGAAAATTGTAATTGAATAATTTTTTGTGCACTCTCGAGAGCTACGTTCGGCTCGTAGGTCGGAACGTTCTAGATCTAAGTTAGCGTTAGTAGGTGATACTTGTTCATTAGACTGTGCCAGTTTTTTTCTTCAACTAATAATCTTGAAAAAAAAAAGACGTCGGTGAGATTAAACTGAAGGCGCCAAATTTAAATTCAGCCTTCGAAATTTCGTAATTTATGTTCGGATAATTGGAAAAAAAAAATTAACAACCGTTATTATAATACTATTTCTTGAATTAAGATTCAAATTTTTTTTTTATAATAATTAAAAAATATGTTGTTATTGTTCGTGTAATATTGTAGAAGGTCAATTATACCTTCGATATTAATGTAAAAAAAATAATACAGTATTGCTACGAGATGCTTTTTTTATTTGTTGTTTATTTTTTTCTATTATTAATTTGAAACGTAGGTTTAATGAATAATGTAAGTGGTTTCGGCGCGAAAAGTAAACTTTTCTTTGTGATTATGTAAAACGTTTATTTTTAAAAGTGCTACAAAAGATGATCATTAAAACTTACAAATTAAATTGGTGTTGCTTTCATTACTGCAGTGTTCACATTGTTGGTTTGCATTGAGATATCCTCCGTACATCTATTTTTTCCTTCCTAAACTCTAGAGATTACCTTAGAGAGCCAGCATAACCGAATGAGTAGGTGAGCTCACGGGGCTCTCATCAGAGGACGTTGCTAACACTAGCCCTAGCAAGAGCAGTGCTTCGCAGAATCTACCACTGGATCGGAAATGTGACCCACTGAGAAGATCCGGCAAGAAACTCAGTGGGCTGTGTCTGTTAATGGTTAATTTACTCGCAGAGCCCTTCATCGCAAGCGACTGGTTTGGCGGGAACGGTGAGTCGGTGACCGAAAGATACATCGGTTCCTAAGCAAAGCATTAGACCAAATCATCTTCAAGACGTAAAAGGACCGTTTCCGAAGCCGGAATGGAAAAGATATTCAATTATTCCGTTCACCAGCAATTATGGAGGGTAGAGGTAAGGAGAACTGTTTCATATGAGAGAAGCTTGAAAAAGTGCCCCACTTTCAGCACTAAATAACAGTTCAAAAATCCTTCCGAATGGCGCTAGCATAGGCACAGGGTATGATATAAATTGAGCAGTTAACTGATTAAAGTATGCCGAGTTATATGTTGTACGTTGTAGTATGTTGAGCTCTCTTTTAAAAATGCCCTTTAGTTTATTTTTTAATTGTGTTCCATTGTGTGGTATGCATGCAAAGGGCAGTATTAGTGTATTAGATATTTATTAGATATCGTATCAGAGGTCACTATTGTTACATGTCTTTGTTCAATAAGTGTTTAAAAAAAGTTCAAAATAAATAGTTCAGTATCGAATATTGATTATTTTTATTGATTTTATTGAGTAGGTATTGATAGGCTTTAGTTTTACCAAGAATACATTTTAGAAACAAGTTTTTTTTCCAATTACCTACTTATAACGGAAGAGAAGATACACAAATCGAAATCTTAATGCTTCAGTGATTATAGTCGAATTTCGATGAATGCATTCACTAGTGACAAATAAGTCCTTCTCATGACACATAAGGGCGAAGTGTCAGTTGTATCGCACCCACCTCTGCCATTCTATAAATCAGAAAGCACGACTGCCTCAGCAGCAATTGTCAGGATGGTAATACCTACCTGTCTAAAGAGTAGGGAAGGGAACTCTTCTTTTTTTTCCTACCCAAGCTGATAGTAGGTGAGCTCACGGGGCTCAAACCGGAGTGATGCTAACACTGGCCCTAGCAAGAGCAGTGCTTCGCAGAATCTACCACCGGATCGGAAACGCGACCCACTGAGAAGATCCGGCGAGAAACTCAGTGGGCTGTGTCTATGGGTTAATTCGCTTGTCGAGCCCTTCGTCGCAAGCGACGGGTTCGATGAGGACGGTGACCGGTGCTTGTAGTACCTAAAAGCACCGTTAATGGATCGGAAGGATCAGTAATTACGTGTTTTGGGCGAAACTCTTCGAGAATATGTGGTTGCATAGTAGAATTATATTATCAAGAACAGCATCTTTAATTATTAATTATTTTTATTTTTATTAATAACACGTACCTAATGGCCTGGATTTTAGTTTCTCAAACTTAAATCTTCATTTACATACTATTGTTACATGTTTAAAAATCATCAAAATTATACTTTTACAAATACGTTACTGTGTCATTATTTCGGCGCTTGAAAGGCAAAAGTGACTAAGCAACAATGCGTGAACTTTACAATAGACTAATTTAAAGTTGAAATACCTGAAAACAAAATTTATTTTAACGAATCTAGCTGTAGTAGAATCTAGCTAGTAGCTGTAGGATTGAAATGATTTTAACATTATTTTTTTTTCGGGTAGAGGGCCGAAATATATTTTTTTTGCGCATCGAATATGGTTATTGCCTATCATTTATGTACAAATCAGTTATTGTCGCTTAGTCACGTTTGCCTTTCAAGCGTCGATTTAATTAATAGCACGTTATTAAGAAATTAAAGGTCGCTTTAAATTAGTTTTGAAAGATTATGATTTTACTTCATATCTATATCTATAAAGAAATAAATGTAGTACGTGTTTACTCATTAAAATCTTTTGAACATCAAATAAAAATATGCCATAGTGCATAGTTAATAAAACACTGGTAATTTGTGGTGAGATAACATGCACTCTTAAAATATGACTTACGTCGTCAACGTGTTTTTATGTATTGCTCTGGTGTGTGAACGAGCTCACGGCCCACCATTTATTAATTGGTTGCCGGAGTCCATGGACATCAACAATGAAAATACCATCACTTTGAGACATGAGTTTAAAGTCTTAGTTTTAGTACAAAGATTGCTCCATCTTTCAAACCGAAATATTACTGCTTCACGGCAGAAATATGCAGGGCGGTGGTACCTAACCGTGCGGGCTCCCAAGCAATACCGTCTTTACCATAAAGGCACACGGGGCCCGTGCCCAGGGCCCCCATTCTCAGGGGGCCCCGAAAGACCGAAAATTTCTCACACGTTTATTCTCAAAACATTTTTTCGGGCACATTACACTTTTTTCACAAATCAGTAATCGGAAGGTACTTACAAGGCGTATACTATGCCTATAATAGAAGATTTTTCTCAACAGAAATCCCGAAAGAAACCGTTATCGAAATCGTAACCAAAAAACCAGCAGCATTCTAATATCATTAATGACATATTATATTATACTGTATTTGATTACCTATAATAAATGGTCATACTCAGTAAAAAAATGTTATTATAATTCGCTTTTTTTACTTTCCAAAAGGGCCTCAAATTCTTGTGTGCCCAAGGGCCCCATCCTAGTTTAAGACGTCCCTGCTCCCAAGACGTCTCTATTACCAATAATGTAACAAGGTGACACTACAAAACTTGCATACGTTTCGTGTAAATGCAAGTGTAGTGTTCGCTCACGCGGCCCGTACATAGATTAACTCTCCAGATCATCCAATCCCGCTTAACAACTTAGTCGATTCTCGTCCATTTTCTCTTCTCCTTGATCTTTTTCATCACAGCCAACACTTCTATACGGAATTCCAAGCGTTCGTCTTCATCATACCTCACAACGCTCGGCAGGAGTGAAGCAAAAAAGGCCTCATCTTCATTCATCACTCTTGGATCGTTCGTGTCCACCTCAACGAAATCTATGTCATTAGTTTCATCATGACTCTGCTTATCTTCTTTGCTTTTAGATTCCCTCTTGTAATTGTATTCTTCAATCGAATAACTATCGGACTCGCGTTTTCTTTTCTTCTTTGGCGTGTAAATAGAGTCGCTTTTGTCGTAACACTGGCTACTGCTGTCTAAAATCGATTCGTCTTCTTGTTTCATTAAGCCAGATCTAAATTCACTGTATTCAGCTGTTTCTTCGGGCGCTCCTTTCGTAAGGAACTTCAAATGTTCGTGAAAGACGTATTTGCGTTTCGGTCTTCCCATTTTCGTCTTCAATGTTTTGACAAATGTATCTCGAACGTTCGTCCATTTGTTGACGACGTGTTCCTCTGGAAATAAAATCAATTATTACAATAAGTCCGTAGTTCATAACTGCCTATACTATTTCAATTTCTTTATTTTCTCGATGACCGTTCTAATTTGATAGTTGTAGTGTTGTGACCAAATAAGCAATGTTAACGATCGGGTAAAAAAATATCGGGTCTGTTATCGTGTTATGTTTATCGATAGCTCCATCCCTATCAGTTTCTCCGACTCTGCTATGACCTTGTACGTACGTCATATTTTTAATAAATCATGTATATATAATATATAATCTAAAAAAAACCGCTCGTTCAAGTTTCCACAGGATCTGTCATCGAGAAAATAAATAAATGGAAATAGTTTAAATGGTTTATTTTGACTAGCGAATGCTTGGGTTAGTAATTCAAGTATTCAGTTTGTTTTTATTGAAGATCATGACCATTGTGATCTAGCCTAATCGATTCAAATAATATGAGCCGTTTAGGGTGTTACGTTATGTTGAACTGTTCCGATTTACTGAATCGTGAATAGTGAGATCATTAAAAGTAATTAAAACTTATAATATATGCAAATGGTAGTTTCTAAACTTACGCTAAGGAAAAATACTTGAATTCATAATTTCGTACGCTAAATTAATTATATTATTCTTCAATTTTATTCTGAACTAGTTTTCTACCCGTAGCTTCGTCCGCGTGTTCACAATTATTTTATTTGACCACTGCTTGCATAGATAACTGCTTGTGAAGTAAGTAAGCGTACGAACATAGTTATTTTAACATAACACCGTCATAGTTATTATTCCGTTCAAAAAATCAACAAATAATACGCAAAAACTTTCCTCGGTTATAGATTTCTCAATTACTGAAAACAATAACAAAATTGGTTGCAGAAATGTCCGCAGAAACACAGACAGGGACAGACAGCGATTTTATTAATACGCTTTTATTAGCTTCAGACGTACGTATGTAAGTAACGGAATATTTGAACATGATTTTCACCCCCTTCAAAACGTCGGATTAACTCGAAATTTGGTATACATATTAAGGACCGACGACAAATCAATATTTAAAAAAAAAATTAAATTCAACTAAAAAAAGAAAAATAAATAATAGTTTAAAAAAACTAACGCTTTTATATAATTACGCTTTTATATAATTACATATATAATTTTATATAATTATAAATGCTTTGCAGCCCACGCTTTTTTTACAATAAAATAATTTTTTCTTACACTATTTTTAATTCAAGTTTATTAAAATTTATTTTCTATTTTTTAGTGGGATTTCCTATAAAAGCGTATTTTGTTAGTTTTTTTAAACTATTTTTTATTTTATAGTAGTTATTTATTAGAGATTGGACTTACATTTTAAATGGGCTTATTAAACACTAAAAATACAATACACTAAGTAAAAGTTATGTTCGTTTCCATTACCCGTTAACCTTTTTTCTGCAGGCGTCATTTCCTCGTATCTATCGTCGAGTATGTTATAAATTTCCTCCCACGCCGCTTTTCTCTCGACACGATCTTTGTAGCTTTCTAAAGCTTTATCCCATAAACAGGGACGATCTCGTACACTTTGAATAAGAGTAACTACATCGTATTTAAATTCTTTCATTTTTCACATCAAAATTACGTTTAGTTTGGTTATGAAATATCACTGTTTACACTCGCTCGTCTGAAGCGTTACTAGTTTTGTTTCAATTCTCGCCTCTATCGTCGGACCGTATGTTTTGTCTCATTTTAATGCTATACGTTAAAGTGAGACGCACTGTCTAGCGAGGTCACCGTACCGACATTCCGTGACGTGCCGTATCGTCATTCGTTGCCGTGATGACAAACCAGATTATGTAGAACTGTAAAACATTAATAATATTGCGGTTTCATAGGTCAGAATGTTTTAGACTTATATTCGCTTTTGCTATTGAACGATAATATCGTTATTTTTATGACATTTTATGATTGAAATTAACGAATCTGTATTTGTCATAAAAAAAATTGGAAAAAATGTAGATGAGTTTAGGATTTATGACATTGAAAGTGTTTAAATATGTTATATTAATATCAGTAGCTCGTACAAAGACAATGTCTACCTCTAAGGAGTCTTATAAAATCTAGTTTGATTATGAAAACAGCCGTTACGTCGATTTTGGCTTTCTTTAAAATGGTTTTGATAATTATACGCATTTGACTAGACACTTATTGTAATTTAGCAAATCTTCTCGAACGACTCCCATGATGAAAGAATATAATGGTTTAATATATCCAACGTTGATAATAAATATGTACATGGTTCTAATTTAAGTCTATTGTAAGGTATTTCAGTGTTGAAATAATATACAATGCACGTCAATTGAGACCGCGTATGTAAATTTTTATTCCTAATAATTAACCACCAGTTTCCTTAGGTGTCTATTCGTGTTTTTCGGTAAGTGAGCTCACGGGCTCAGCCTGAGAGATTTTGCCAACACCAGCCCTAGCTAGAGCAGTGGTTTGCTGATTCTACCACCGGATTGGAATCGCGACCTGCTGACTTAATTATAACTTCAGTCAGTTGGTATTCAATTTGCTGGTTCTAGGGCATCCTATAAACTTTTACGAGTAAGGACAACTACCCTGCCTATTTCTGCCACGAAGCAGTAATGCGTTCCAGTTTGAAAGTTGGCTTAGCCGTTGCACTATGGAACTTTGAACTTAGAATTGAAGTTGGGTCGCAGCATTTACATTGTTCGTGTGCATGGATTCAGGGTGTTCCTACGTTTGCCGCTAGGGACGCTGTTCCAACTGCATACAAATTTGAGTTAACTTTTACGCTTCCGAGAACGTTAAAATACTCGCACTAAGCACACATGTGATGATTCGCAGATGGGCAGTGAGGTCGTCCACTCATCTAAGCAACAATAATAACTAGTGGTCCCACGGTAGTCAGAATTCGACTATATTTAATTGAAGTTATAAGTTTGTACACTATTATGATTCTATTGTCAAAGGTTATTATTATACTTCTATAATCACAGATTTCGCCAAGATTTATATTAATATAGACAAACAATATTTAATCTATTCTCAATTTGACCACAGACTATAAGCAATAAAAAAGTTTGACAATAAACAAATAGTATGCATGGGTGTGTGTGCCAAATACATGGTAGTAGGCAATGATGTTATAGTAAAAAGATCTTTTTACTATAACATCATTGGTAGTAGGTCAAATACATACCTACATGTGTAATGTTTTTTTATTGCTTTAATGTATTTTTATGTATAATATAAAAAAAAAATTAACATTCTCCACTTCTTCTCTAGATTATCTATAAGTGTTAAGCTGTTACTGGAACGTTTTGGACACCTCGAAATACGGTTCGAAAGCCGTACGCATTCAAACCGTAACGAAAAATTGTTTCACGGCAGAAACAAGCGAGTTGATGACGGAGACCCGTGTGGGATCCCACCCCACCACCACCACCACCAAAAACTGCCTATCTAAAACTGACGTAATGGTAACGAGTGAAATAATTAGACGGCACTACAATTATTTAAAAATCACCAGTCGACTTTAGTGTTTGCATATCAACGTAATTAAATAATTGTTGGTTATTCACAGTGTATTGTGGGCTTTTTTTGCTGTTTTTTTTTGCTCCTGTTGAGCAGAGTTTGTAGTAGTTAGCAGTTACCGCAGTCATCATCGTCATCACAGTCGGTTACTCTTGGCGGAGCAGTCGTGGTCATGTGGAACCTTGTTGATTAAAGCCTTGACAGCTGTTCTCCATTGGCGCACGCATTCTTAAGTGGGGCTTTGGTAAGGATTTTCACTTGATCAGTCCAACGCATGGGGCTTCGTCCACGAGGTCTTTTACCGTTGAACAGAGCCTGACAACAAGTTTCTCCATGAACTCTGCAGTAGGCAGGCATCATAACGCGAATGGTCTCTCTCCCTCGGTGAACCTGAAGTTATTCATACAGGTACAGATTTGAAGTCGTCGTGGCCTAAAGGATCAGACGTCCGTTCCATTCGTATCTAGCGATGCAACGGTGTTCGAATCTTGCGGGCGGGTACCAATTTTTCTAATGAAATACATACTTGTCAGATGTTCACGTTTGACTTCCACGGTGGAGGAATAACATCGTGTAATAGAAATCAAACTCACAAAATTATAATTTGCGTAATTACTGGTGGTAGCACCTCTTGTGAGTCAGCACGGGTAGGTACCACCACCTTGCCTATTTCTGCCGTGAAGCAGTAATGCGTTTCGGTTAGAAGGGTGGGGCAGCCGTTATGACTATACTGAGACCTTAGAACTTATATCTCAAGGTAGGTGGCGCATTTACGTTGTAGATGTCTATGGGCTCCAGTAACCACTTAACACGCGGTGGGCTGTGAGCTCCTCCACCCAACTAAGCAATAAAAAAAAGTTAATTCAATTCTCGGTGACCACAATTGCGTTTCACGGGCCCGATTTTGATTCTCCATTAAACTGTGGCTTCTGCCATATGAGAATCTAGTTAATTCAAAGGCTCAGCTCTCACTGGTCGTCGATAGAATAATATGTTTAACGTAAATTGGACGGCAGTCAATAATTTTATGGAAAACTGTTCATAGAAATCAGGTGGTTGGTAGCTTTGTGAGTTTTTTTCTTTCGTTACAAATTTGTGAGGGAGTTCATATAGAGTCCCTTCTTTATTTCGCCGTAAGGTCGTGTTTTATGTAATTAAGACTACAGTTGGAACAATAGAAATTTTATTGTTGTAGCGGCATAAACAATTCTAAGTAATTATATTATATTAGTTAATAAACACATTATAAATTATTTTAACGTTTTTAAATTTTCGGCGGTAAAAAGGTCCTGAGTCACAGACTATATTCTTTTTTCCACGTCTCGTGCGTTCCAGCTTACGCGTCATAAAAAGATGCGTTCTTAAACGCCACATATGTTTGGCGTGTTTCGGCTTTAGAATGCCCTCAACACGTCCTTACTTATCCACCCGATCTTCTAATACGACGTTTGCCTTTCTGGTAGTAGGAGTAGGCTTAGGGACCATGGTAGCCGTATTCGTCGAACTCGTCGAAGAGTTCGGCGTGAAATCTAATTCATACATCAGTCCGCTGAATTTCTCGCTGGACCTTCTCGGCGAGTCCAGAATACCGATTCGCCAAGTAGCTGCTCTTTGTCTTATTCGGAGGCGCTCGGGCATCAGTTAGCAAATCCCATCTCTCTCTCCAACCAAATCTCCCTCCGCTGAGCTACTTGTCCTGATGAAAATTGAAAGGCTTTCGGGTCACCAATAACTCTGCTAAAAAAAGTTTGTTTTTAATTTAAATCCAATTTTATTTTTTTATTTTTTTTATTGCTTAGATGGGTGGACGAGCTCACAGCCCACCTGATGTTAAGTGGTTACTGGAGCCCATAGACATCTACAGCGTAAATGCGCCACCCACCTTGAGATATAAGTTCTAAGGTCGTAGAACTCAAGTATAGTTATAACGGCTGCCTCACCCTTCAAACCGAAACGCATTACTGCTTCACGGCAGAAATAGGCAGGGTGGTGGTACCTACCCGCGCGGACTCAAGAGGTCCAATCACCAGTCAACATTCGACATACGTTCGACTAATATTGTATTATAGTATTTTATAAATAGTTCTTGCTACGAATATTTTGTTTTAAAAAGTTTTTTCAGCATTTGCATTTAGAATATTTTTTTATTGTTCCAACATCATTATCCGATTCGTGGTTTTTTTTCAAAACAAACATTTACCCATCGAGCTGTTAGTCTTGATGAAAATCATGTGTGCTTATTCGAATAATACCGAATATAGCCTCCTAATAAGACAAGTAAACAGTACAGAGTTTGCTATACGAGTATAGTTTCTAAGTCAATCGATTTAAATGCGCGCGCATCTATCATCGCAGTTATTCAGTGCGTGAAAAAATTCTGCCGTTTCATACGTGAGGTTATGTTTTACAGTTTTTCAAATTATAATATACGTGTTTGCGCTAATATATAATATAATTTAAAAAAAAAGTCTAGCAGGAATAATAAAGCGGCGTCGAATGATGATCCTAAAGTAATTCGAAGACTGAAAAAAAATTTCTTCGATTTTCCATTAACCAGCTTTCGTAAGGTATGGATTTTTAAATATGATATTTTATTTCTGTATTTAAAGGTAATTTTTCTATTTTTTTTTACTAGATATAACACGTACATAAAATTATGAGGTATGGTTTTTTAAATAGTATTTTTAATTTATCGCAATTGAAGAATTCCTACTAGAAAATAGGTGGTACTATTACTACGAATATTATTGCAACTTTTCAATTTAATATTAATTTTTCTTTGCACATGATAGTTGTGTTGGACGTCTGGTCAATCGTCAATAACCCATTGCATGGAAGCTAGGAGTAATAATAAAAATATAATCTATATATCTATCTATATATATATAAATGAATTGCTGTTCTTTAGTCTCGCTAAAACTCGAGAACGGCTGGACCGATTTGGCCAATTTTGATCTTGAATTTTTGTGGATGTCCAGAGAAGGTTTAAATGGTAGATTTAAATATGAAAATGCGAGGAATTAAATAAAAATAACAATTTTACCCTACTACTGCAATATGTAATTTAGTGGTAGGCAGCGGCTTGGCTCTGCCCCTGGCATTGCTGAAGTCCATGGGCGACGGTAACCACTCACCATCAGGTGGACCGTATGCTCGTCTGCCTACAAAGGCAATAAAAAAAAATTACATTTTCGCACAAACATTCTCCATATAACTTTGAAAATAATACCTGTATTAAGTGTGTGTTATTTCACACAACAAAGTCTAATCTTCGCTTCGGTCGAGTGATTCTGACGTCACGTTCAGTTAATTTAATTTTTTTAATTTCTCTTTGATGAGGCAGCCTTTTGTAATTCTCATTCGTTTATCAGTCGACAAATAATATCAGAAGCCAATTACCATAGATGGCGTGAACAATACGTAGATATCTGTATGACAATTAAATTACGTTAATTGCTCGGAAAAAAACTCCACGATTTTTTTCTTTATTAGACAATTTGATAAAAATAATTTAGTTACTATTATTAAATGTCTACTTATTGTTCGAACTAAAGATTTAGGAATGCCCGTTTGTGATAAGGCCTTTAGGAATCTCTAAAAATCTGTTTCCCTACCTAATCTGTACTAATAGGTTGGGTAGTGGCCATGCATGGGTTGGTTCCATCGTCCTGCCTATTTCGGCCACTAAGCAATCATGGTCATTAGGCCGAGGACCGAGAAAATTATCGTTTCAATTGGAGCACTTCAATATAATAGGGATGTTGTAGGCATTAACGGCCGTCCTGTGTAGTGGTAAGTGACATGGTTACTACACAAGGGGGTAGCGGGTTCGAATCCCGCCAAGGGAAGATATTTGTATGATAAATATAAAATATCTTTTCCAGGGTTATGGATGTATGTTAAATATATGTATGTGTATAATAAAAATCTTACATTTATTTCCGTTATCTGGTACCTGTAACACAAGTTCTTTACGAACTAAGTACGGGACCAGTTAACGTGGCGTGATTGTTAGTAAATATTTATTATTATTTATTTATTTATTAAGCGTCTCGAACGGGCCGATCGATTGCCCATATAAGTTAATGGAAGAACGTCTCATGTTCCAGTTTGAATCTTCGAAATGTGGACGGTCTGCATCCCGGGATGGAGCGCGGCAATTGCGGCCGGCGCCATACTTCTGTACGGCACCCTGGATGTAGCGTATTTTGCCCGGATGATGTACACCGTGGCTAAAGCGCGCTACTTCAAGAAGAAATGTTGTATACTAGACACCACTGAGGTCCAATGTAAGTTTGTTTTTATCGTTTGATAAGGAGCTGAGAGAGTTCCACAGTGCAACTTACCAAAGAATTTTATTGCTATAAATAAAGCCCACTGAGTTTATACCCGGATCTTCTCAGTGGGTCGTGATTCCGATAGGGTTGTAGATTCTGCGAAGCATTGCTCTTGCTAGGACTAGTGTTACCAAATTTTCTCAGGTTGAGCCCGCGAGCTCGCTTATCCATTCGAACGTAGCCGGAATAGGCTACCAGCGAATAGGTAGGGAAAAAGAGTTTGTTATTTGAAGCACTAGAATGTTTTATACCAGATATAGAGAAAAGTATGCAGGGAAGATTTCCTAAGTAAAATGACCCGTTAAACCACCGCCTAGGATTTTGTTCCAAGCTAAAACGATATAAATGCCAGCTGTAAGTAAAATCTAGTTGGCGCCATTCAGATTTTGCCGGATTTCATTTAAACTATGATAGCTATCATATGATCTATATCTACTGCTACAATGTAGAGATAATAGAGAGCCCTTTATTCGGAAAACAGATATAAAATTAAGTTTCTTATATTACTGCACTTATACTGATATATGTATATATATATGTATTTTAGAAAATTAAAATTGGTGTATTTGGTGCTTGTTTACTCTCTGTAAGTCCGTTTGCCAGTTGGCAAAGGCCTCCTCTAACCTACTCCATTCTGATCTCTCTCTGGCTACTCTANACAGGTTGGACATTAAACTTATGGGTCGGTAGTTTCCAATATCGTACTGATCACCTTTTTTGTACAGAAGGATTATATTGGATTTAGTCCATTGCTGGGGAATCGTTTCTGTGTTGATGATATCGTTGAAGATTTCTTTGAGAATAGGTGTTATTGTTTGTTTCGCTTGTTTTAGTACTTCGTTACTTATTCTGTCGGGTCCTGGAGCTCCAGGAGAATAAAGCTCCAGGACCCGACACTGCTACAATGTACCTTAACAATATAGGAAGAAGGAATCTCAGAAAATTGGATTATAGAATATTAGACATTCCCTGTCCAAGCATCCAGTAAACACAACAAAGAATGGTAACTCAAGCAAAGCATGTCTCATAAATTTTCTTTTGACACAACATTTAATTAATTTCTTTTTCTTGACCTTGTCTCAAATTATGTAAGGTCATCGAAGCATGTCCTCTTATTATGTTGTATACGGATTTAGAACGAGTTTTACAATCGACCGCCTCACTGGTATCATCCCTACTTGGGTAATCTAGAATGGGTATTAAAGTATGTACCCATTGAATCATGCCTTCTATTTCGATTTCTTCTTTAGATCATTATTTTACTTCAGCCGTTTCTTGGTTCTATGATTTGTATCTAATCTCTTGAATTAAACGTTTAGATTTTCAATACCAAAAAGATAAAAAGATCACAATTTATTAGTTTTTAAATATTTTAACCTAATTAACACTGGACGTGATTTGAAAAATACCTTTATTCTACTCTTAGTATTAAGATAGGCTGGTTACGGCCTTAAATGAACACTCCAGGTTTCACGATACGATGCCGTATCCCTTCGTAATATGGGTCAAAGTCTCTATTACTTTGGCACATCTTGTCAGTATCTTACCATTTAGACTAGAACGCTGAAGGACGCTGTATAAAACCAATAATTGTATTTTTAATTTTTTTATTTTTTATTGCATAGATGGGTGGACGAGCTCACAGCCCACCTGGTGTTAAGTGGTTACTGGAGCCCATAGACATCTACAACGTAGACGCGCCACCCACCTTGAGATACAAGTTCTAAACTCTCAATATAGTTACAACGGCTGCCCCACCCTTCAAACCGAAACGCATTACTGCTTCACGGCAGAAATAGGCAGGGCGGTGGTACCTACCCGCGCGGACTCACAAGTGGTCCTACCACCAGTGTATCCTATGTGCCTCCTTCTAGCTTGGTGTCTTCTTACTGATATCGATACTCTGCTGTACCACATGAATAATGCTCGTTATTTCCGCGAATTGGACTTCGCTCGAGCTGACTTCTACGAGCGGACCGGGCTCTATGCGAACATCAAAGCGGCTGGAGGCGCGGTCGTCCAGGGTGCCGCCACAATAAGATACAGGCGCTACTTGAAGCCCTTCACCAGGTTTACCATAACATCCAAGGTATTGATCAACCTTATAACTGTTTTCGTATTCAAAACCATGCAGTCATTTTTTTTACCAAAGAGAGACTATCAGGAATGATTAGCGTTTGATATATAAGCAATATATAATCATATATATATTGATAAAAGTCGCAGTGGAAACACAACAGAAGGCAGGATATATATTTTTTTCTCTGTATACTAACTTTGGTGACTACGCTTAAGTTAGGTAGGATTTTTGAAGTGATAGAGGTTTGGCTGTACCTAACTGATAATAAAGTAGGGAAAGAACTAATTGTTTCTAAAAATGTGTTTATTATGTTGATACCAGTCAGGATATTGGAGTAAATTTAAAATATAATTATTGTGANGGCTGGAGGCGCGGTCGTCCAGGGTGCCGCCACAATAAGATACAGGCGCTACTTGAAGCCCTTCACCAGGTTTACCATAACATCCAAGGTATTGATCAACCTTATAACTGTTTTCGTATTCAAAACCATGCAGTCATTTTTTTTACCAAAGAGAGACTATCAGGAATGATTAGCGTTTGATATATAAGCAATATATAATCAAAAATATATTGATAAAAGTCGCAGTGGAAACACAACAGAAGGCAGGATATATATTTTTTTCTCTGTATACTAACTTTGGTGACTACGCTTAAGTTAGGTAGGATTTTTGAAGTGATAGAGGTTTGGCTGTACCTAACTGATAATAAAGTAGGGAAAGAACTAATTGTTTCTAAAAATGTGTTTATTATGTTGATACCAGTCAGGATATTGGAGTAAATTTAAAATATAATTATTGTGACTCTTGGTGCAAGTGCAAATTTTCAAGTTAGGACGTTTTGAAAATGAAAGGCAGTGAAAATGTCGTTTAAAGATTCCGTTACATACATACAAAAGCCCACTGAGATTCTACATAGATGAATATTCTCTGTGGGTCGCGATTCCGATCCGGTGGTAGATTTTGCGAAGCACTGTTCATGCTAGGGCTAGTGTTATCAAATTCTCTCAGGTTGAGCCCGTGAGCTCATCTATCCGTCAGGGAGTAGCTGGAATAGCCTCTTAGATTTAGGCGAATAGGTAGGGAAAATGCATATAAAAATACATATAGGTATATATGAAGCTAATAAAAGCGTGTTAAAAATACTTTTTTTTATTGATGTTCAGTGTTTACTGGAGCCCATAGACATATACAGTATAGTTACTACGGCTGCCCCACCCTTCAAACCGAAACCCATTACTGCATCACGGCAGAAACAGGCAGGTCGGTGGTATCTACCCGTGCGGACTCATAAGAGGTATTTACGCAAATTATAATTTTGCGGGTTTGATTTTTATTACATGTTGTTATTCCTTCACCGTGAAGGCAATCGTGAACATTTGTTAAGTACGTATTTCATTAGAAAAATTGGTACCCGCCTGCGGGATTGGAACACCGTTACATCGCTAGATACGAATGCACCGGACGTCTTATCCTTTAGCCCCCGACGACTTCACTGTTTGCTTTACCTATTTCTGTTTAGATATATTTTTCGTTCTAGGCTGTCTACTGGGACGACAGGACCTTCTTCATGGAGCACGAATTCGTAGGTCCAGGCGGCTTCGTTCACGCCATCGCCGTCTGCCGGCAAAGGGTCATTGACACTTCTGCTTCTGCTATAGCTGAGTTACTCCTCCAATTGCACTGTGCTGGATCTTGTAGGCCGGCTCCCGGGAAGATACCTCCCGAGGTAACAGTCTTATTGATTTCATTAATTTTCTTCGAAGGCGGGATTACTCGTTTGTCCTTTTTAAATGCCCTTTTTAAATTTATAGTTGTGATGAAAATTCGATCCATTGACGGTGCTTTTAGATATCTCAAGCACCGGTCACCGTCCTCGCCGAACCCGTCACTTGCGACGACGAGTAAATTAACCCACAGACACAGCTCACTGAGTTTCTCGCCGAACCTTCCTCCTTCCTTCCGGGTCGCGTTTCCGATCCGGTGGTAGATTCTGCAAAGCACTGCTCTTGCTAGGGCCAGTGTTAGCTCCGTGAGCTCACCTACTCACCCGATTACGCTGGCATAGCCACTCATGGGTATCAGCTTAGAAATGAAATGATGTTCCAATAAAATAGTAGGAGCTTACTAGGGACTTCAAGGAGGAGGAGTCCGAGAATCTATAGCTTTGGTTTATTTTCCGAAAGTTGAGAATCTACCCAGATATTATTCCAGGTTTAAATCTGATGAATCAGTAGTTCAATAAAAGAAAACCAATTTACACGACTTCGCTTCTCGCTTTCCTGCCGAAAAGTGAATGAATGCATTAATTATTATGATATTATTACAATAGAAATTCTTCGTAGTTTTCGCTCTAATAGTCAGTCAAAGTTTCCTGTCAAAACAAAATGCCGTAAATATTAGAATATATACAAGTTTGGTTTCCCTGTGTATTGTAGTGTATTTCTCACACATTTACCTACCGCGTTTAATGGTTGGAGGACTAATTCTGTGTGTCAGCTTGGGTAAATACAATTCTACCTGTTTCTGCGGTATGAAGGGATAGTACGTAGCCCTGAAATAACAAAATTGAGTCTTCCAGCTTGTGTATCAAGGTTGTGCACAGTCTCCAGTTACCAATTAAATCGGGTAGGTTGTTGACCTTGTCTATCTATTTAAAGAAAAATAAATTACAAATAGGTACACACAGTTCTTTCCAGTATTTGGTCCTTTGTTTATGACGTCATCATATCTGTGACGTAACCTTAGGGTAATTCAATATGTAGAAATTTAGGTGATTATGTAGCATGGAAACAGACACGTTCTAGTGAATCGGTGCAAATGGTTTTTAGAGAACCACGTCAAAGATCTGTTACATTAAAATACTTAAAAGTGTCATTTCGTGTGGCTCGTAATTATGTGCTCAAAACGATTGAGGACAAAACTCTAAAGATACATTTAATAATTCATTTAGTTTTTAATATAATATCAACGTCATCCATATTAGCAAAATGCAGGTTTTAGTAAGCTTTCATGTTATCCATTCAGAACGATAAAACTTATGTGTAATTGAGTATTATTTATATATATATGTATGTATTTCTAGTTGGAGCTTTGGGTGCAGAGCAACGAGCTGAGTTCGGCCAAACTGCGGGCCGTCAATGCCCCACTCCCAACCATCCCTTCCCCGAGTAATATCGGATGCGGTGAGGTTATACCCACAGTGACAACTGAATGAGGCTATCTTACTCACTGCCGCGGTGAAAGTGATCGAGCCAAAAAGCACGAGTGAGACGGCTATATGATGTGCCCGCTCTGGCAGTGAAGTACAGTTCAGTTTAGACGCAGCACTCGAGACGTGCGGACGTATATGTCATACGACTTATGTAATACGGTATAGCTTGGCTATCGAAGTTTGTGTGATAAAGTATTCCATCACGTTATTGTTATCTACGAAAATATTATTTGTTTATTATAATTAATTACTGTAATAATAATACGTATATTGTTTTGTATTATGTAAAATATTGTTCCTGTCCTATATTATGTAAATGTAGACTCTCTGATCAGATATTCTCATAAAATGAATTTTGGTGATAATGCTTACTGTATATTCGCTTAAACGCGATAGATTGATAAAAAACCAACGTAACTCTATAATAATTAAAAAATCTCATTTAAGTCACTTCTTCACCATTTTGTGAATTTTTATTTTGACCGTTGACGTGAGATTTTTTCCTCTAACTTTAGAGTTTGGTTGCAGGAAAAAGCATAGCGTTTTTATTTGATATTTAAATGAAGAATTAATTATTACAGCTATTGAATAGTACGTAGGTAGAGAGTACCTACCCGCGAAACAAAATGTGATTAATTTAGTGGAGCTAGAAAATGCTACAAAAATCAATTTTGAAGCATTCAAATCTTCGGTCACACGCCTAGTTCAGGGTGTAAGTGTGGCGAGTCGGTCTAAATAACGAGTATAGATCGATATTATTATTTCAATGACCATGAGCTGACAGATCGACAGATGTGAGACATCATAGTTGATTGTAATTAATGAAAAACAAGAAAGGAATATGTGATTAATAAATAAAATAAAAATGTAAATGATTCGAAATCATTTTAATTGTTAACAATATCCTTTTAAAAACGGAGAGACTGGGGAGCCATGTTGTTTTTAAAATTGAGGACGTCATTCTCGTCATTATTATGATTTCCTTCCATATTGACAGTAATTGAAACTTTCTTTAGCAAACAATACCTTTTATTAAATTTGTAGTTTACAACTATTATATAACAAGAGTTCACTCTTTCGGCTATTCGAGCCGGAATGTGTGAAGCGTTTTTTTTTTATAATTAAGATGTTAGCCTTGAGAGGCTATTTCAGCTTCACCCTAGTGTGTAGGTGAGCTCTCGTGGCTCACCTCTCGTGGAGGTGTTGCTAACACTGGCCCTAGCAAGAGCCGTGCTTCGCAGAATCTACCACCGGGTCGGAAACGCGACCCACTGAGAAGATCCGGCGAGAAACTCAACATACACTTCACTATTAATGTAAAGGAAAAAAATAATTAAAATGAAAACAACTTTAACGATTTGACCTCAACTGTACTAAACTAGCTGTATGAATTAAACTGCAAAATAAAACAGTGACAATTTAAAAAAAAAAGCGAAATTAAACCGTAAAATTAGTCTTAATTCTATCTGCGACTCGGGAAATCTGAAGAAATTACTAAGGTTATTATTACATTAATATTAAAAATAAATTAATCTAAAAAAAAAATGTTTTTTGCGTCACCGATTCAACCTCAGCTTAGATAAGCTGGACGGGTTTAATCATGTCTGGATTTTTGATCAATTCCTTGGAAATTATCGAATATTTATGAACATTTTCATAGCAATCCGGTACCTAGTTGTTGGTGGCGTAACAATATTTCGTTGCACTAGCTTTTCTATATTTCGAGGCTGGCAACACAATTAATCGAATTGTTTTAATAGTGTACCCCTAAATTGTAAAGTCGACGAAGACTTGCAAATATGTAATCTGTACTGTAATCTAATCTGTACCTTTAAAAACTTCAGTATCATTGTATCAACCATGGAGTTAATAATAAAATAGTAGCTCTATGGTATCAACTGACATTGGTCCTATGAAATATAATGTCTTGATGATTGTAATGGTGGTTTTATTTATGTTCGTTTTAAGCTTTTCAAATTGCCGCGTTCATCTTGTGATATGTATAGTTAGTTAGTTAATTATTGCCGATACGTATTATTTTTCTGTTTGGTTAGAACTAATAATATAATAATAATTTATAATTTATTTATTAACCTTGAAAACATTTACACATAACATTTTGCTAAAAACTCTCCACACTAGGCACTGCCTGTCTCGTGGAGAGTTTTTTACAGGAGTATCTTAAAACTACTAATAACGGTGCTGAATATACGAGTAAATCAAAATAGTTTAATAAGTTTTCATGGAATGTCATGTTTCATTAACATCTTATCGTGGCCGCCGCTAATTACTTATCCGATCGCGACAAGGCAACGCAAAGCCGCCGTCGCCCAAAACATGTCTTGTCGGATCCCCCGGATTTACACTCGGTGCTTTTAGGCCTCTGAAGCACCGGTCACCGTCCTAACGAGCGAACTAACCCACAGACACAGCCCACTGAGTTTCTGGCCGGATATTCTCAGTGGGTCGCGATTCCGATCCGCTGGTAGATTCTGCGAAGCACTGCTCTTGCTAGTGTTAGCGAATTCTCTCAGGTTGAGCCCGTGAGCTCGCGTAACCGTCCGCGCGTAGCTGGAATAGGGAATAAAAATGGGCACTTGAGTTCACAATTGGTCACATTTGAAAATTTTGAACTAAGCCTAGCTTAACTTCTTGATTCGCAATCTATTATATTACTTGAAATAATTTGTGAAAGAGCATAAAAAAATCTAAGTTTTTTTTACGAATAATTCTTTTAGTAAAATTGCTCACATGATAGAGGTAGGAGTATAAAGTGTATTTCGCGACGGTTCTATTAGTATTGAGAGAGACTATGCAGTAGTTTAGTTATCGAATGCATGTACCATAGTGTACTACTATGTCTAAGAAAAAAAGGCACAAAATGATGAAAGGCAAAAAATGAAACCCATCGAACATCAATACTAATCTATATATTAATACGTGAAGCAAAAACTTTGTATCCCTTTTTACGAAAATTGCGCGGACGGAGGAGTATGAAATTTTCCACACTTCTAGAGAATATAGAGAAAAAGTGCACAATAGATACATTAAATCAATAAAGAAAACATTACACACTACATACTCTGTATTTGACGCACACACGCATAGGTGAATGAAGTTAGCCCCTCAAAAAATTTTTTTTTTCCTATTTTATACTTATTTTCTATTAATTCGTTTGTTCATCATTTGTTCATGATTGTTCACTGTTAATAATTGTTTGTTCTGCATTTATTTATTTAAAAAAAAAATTTAAAAATATACCTACAAGTTAGCCCCCCTAATGCAATTTTTTATATTTTTTCATCCTTAATGACTCGTAAATATTCATTTTCGATTGTTCTTATATAAAACACGTTTGTTCTCTTTCGAAATTACTCGTTTTTTGTTTAATTTACTGTTTTTATTAGTTGAATAAATGTATGCAAAATATGTGTACTGCGCATGCGTCAACTATAATGCCTAAACTTTCTACGCGGTTATAATCGTGAAAAAAAAAAAACAAATATAAATCCTGAAGGAGCAATTAATTGGTATACAGTTTGTTTAAAAAATAAATAAATGAAATAATGTGCATTGGCGTTAAGTTAGACCAAATACATTTTTTCCATCCTCCTACTTATCGTTATGAAGGTATAAAAAAGATAGGGAGTTCACATAGGTAATATAAACAAATAAGTAAATATGTTCATTATTTATCTTTCAAGAGATAATATAGGTATACATTATAATAACTTTTTACACAGTCGAAATTATATTCCTAACATTAGTAAAATAAAATTTTAATACGATAGGTAAGAGGATGGAAAAAATGTATTTGGTCTAACTTAACGCCAATGCACATTATTTCNTGCCGGCGCAGCAGCCCGGCGTCACCTGCGATAACGCGGCCGCGCGTTGGCTCCTGATTGGCGCGCGCACGCATCACGCAATCAGGAGCCAATCAGGCGCATAACGCATTTCGTGTGACATGCTAGTACGATTTTGGTCCCCATAATTTTCATACCCCGGGCCTATATATGTAAATCGATTCTAAAGGAGTAAACTCCAAAAAGGCACAAAATGATGAAAGGCAAAAAATTAAACCCATCGAACATCAATACTAATCTGTATATTAATACGTTAAGCAAAAACTATGTATCCCTTTTTACGAAAATTGCGCGGACGGAGGAGTATGAAATTTTCCACACTTCTAGAGAATATAGAGAAAAAGTGCACAATAGATACATTAAATCAATAAAGAAAACATTACACACTACATACTATGTATTTGACGCACACACGCATGCATACTATTTATTGTCAAACTTTTGTTCTTGACGTCTGTTGTCAAATTGAGAATAGATTAAATATTGTGTGTCTTTGTTAATATTTTTTATAATGTAGTCTTGGCGAAATTTGTGATTACAGAAGTATAAAATACAATCATAATAGTGTAAAAACTTACAATTCCAATTAATTATAGTCGAATTTCGACTACTGCGGGACCTCTAATAAACATTAAATTGCGTTGGTTTGTATCTGTTTTGTATGTCCGTTTTTCACGTCGAAACGAAGCAAAGTATTGAAATGATTTAAAAAAATATATAATTACAGTTCAAAGGAGTGACATAGAATACCTTTTATCCTGAAAATAGATATAATTCCCACGGTAAACTCTTTTATTATGTTTAGAAAAAATACGTGATATTTTTAAAAATTAAATTCGCGTTTTTTACTAATTATTTAAGTTATAATCCAGGGAGGCATCCCTGGCGTTACGCTTTCTCGAAGGAGACTGTGGGTATCCACGGATCGCCCTGATTGTCATTTTACCCTGCGGACGTCGCAGCGCCATATGAGGGCACCAGCGTTTAGGCCCTCCGACATTTGAGTCGACTATTATCAAAGCCGGCAATCTGACTTTTGGACAATGATTGGTAAATCAGAAAAACGAATTATTGACTTTGTATTCCATTGGCAGTCACAAAACTCTTCGGAGCGACATCTTAGATAAATAACAGGTTAAGTATTAACCTTTATTTAATGCAGGTTTTGAACCGTATTCTTTGAAGGAGACGATTATATTCAAATCAATCTGTATTGACATATCAATAAATTTTTTTTGTCCAAATGCACAGATTGCCACCTTTGATAATAGACGACTCATTTAGCAAGAGCCGATGTACCACCACCCTCTCTATTTCTGCCGTGAAGCAGTAATGCGTTTCGGTTTGAAGGATGAGGCAGCCTTTGTACTATAACTTAGTCTTAGAATTTAATATGTCTTAAGGTGGGTGGCGGCATTTACATTCTTAATGTGTCCCGGTAAGCGCTAAAAACCTGGTGAGCATCTAATATTACGTAATTTTTATTATTTATCTTCTACTGTCTGTTAGAAATCCTTATACACAGAGCTAAACAATGACACAGTTAATACCTTTAAAATATTCATAGCATTCTCGTGTGAGCTTAATATATTTGAATGTTTTGGGGTTGTTGTTGTTCTACCAATAGTGTATTTTGGGCAGTATACTGTATTTCTCAAAACAAGAATACTCGCCACCGCCTGTAATCGGGTCAGACGTTAAAAATAACAGTTACGCGTATATACCTGTTTTATAATTCTACTTAGTATTTTAGTGACGTAATTTCAAAATTGTTATTGATACCGAGAATCACGTTTATGTTGACTACAAACTATGATTGAATGTTAAAGATTGGGCGAAGTCCCCAAGAATTTGAATCGATGTAAGAAAAACGAAATCCAAAAGTTAATCGTCAGGAGTTACGACGTAGCTGAAGAACTGGGAATTGACCACAAAGCAGTTTTGGCGCATTTGAAAAAAAACCGCGTACACAAAAAAGTTCGATATTTGGGTACCTCACGAGCTCAATGAAAGAAACCTAATGAACCGTGTACTCATTTGCGATTCTTTATTATGACACAATGAAACCGAACCATTTTTGAAGAAGCTGATAACTGGTGATGAAAAGTGGATCACGTACGACAAGAACGTGCGAAAAAGGTCGTGGTCAAAGGCCGGTCAGGCTTCACTGACTGGCGAAATCCGGGTTAGCTCGCAACAAGGTGATGCTGTGTGTGTGGTGGGATTGGAAGTGCATTATCCATTATGAGCTGTTACCACCAGGCAGGACCGTCGATTCTGAACTTTACGGCGAAAATCTGATGATATTAAAGCAAGAAGTTGAGAGACAGCGGCCGGAATTAATCAACAGAAGGGGTGTGGTTTTTCATCATGATAACGCTAGACCTCACACATCTTTAGCCACTCAGCAAAGATTAAGAGAGCTTGGCTGGGAGGTGTTAATGCATCCGCCGTATAGTCCTGATCTTGCACCTTCAGATTTCCACCTGTTTCGGTTTCTTCAGAATTCTTTAGGCAGTGTCAGGTTAACATCACGAGAGGACTGTCAAAACCAATTGTCGCGGCATTTTGATCAGAAGCCCCAAAATTTGCAATGGGATCATGTACAAGATGGCAAAAAGTTATCGAACAAAATGGTACGTACCTACATACTTCAGTTAAATGTAAATAAACTATATTAAAAACCTTGTGAATTTTCTTAAAAGAATGCAAAGAAACTTTTCCCCAACCTATTATTTCAATGTATATAAGTATGGTACCCATAACACAGCCGAGGATAGGCAGGAATGGCGCAGGATAATACAGGAGAAAATTGTTAGAGGAGGCCACGACCCTCGGCATTGAGGATTATCGACGCAAGGATGAGGAGGATGGTACCCATAACACAGGGATCCTAATTTGGGGTTCGAAGACCGTGCATGATTTCTTCTCAGTTATAAATTTATTTAAAGTATTGCAGACCTAAAAATCTCAGAGAATGCAGACAGACCACAAGATTACTCCTTACAATCTTCATTAGCTAAAACATCGAAGAGTGTAAATGATAAATTTTAGTGTATAACGATTCTGCAAATTAGAATTCGATTAAATTATGACTCACATATGATAAGAGCAAAATAATATTATACGAAGCTATTCTTTCCGATCACCTGCTGCGTGTTTAGGTGAGTTGTTAATTTTTTTCAGACTATTACGCACGATCAGAAACAAGCAAGGATGTTCCTTGTATCGGACCTTGCTCCACTTAGCTTTTATCTCGTGTATTCTTGACGAAAATATTTAACCGAACCGGAAGGTTGGATCTCGGAATTTTTACGGTAAGGAATTTTCGACATTATCCACTTGCGTTTAAATATTGTTTTGGTTCGTTGTTCATCGTCACATCGGATCTTTTTAGTCCTCTGTTGGCGACTATTCGTGTCATTGCAAATTTCATTAAACATAATTATTTTACGTTACAATTTTTAAACGATTGCTTTCTTCAGTTTTTGTCTTATATGTACATACTGTTATTTTTTTAACTCGCTCCATGACTATTACTGGGCCACAAGCACACGAGTAACGATCCACGGATTTAAAAAACGCATTGTTCTATTTACCAGTAAACAAAATTTAAGTACCTACTTAAAGAATAAACAGTTTCTAGGATCGTGTTTTCGGTTCTCACGTCGGGCAACTATTCGTTTGATGGTTATTCAAGTTCAAAGATATAGAGGTGCTTAATATCTTCTTTTCTTGCTCTTACATCACATCAAGTGGAGTCGGAATGTCCTCTTATCATGCTACAGAGAGATTTCGTATGAGTTTTAGATTACCCCACTGGTAAATGGGGCCCTCGCGGACGATCTCCAACACGATGGACCGACCTCATAAAATCTGTGACTGATCTGTGACACCAACATAAACGATTGCTCTCACTCTGCGAAACACGGTGCCACATGGCGTCGCATCGCGAGAGCATCGGTATCGCAGGATCCAACTGATGCATGACCACGACCACTCTGTAAAGAGTGTACGAATAGGAAGAAATAGGGCCCTCACAAGTTGTCTCCACTTCACCCTGTCTTGCGCTTACTCCTTAAAATCTCTCCAGGTCAGGCCAGCGGTCCTCAGATCATTCTCCAGGGTGCGTCGCCAAGTGTGTACATGGCGACCAGATCTTCTCCTACCACGCGGTTGCCAAACAAAAGCAATCGAAGCTGCGTTGACTCCGCTGTGCTGTAGCGTGTCCTATCATTAACCATTTGTGATGGGCAATATCTTCCACGTTGGGTTATGGTTGCATTTAGTCCAGAAACTCACCCTAGTTGAGTAATATCTTCATGTATTGCAATGTGCCTTATGTAGGTATTTTTTCTGTATCTTCTTTTGGTGCTTCTTTTAATTCATCCATATTTGGTTCTATGATTTGCATTTCGTTATTGTAAACATTTGGACTAAAATTTTTGATTTTCTAATAGTGAAAGATAAAAATATCACGTCATTAGTTGAGTGTGTATGAGACACACGAAATTTTAGTTGAGTCACGTTCTTGATATGTCTTTTAATATCTACCCTCATTTAAAAAACATTTGAGTAGCAGTCTCTGATTCTCATAGTAGAGGGTATCCTAGTTTATGGTTAAAAGGCCATGCGTGATTCGCCTCTCGTAAAGATTGTTATTATGGCGTGAGTCTACCAAATAAAAACCTTGTTCGTTGAAAGATCTTCGCTTTTGCCGATATTTAATAGTGTTGGTCTAATGCAGGACTCTGTAACTTGCTTCGGTGTAACGAAAGTAGGTATCCTCTGTGCTTGGCTCGAGTTTTTTAGTTTCTCGATCGTCTAAAAGCTAACTCAAATTTATATGGATTTGGAACAGCGCCCCCTAGCGGCAAATGAAGGGAAGCTGTTCCAACTCCATACAAATTTGAGTTATCTGTCGAGAACATACGCGCTGTAGGTAAAACATGTATTTCCCATCTGCTTTGTCAAGTGGCACCAAATGCGTGTTAATTTTCCAGAAAGTACCTACTTCTAATTTTATTGTCTTTTTTTTTCAAATTCTAAGATCAGTTTCCCGATTTATTTACTACAGTATTTACTACAAAAGCATTGGTATTCGGACTGTCTGTTCGTCATTAATTTATAAAATTTAAAATTCCCGTTTTTTTTCTTCTTAATTTCTGTGTTTACCAAATTTAAATTCCACATTATTAGTCATGGAATTTCAATGGATCATCGAATACATTTTAACGTTTTATGAGTATTAAAGACCTGGATGGAGAATTAATCACTCAAAGTTAATCGGTTTTCTTTCAAATAACCGGTACGCAGATGTTTTCGGAGAAAACCGGTTTTATAGGTTTTCCTAAAATCGGTTGACATCACTAATCCGTGCACTGATTTGTGATTGAATTACACTTGACGCGTTGACTAATTATGATCCTTGTGGATATGGGGAAAGGAGAGAGAGAGAGTATATTTCTTTTATTGTACGCCAACACACAATTCACATTCCAAAACAGTGAACTGTTATAATTTTACAAACAGGCGGTCTTGTCGCTAAAAGCCATCTCCTCTAGAGAGCGGTAACAATATACACATATAACTATTAGTACATGTCATTACGGATACTCCCGATCCATTAACTGTTCTTTTAGGAATCTCAAGCACCGGTTACCGTCCTCACCGAACCCGTCGCTTGCGACGAAAGTCCACTGAGTTTCTCGCAGGATCTTCTCGGTGAGTCGCGTTTCCGATCCGGTGGTAGATTCTGCGAAACACTACTCTTGCTAGGACCAGTGTTAGCAACACTTCCGGCTTGAGCCACGTGAGCTCACCTAGACGTTAGGGTGAAGCTGAAATAGCCTATCAAGGCTATCAGCACTGGTAGGAAAAAATACACATAGAGACTGGATTCAAACAACAGTAACGATCTATACATAAGATATGTATATAAGAATTATGTTTTTTTTATAAAGCCCTATAAATGTATTTTTGAGGTTCCTTTTTTAAACAAGGCCTAGTGTTCTAAGTGGTAGGCTCCGGTTCAGCTCTAGCCCTACCATTGTCGATGTGTATGATCATCGGTGACCACTGACCATTAGCAAAACTATACACTTATCCGGACAACGAAGAACAGATACGCATTAATTGGCAACTGTGTTTGTAATCTATCTATATATATAAAAATGAATTGCTGTTCGTTAGTCTCGCTAAAACTCGAGAACGGCTGGACCGATTTGGCTAATTTTGGTCTTGAATTATTCGTGGAAGTCCAGGGAAGGTTTAAAAGGTGAGAAAATATAAAAAAAGCTCGGAATTATATAAAAACAAACAATTTTGTTTTTCCTTTCATGTGTCCCCTTGATGTGTCTTTTATTTATCGATTGAGGCACTGCAGCTAGTTTGGCATATAACTGTTTAGCTTAAAGAAACTTGTAGAGAAAAATCGATTGAAAAAGCATTGGTAAATTCAATTTTAATATTTGTTGGTATCCATTAGAATCTAGTTTCACAGTGAGTTTTGAATATTTCGCTGTTTGTTAACTCAACGCTTTGTTGACTCTTTTTGGAACAGACGCTAGATTTCAAAAATGTATTGACATGCAATTCTGTTTCTGACAATCACAAGCAATTACAGCAATTTTTTTACTGGTGGTAGGACCTCTTGTGAGGCCGTATGGGTAGGTACCACCCTGCCTATTTCTGCAGTGAAGCAGTAATGCGTTTCGGTTTGAAGGGCGGTGCAGCCGTTGTAACTATACTTGAGAGCTTAGAATTTATATCTCAAGGTGGGTGGCGCATTTACGTTGTAGATGTCTATGGGATCCAGTAACCACTTAACACCAGGTGGACTGTGAGCTCGTCCACCCATCTAAGAAATATTTTTTTTTAACTTGTATTCGAAAGTGTTTTTCGTTTTCTACCTGTTATCGTAATATATCTGGGTATCATTAGGGTATCGTTGTTGTTAGCTCCTCAGATTCAGATAGTCATCTAGGTAAGATTTCCATTTCATATCAACGTTTGCGGGTATTCGGAAATAAAATTCATAAATAAGTTTTTTAATGTACACAATTTATTCATATCGTAGTTTTTCTTATACAAAGATAATAAATTGTAAAATCCTCCTTCACGGTCCGAACAATAAATTAAATAGTTAGTTACATACTCCCTTCAGTCCTATCACATGCCCTATAGGGCAATACTACGGAACATATACTGAAATACTCAACTAGCCTTCTTAGGATTCGACATTTAATGTTTTTGTATATACCCTACCATGTTTCGCAGTCACATCCTAACTCGATAGCCAACACACGATAAACTATTTACAAAATCTAAAACCATTTTTCGTATCGAGTTCGTCTGATTCGGCGACACGTGTTAAGGATCGACTTGACAATGATAAATAATGAATGAAATCGCATCTTTCTTCTTATAAATGTACAAAAATATTTCCTTTAGGTAGCTATTAGTATAAAGGTATGTATGTATTGACAAAGGCACTGGTATACTTATACTGAATATTAAATACAATCTGTTGACGTGATAATGGGTTTACATCTTAAATACATCGCGATTCCATCGACTCAGAGGATCTTTTTTTTTTTTGGTTTGGAACTTATCGGATTTCTCGGTTCGAGATATATACATATTTATATCCATAAATAACAAACTAAGTGGGACTTAATTAGATCTTACAAGCTATAACTTAGAAGAGAAATAGTCTTTAGCCATCGTTTTTCACTATCGAATCTTCGAATAGATGAAACAGATCTACTTCTATAACTTATATTACATATACATATCTCATCACTAAAAAATGCATTTTTAATTCTATCACTGAGTAGATACGTTTTATCTGCTCGAAAAGTGTGCAGTGTGAGGATCGGGCGTCATTGGAGGTACGCGCGTCCATATTCTACGAGTATGACATACAACTACTAGGAAGGGTTACGATAGGCGAGACGGCTTAGCCGATTACAGCTGCACGATATCATACAATATAACATCTCTTTACAACGTGGTAACTTGGTCAGCCGAAGAGCGGCGAGGGCGGCGAGGCGGGTGAGGGCGGCGGCCGGCGCGCTCAGTGCTCGTGCGCGCGGGTTTTGTTCTGGTGCATCATGTTCTTGAGCGTCGCCACCTCTGTGGCCAGCCGTGCCAGCTCAGCCTTCAAATGCGCGTCCTCCTCCTCCGGATGCCTCTCCGGTTGCGGTCTGTATTCTGCTCCTAGTGAGATCCCGGAGTCGCGCTCGTCGCTCGAGCCCTCGCCGTCCCAGGAGGGGGACGACCTGGGCCCCGGCTCCTGCTTTATGTGCTGGAGGGATAGCAGAGCGCTAGCGACGTCCTTGTCGCCGAGGTGAGATTTGTGGCGCAGTTTCAAAGGAAGGCAGTTGTTTTCTGGGGCGTACTGCTCGGCGGTCTCGTCTCCGGATCCAGATAAGGAAGATAGCTCATAAGGAGACGGGGCACGTCGAGATCTGGACAAGTTGAGAACTGAACCGGGAGGTTCGTAGTGGGCAGGGTGGGGGTAGTATGCTTCGGGTACGGGAATCCTTTCTTGGTATGGCTCTGGGGCGCGTTGTGGTGGAGGAGACGGGGGAGAAGCTGGTGGAGCTGGCGGGGGCGGAGGAGGAGCGGCCGGAAACAAGGCTGTGCCTGAAAGTTTACTCCTCTTTGTCACACATAGAACTTGATCACACGTTGGCAAGGTGGCTAAGACTTGGTCTATGCTTATCAAGCTTTCTCCACATATTCCGTATTTTTCTTTTATGGCGTCTAATTGTGCTTTGAGGACGTGGTTTTCCTTCGAGAGTTNTGGTGGAGCTGGCGGGGGCGGAGGAGGAGCGGCCGGAAACAAGGCTGTGCCTGAAAGTTTACTCCTCTTTGTCACACATAGAACTTGATCACACGTTGGCAAGGTGGCTAAGACTTGGTCTATGCTTATCAAGCTTTCTCCACATATTCCGTATTTTTCTTTTATGGCGTCTAATTGTGCTTTGAGGACGTGGTTTTCCTTCGAGAGTTCGACGACGCGCTGTTCCAGGACCATGTCGTTGAAGCGGCGTTTTTCGCGAGACCGCTTGGCTGCCTCGTTGTTGCGCCTCCTGCGGTCCCAGTAGCCGTCGTCCTTTTTGCTGTCCGGTATGAACTCGCGTTGCTTGCGTTGCCCGAAGAAGTCTTTGCGTTTGAAGTCGAAGGCTCCGTAGTCGTGGCTGTCGCCGCTGCTGCCGTTGGAGGGCGGGGCCTGGTCCATCGGGAAATGCGGCGAGACGGAGAGACGAGCGCGCGGTGGTGGAGGAGCGCGGGTCTGCACTGGGGCGGGCCCTAGGGCTGCACCGGCCCCTGCGCTCAGCAGCTGTTGCTGGCTCAGGATGAACTCGGCAACCATGTTTCGGCGGACTGTGACTGGTCCGCACGAATCCTCACTGTGGTTCTGCAACAAAAAGAGAACTAAATTTAGCACATGAAATATGCAGCCTTGCAGTCGTCTAAGTTCGTTTGCGAAACTGATTGCAGAAACCGTGTCGCAACCTCCCGCGGTGCAACTTTGCACGTGGAATCACCTTTGTGTAACTGCGTTGCCACATTTTAACCGCTTTTTACACCCTTCATGTTAGTCAAACTCATTAATGAATTCAGTTTCTTAACGTTCGTTATACAAATCGAGTTTCAAAGGTTGCGCTAGGTTTGTACGGTCACAACAATACAGTTGATCCGTGGCGGATTAATTAATCAAGCATGCTGATTATCGAAAATATTTTTTTTTACTATTGGCAATAAATAAAAACGTAGTAATTAATTTGTTAATAATTTAAACCAGGCCGATATTAATTTTTATTACTAAAAAAGAAAGGTATAACGGAAAAACTAATAGAAACTGTATGATTAACGTAATGAATCTAAGACCTTTGTATTGACTAAGACCGGAGATGAAAGGTTCGGACATATTGAATTTGGTTAACTAGTATGTACATATAGAAAACGAATTCTAAGTGTTCAGCTGATAATCGACAATTATGTGTACGTTCGAGACGGGATGTATAAAAAAGTTACACCAAAACGCATTGTTATCAAGTTTAATACCTATCCGAGAAAAACAATACAAGAATCATTTATAAACCGCCATTGTGATTACATTTCGAGCGACGCCATTAAATCTTGACATGTTCGTTTTTTTCTAAATTTCAAAACAATGTTATCAATACTGGCCGGTGTAAAAAAATAAGAAAGTCACGTTCCTTTCCACGCAGCCCGCGAAGGCAACGTGTGAGGCCTTTCCAAATTTTCAAATTATGCTTTTCAAGATGACATTTGCATACGTTTATATCTTAAAAATCTGTCAATAAACACGTGCCTAAGCTGTATTATACGAAATTACACATTCACGAAATACACGATACGAAGACATAATAAGAAAAACCTCATTAGACGGGCCTTAAAGAATAAACAGTTTAAATTTCGAACGACTCGAGAAAATTTTAAATTTACCGTTTTCCGATAGGTATTATTATTAATAGAAATTCGAATTTTGAATAACTAGAAATTCTATCGTGTTTTAACGGTCTGTATCGTTAGGCTGTATGATTATTGATACGTTCCGTTCGAAGCGGCATCGGCGACACCATCGGTGTCAGTGGGTCGACCCAGATGCCCGAGCGCACCCGTTACGCGGATAACTGTTCAACAAATAATCGTACAGACATTTAATTGGAGTTCATTGTCGATAGAAATGTCAATGGAGGCGAGCAATGCGAATTCTAAATCCTGTACTCATTAGCTTCACGAAGATTTTTGTGGCAAATAGCAATTATTCGATTATTTATACTGATTAGCTGAATTTCAAAATTCAAAACGTTAACCGTTACTTCTATATTGTGCAGTTAGATATAAATATTTAAATCCCTCATTTAAATTTTTATTGCGGGCTCAAACCTAAAACGGCCACATTTCATCACTGGTATTCTTTCCAAAAAAATTAAATAAGAAAAAAAAACCCAGCGTGTAACGGAAAGTTTTGTGAACACCCGCAATTTTTGACACTGGCTTTATTTGTATTGTCTGTGCCCGTTTCAAAATTTTGGAATTCGTTTAGTTTTTTTTTTCTTTACTTCCTGGTGATATAAAATCTAGTCGATTCTCTTAGTTATTCGATTGTGGATTAAAACAGAAAAATAAGTGTCCGGTTTGTACGTAGCCGCGGTGACGGTCGACGGAGCACAGACAGTTAAACACCGGTTAAAAAGTACTGTAACATTTTATATCTTCAACAGATAAAACTTATACGGACTACTGTAATAGAATAAGTACATATGCCGTCATCGACTTTTGATTACAGACTTTTATTTGTTGTTTAATTAATACAACACACGTGGTAAATACGACCAGATTTTTTTTTCTAGTGTTGCTCCATCATAATGTGTTGCCACACTAGAAACAGTGTTGTATATAAAATTTTATGTTTACGATTGCCCTGAACAGTAGAAGGTCATGGTTTTTCGATGACGTCACGCGTCTGTATCAGTACAGGCCGATCGCTAATCATCTGCTTATGTACCGCTATCCGAAAACTGGCGGCGTACGGTACAAGAAACGGTTCATTCGTGCACTTAACTAGTAATACTGTTATGAAACAGCTATTAAAATTTCGTCACCGGTTTCTCGAAGAGTTTATTTTCGATTCGAGGCTGTGTGTGTGTGTCTCAAAGCTGATCGATGCGATAATAAAAAAAAAAAAAGTTTCATTAAACATTTCGATGCTATAATCTGTGCATTTTGAGTAGGACCTAATTTTTTTTTTGTTGGTAATAGTCGATTCTCTCGTCGGACATTAAAGAACAATTTCATGTAATCAAGTTATCGATGTTCGTGGCGGCATGTCGGTCGTAACTGAGTCACCGTACAAAGTTCTTTGTATTTCACAAACACACTGATAACAGATTTATTTATATGGAGCATATTCGAAAGTTACGCAATATGAAAATAATTTAAGTTACAATGTGTTTTATCTTTCGTATTAACCCCGAGGTCGAGATTCGGTTGCGATGACAATCTAAACGAATATTTACATATTTTTATCACGTATGTACCCGTAACGGCGGTTACGTAAAACGGAACGTCATTTACATAATAATTTTTAATGGCACAAACAATTCTGCTACCGGCCGTTATCGGAATTCCTCAAAATCTCATTAATCTAGTGGTTAAGTAAGTGTATTAGTTAATACCGAGAACTAAGACTTAAATTACACGTTTTAAAAATTTTTTTTTTTTTTATTGCCATTGAAGTTAGTAGCCGTAATAATTTGAGGGTATAAAAAAAAATTACAACTAGCAAGTTGTATTCGAATTACAAATTTTGAATTTCGAAAATTATTGATTTTAAATATGATTGGTTGTTCCAGGTTTGTGTATCTGGAGAATGCTCTAGTATCGTGTGAGGTTAGGGCGAGATTATCCTAGCGGCGTGCGGCGCACGTGCTAGATTCTCGCGGCGGCGGTCACGCGGCCACAGACACGTGTCCGCTCTTGAACCTCACGTTGGACGTTGCGCAACAAACCGAAGCACGTTCGGTCTTCTCAGCGCAGTTACATAAACTGCAACGTGATGCCGAAACGTGAAAACTTAATTAATATCCATCGGATTTAATGGTGATAATGGACTTGCCCTTGAGGATCGAACTGCGGTCATTCCGTTTCGAACGCTCGCTCGTGGGAAATACCGAGTTCAAATGTTATCGAAAATGATGCACGAGACAATTCCAACGCCGAAGCGCTAACGACAAATAGCGCGTTTAAAAATACACGGCTTCATTCTTTCAGGCAACTTGAGTCAGGTCAAGGAATCTATAAATATACATCTTACTCAAACACCGGATCCCTTTGCAAAAGTTTTTGTTGTTCGCTCACGAACCATTAATTCGATCTTTCGCCTATTTGAATTCAATAAAAGCAATATAGATTCTATGGGCGTTAAAAATAACAACACTCTTGACCTCAGTTTAAATAATGAACGACGTCGGCCATCTTGGAAAAAGTAGAGAAAGTAGTACGTCGGTAACTTTCCACGCGCTTGACGTTTAATGCGCGGGAAAAGTAGGCTGGCCGGCCGCCATCTCTAATGACATTTTTTTACCACAGCTTAACAAGAAAATGCGATAGAACTAATTAAATTAAATTAGAATAAGTTTTTGAATCGATCGTGCCAATGATCTAATAGACGTTTGTAGGTTGGCGCCTACGTGCTCATTGTCTGTAGACGACTATTATGTCGAGATTAGAAATGTTTTGAAAACTTTCTAAGCGTTCTTTCGTTTGTTTTGTCTCAAACTAGGCGGGCTCCTCGACCTCTAGTATATTTCGACGAAGGTTCGACTTGAGGCACAGATACCTGGAAGCGTTTCAAATCTTTTATTTTCCCGTAAAACCCGGTATACTTGACCGATATTTTTCGAGTTTGCATCGCGAGACCCAATTAAACGGGCGGGAATTTATTTCGGGGCGGCCTCTATCGGTCGACTCGCGATAATGGTTTGGTGTCAAGGTTCCGTTTCGTAACATCCACGGGCGTTTGCGCGACTCGTAGTAAACGTGCCAAGGCCCTTATACGTAATGTATTTCCGGAAATTGTTTTTTTTTTTTTTCATGAATGATAATCCACGGAGCAGGCGTGCACGTCGTTACGGAACAAAGAGACCCGGTTACGTGACCTTCGTTTTATACCTGTAGCTAATTGTTGTTATTAAGAAACGTTTAGTCTGTTTCCGTGCTCTAGATTCGGAGAATTTTGCTTCGGTACCATATTACGTAACACGAAACGTGTTTTTCAAGGAATATCATAGGAGAGCGTGTTTCATTGTTTTTAATCGAATGACTCATCGGAAGCGTTACGGTATTTTAGATGTTTACGTCAGTTAAGAGATATTTAATATTTCGTACCGTATCTGAATTATTGCGAATCTATACAATTTTATTGCGACACAGTTCTAGTATATTATACGTGACAGCGCATCAATCAACACGTGGGACCTCAACGGCGGTCCAGTTTTGTGACAAACGCGCGCACGCACACATACGCACGCACACCGCGAAGTGGGTTACAGACGAACGAACGAGATAAAAAAAATAGGTCAAGTTATCTTTGCCCGTCCTCGCGTCGATGGAATTATCGTTGTTATTGCGCGTAAAAAAAATTACGTAAGGATTTTTCGGTATCGTGAAACGTACGTCAGGAGAGCTGCCGCGAGAATGACCAAAATTTCAAACAGCCAGTAAGCTGTTTAATTACGTAACCGTTTGCCGAGTTAATATTTGTAAAGATTTTTTTTTTTAATTCTTAATCTGGGTGATGGTCTTTTTGGTATAACGGCGCTGTCAAAACGGCTTTTCGGGCAATTAGTGACGCTTAGTGTTGTGTACGTGACCTCATTACTGTCGGGATGATTGTTCAGTGATTCAGTTGGCGCGGAAGTCGCTCGTTGGTACCGAGTGTGATTCGACTGGTTCTCACGTCGATTGACATTCTTGTGCTTCGATTTACTCATCGGTGTTATAAGAGAGAAATTCCCGAAGGAACATCCGATATTGTTTTGGCACGAGTTCTATATTTCCTTGTTCTATCTTGCCACAGTACAGACTCGACAGTGATACGACGAAATTACTTGTTCAGGTTTTTTGACATTCGTCGGAATCAGTTCACGGCGCGTGATAATAAAATGCACGTCCTGACCTCACCTGGTCTGGTAATGTCTTCCGGGGAACCTTGTTCTAAAGTTCCTGTATTACATCATACACAATGAATTCAGCGTTACTGCTGTTTATTTATTTGCTACGCCTCTTTGTGTATAAACGTAATCGATTTGAATGGAAAGTTTTGATAGCGGCCTTCGTTTTCTTTGTGTCCAGATAAAAATGGCGAATCGATACAGTATGAATGTAAATAACAACTATATGTTTCGGGCATATCGGTCGATAAGTGCTAAACGATTTCGTATCGGTACATTGACCCGAGTGTCATGACTTTACACGTCCAATACTTGAGTTGCAAATTGGCTCGTACCGTAAGCTTTTTTTTTCCTACCTAGCTGAGAGCCTTGAGAGGCTATTTCAGCGTAACCTTAACTAGTAGGTGAGCTCACGGGGCTTCGCAGAATCTACCACCGGATCGGAACACGACCCACCGAGAAGATCCGGCGAGAAACTCAGTGAGCTGTGTCTGAGGGTTCCGTAAGCAATCAGCGGCCGAATTCAAAGCACATTTGGTTTTAATCCGGCGTCTTTGGAACCTTGGTAAGGACAAAGGGACGAGGCGTTATAGATGACACACGCACTAAACTCGATAAAGCTATACCGATAAGCGTGTTATTCATAGCGATTCCTGTTATTATCTGTTTTACGTTTCATGTTGCAGTTAGTTGCGCAACCACACCGTTACCCTACGGGGATTGCGTCACGCGATACAGACTGGCCTTTACATGGGGCGATCGATTCCATTGCACCAGTTAACCGGCCGGTCGGTGTGTGAGCAGCGAAACATAATGCAACGGCAATTTTTTTGCAAATGACAAGCAACAATAAAGAAATTGTATTAATCGAATTTCTCGGGATTAAAAATTGGTTCATCATTACTGGTTGAATCATTACCGGTGGTAGGACCTCTTGTAAGTCTGCGCGGGTAGGGTACCACCACCTTGTCTATTTCTGCCGTGAAGCAGTAATGCGTTTCGGTTTGAAGGGTGAGGCAGCTGTTGTAGATGTCTATGGGCTCCAGTAACTACTTATCACTAGGTGGGCTGTGAGCTCCTCCACCCAATTAAGCAATAAAAAAAATGATGTTCGAAATTCTGTGGACACGGAGGTAGTATTTAAAAAAAAAACAAAATACCGCGCAATTCTTCGATAATGGAATTGATGTGAATAAAGTCTAGTTTCCGTACATCCGAGGCGATCGCACGCCGGCCTGGAACCTTGAACCAGTTGTGTAAGCGACTCACAATGGCTTACGACAGAGCCGCGGTGCCAGGTTCTGCTTACGACACACTGTGCATCCAGCAGTCGCGAACCGAGAGCGCAATACCACAATTACCCGTAAACCATTTAGAAAACATAATTCAAACAACGACAAAAAATTAAAATTTGCTATCAACATTAATTTTTTTTAAATATAATAACTGCGGTCCGTGAAAACCCGACTTTTGATCCAGTTTCGTTGTAAATATATATTCTTTTACGTCATTTATCATACGAAATTTTTACAGACATTTAAATTTAGCTCGGAGCAGATATAATATATTTTTTATCAATATACGGCTGTCTGGCGAGACAGAACAACACGGTCGTGTTACGTTTTAGCACGTTACGATAAAATACACTTTATCTGATACAATAATAGCGTACAGAAATTNTTGATCCAGTTTCGTTGTAAATATATATTCTTTTACGTCATTTATCATACGAAATTTTTACAGACATTTAAATTTAGCTCGGAGCAGATATAATATATTTTTTATCAATATACGGCTGTCTGGCGAGACAGAACAACACGGTCGTGTTACGTTTTAGCACGTTACGATAAAATACACTTTATCTGATACAATAATAGCGTACAGAAATTGTTAAACAATCAATACGTACATAAGACTTAAATTAATTTGAGCCTCTTAGAAAAAAAGAACACTTTTTTTTATAATAACGGTTTTAAAAGAATAATCATACGTAAATTTGTTGTTGAACAAATGATTAACATAGAAGTTTTGGCACGATATTGAAATACGTGAGTAAGCAAATTCGAGCGCGCGAAGTCATTGGACTTTGGTGCAAAAACATTTCTTTGAACCGAAGCGCTTTGCTCTCTATCAGGAAATTCTTATTCAGAAAATGATTCATTTCGTATTCCGCTGAAATTCCTAGTTCGAAATTTGATTTTAAAATATTCATACGACGCATTTTTTTTTGGGTATCCCGAACATTCTTTTAAGGAAAATTCTAATTTTCTAAACGAATTTAATTTTAAATTCGATTCCGCGTGGGAGAAACTTTCGGTTTCTGGTAAATTGTACGTTAAATGATTTATTTCCAATTAGAAACATCATTTATTTACAACAATTTTTTCTGAAGTAAATTTTAAATAAACGTAAAAAATCTCTAAATAAATAGCAATTACACGAAAGATTTCAATAAAGTTCGTTAGTTTTCGTAAACTTTTTACAACTACCTACCTCCGACAAATGTACGCGATTTTTTTTTAATTACAAAATTTTGGAAAAAAATGCGAAATTTGCCAATTAACGAATTTAAATACTTACAAAAATATTTGCGGTGTTTGAAAACTCCTTTGCTGGAATTATCCAAATGGCGGTCGAATTGTCAAAAATCCACAAAAAAAAACAAAAATCACAACCGCTCAACGGTCAAGATCACAGTTTCAAAATTTAAAATAGTCAAATTTCACTCCCACTTTTCACGTCCAGAAAAAATATAAATGTAAATTCACTGTCACAATGTTGTTATGACGAAATATCCAATGCGAATGGCGTTGCGTTGTTCCAATTGCTTGGACACGTCTACACTTTGCGCTGTCTGGAGTGCGACTAAATTTTGTAGTGGGGTCGTCGGAGACCCGGCCTGCAGCACTCACACATTCACAGTCTTGCGATGTGTGCGTTTAACTGTGCTCGTGTGCGTTTATGTATTAGTGTGTGTATTTACGTAACTTGCCCTGTTGTGTGTAATCACTTTAGTTGGCGGCGTTATTGACTCAATGTAGTGTCCGATTTTTTTTAGCTAATTCGCGATTGAGTCATGTGTACGGTAAAGCTAAAGGTTTTTTTTTTTCAGATTTCCTATGAACCAAGGAATCGATTGACACAGGTTTTCGGTACTGTTTAGTAATTTTGTAATGGCGTAATTTCTTAGATATTTTTCTTGGTTTACTTAAATTGGGTAATTTTTTTTTTCGTACGTACGTTCGCGTTCCGTAACGTTGTTTGTTACATTTTCGCACTGAATATTCAGTTTTAGAAATTTGCGCGTTACCAAATTCTTTGTTTCGATCGACTTTTACGTTTGATGTTTTGACACCGTTAATGTATTGGTTATGTATGTTATTAACGTGTGACGTTAATTTCCGAGTTGTTTATTAATTAAATTTAAGATTGTGGTTAATAAATAACAATTCAGAACATGTAATTCGATTTTTGAAATTAAATGTTTTTTTTTGTTTTTGGGACTGTTGATTCGATTTTTTTTGATGTTTGAAAGTTGAAAGGTCTACGAACTCGGGTTAGTGCGTATTTTGTCTACGACGTAGAAGTTAACGCCCTTAGAATGAGTCATCTACGAAAAGTACGACAGGGTGATCACCTTGCTTTGTTTAACGCTTGCCAGTCATTTTAACGAAATGTACCTACTCATCTTTTTTTTTAATCCTCAAGTGCAAGGAACAACATTGTAACTCAGCTTTAGCTAAATGTGATTCGCAATGTTATTCCTTGCACGTGTCGTATCCAAGATAATACAGCAGACGCCTAAATTATTTTGCAACGAAAATATTGTCTAATTCGATTTTTCCGTTTTCTTATATCTGCTGTAGACACTTCAAGCTAAATCTGTCTGATTCGTTTACATTATTTTTTTATTGCTTATATGGGTGGACGAGCTCACAGCCCACCTGGTGTTAAGTGGTTACTTAAGCCCATAGACATTTACAACGTAAATGCGCCACCCACCTTGAGATATAAGTTCTAAGGTCTCAAGTATAGTTACAACAGCTACCCCATCCTTCAAACCGAAACGCATTACTGCTTCACGGCAGAACTAACAGGGTGGTGGTGCACCTACCCGTGCGGACTCACAAGAGGTCCTACCACCAGTAAAAGATTCTAGGTATTTACTCTTCTACAGTTAACCTTTTTATCTTAAACGTAAACTGGATTTTACTGCTGTTATATTATTAGTTTTATTACACATGTATTGATCGTAATATAAATGGAAGACAGACTTTCTGAGAACGTTCGAACTGAGTTTTGTTTTATTATATCAATTTATTATTGCTTCGGATTTAAGTGTGCAATAATGGCGCACAATTAAACCCGACTGAAGCATTTGCTTACAGTACACATAAAATTTAAAAAAATCCATGGAACTTTTTAGATTTATTTGCTCTTAAAAAAAAACGACGGAAAATCGTTCTTGTATAAGAGTCGGGGACGGAATATGCAGACTACATTTAAAACAAAAACATAAAAACTTGTTTTCGTCCGTAGTTTTCCTCGAAATAAATGTAGCAAGAATTGTAAATAGCGTCACGTGCAAAAATCTAGGTACACGGCCCAAGGTCAGGCTCGTTTAGTGTTTAAAGCAGTTAGCACGAAAAAAGATAGGGCTCAGGCGGAAAAGAATAGATAAAACCCGGAAAACGTTATGTATTCACATTCATGAATTGAAATAATGAATTCAAAGGATGCGTTTTCTATTAAATAGTCCGATAATATTTTTTTTTTTTTTTTTTTAATAAAATCTGCTTTGGTACTCACTCCTTCGAAATTGCATATCAGTTTTTATATCGTTACGGATGCACCGAAATCTTTGCTTCTAAATAAAAAGAAAAAAAAAACTGCTTATGTCAAACTTCTTTTTTCCCGCGCTAGGTACCACCACCCTGCCTATTTCTGCCGTGAAGCAGTAATGCGTTTCGGTTTGTAGCGTGGAGCAGCCGTTGTAACTATACTGAGATTTTAGAACTTATATCTCAAGGTGGGTGGCGCATTTACGTTGTAGATGTCCATGGGCTTCAGTAACCATTTAACACCAATTGGGCTGTGAGCTCGTCCACCCAACTAAGCAATAAAAAAAAAGGACCGATGGTAATTTTTTTTTTAATTTTCCTCTAATATCCTGAGCGGTATCAACAGGTTTTCGGTTCGCTGTATAAGAGCGTTTCTTTTTAGTTTTTTATCATTTTACTTATTGATATTTTTACGCTATATATATTATTCAAATGACATCATTGCTTTGATTATTGTTTTTGAATACGCACACACGTGTGTTATGAATAATAATATGTGAAATGATAAAAGCTTACACAAAACAAGAGTTGGGAAATTACGATTAATATTATGAACAAAATGAAAACATCACAGACACATTAAGATAAACGGTTTAAAAACATATATTTTAACCGAGAAGATTAGTGTGTAAGCTGGAACTATGTGAACGAAGCACCGGGATATATTCAATGAATTATTTATTTATTATTTATGACATAATATTGAATGTATTATTGAACGTTTTGTGGGCAATAGAGGACAATAGTACGATCATAAATAAATATTAGCTAACGTTTTTATGTCATCGAATTTATTTTAGTTATACATTGAATTGGAACGTGCGAGAATCATATATTTGTTAAACTAGCGACCCGTCCTCGCTTCGCTTCGGAAACTGTAATTTATTATTCATTTCTCCACTATTTAATGGATGTTATTATACATATTATTATAAACCTTCCTCTTCAATCGCTCTATCTATTAAAAAAAACCGCATCAAAATCCGTTGTGTAGTTTTAAAGATTTAAGCATACATAGGGACAGAGAAAGCGACTTTGTTTTATACTATGTAGTGATGAGCAGGAATTTGTTGAATTTACTGGTAGGACCTCTTGTGAGTCCGCGCGGGTGGGTACCACCACCCTGTCTATTTCTGCCGTGAAGCAGTAATGCGTTTCGGTTTGCAAGGTGGAGCAGCCGTTGTAACTATACTTGAGACCTTAGAACTTGTATCTCAAGGTGGGTGGCGCATTTACGTTGTGGATGTCTATGGGCTCCAGTAACCCATTAACACCAGGTGGGCTGTGAGCTTGTCCACCCATCTAAGCAATAAAAAAAAAACATTGTGGTCTACAGACAGACATGTCTTATAAGCAATTGGCAGTTAATTTTCATAAGAAACGCCAGCCTTTATTAAAGTTTCATAACAGGAGATCCCTTCTCGCGAAAATTCTCAAGCAGTTGTATTGGATACATACAGCCTAGAGAATGTCTTACCGAACTGGTGATCTTAGCTCCAAATCTGTTCTAAATTTTGGCGTTCGGATTTTATATGCGCATTTATGTTAAATCTTGTAATTGTCATAGAAGCCACAGAGTTTTCGATTGCTTCTATATCACGGCAGCCATTGCTATAGTTGGTGGTGGATTATGCCCTTTTCTTTTTCGGCCCGTGGGCGCACCGTGTATGTGGGACTTCTTTTTTTTCGGCCCATGGTCGCGCGGTGTATGGGGACTTGACGATCTGAAAGGTGCTGGGAGCAGATCGCGGGCCCAAGAAATTTTAGGGCCCTACAGTTATGATGCCCTGCCATTGCCAAAATTCAGGGTAGATGGAAACCAATTTCAACTGGAGCAACCATAGTCTACCATCAGCCAATAAAACACTTAAATTGATAATATTAGTTACGAATATTTTACAGTTTCCATGGTCGTGGATGGCCGTAATAAGCTGGAAAGTTTTGATAATGTCTATGAGTTCCGGTAAACACTTAAAATCGGGTGGAACATAAGGTCGTTCACCCCTAAAAGCGATCTATGAAGCTTTAACATAAAAATATTATAATTTGTCGATCGTCATGACAAAGGACACATGATCCTGAATCTAAAGTAATATATATTCGGAGTTGATGAATGAAATACTGAAATTGACATCCTGTGCACGAAAAACATTGGCAACTTATACTTCGAGAAAAAAGAAAACAGAAATCTATACTAATGTATAAATCTACAGTGGTTTTTACGGATGTTCCGTTATAACTACTGAACCGTGCATCCGATTGACTTGAAACTTGGTATCCATGTAGAAAATAAATGTACTTAATGGATAGCCTAATATTTATATGAGTGTTGGACTCCCTAATAATAATGACAATAAATAATAATGTTACTTTTAAATGCGCAGCGAAGCGGGCGAGTACGGCTAGTGAGGGATAAATCTATATATTTTTGGAGTAGGGAAGTCATGTCATCTGCTTGCTAATCGCCAGCAAATCTAATGACTTCTCGAATTCGATTAATAAATACAGAACGTCAGTTTTTTATTAAACAACACATTAGAAAATATATTCAAAATGCGTATAGTTACAAATAAAATACAAAAAAGCATATCGCACAATATGCGGTGCGAAAACGTCACTTATGCAAACTGTTAAATTTTTCAGGATTCAACATCTAATATAAAAAATTCTCGTGTCACAATGTTCGTTCCCATACTCCTCCGAAACCGCTTGACCGATTCTCATGTAATTTTTTATTCATATTCAGTAAGCCTGAGAATCGGCTACTATCTATTTTTCATACCCCTAAGTGATTAGGGTTGTCCACACCTAACATTTTTTTTATATTTGGACTTTTTTTTTGTTATTTTGAGGTATTATGTGGTTGAATGAGGTTTTGTTATTTTTATTATATATTCCCTCATCGTTAACAGCACTACATACCTCTTTCACTCATTTACCACATCCTTACACACTTACAATAAGTTAGTTTTTTTCTACACTAGAAATTCCCTAGAAATCTTATATATGGCAAAACAATGTTTGCCGGGTCAGCTAGTCTTATTGTATAATTCTTATATAGTTCTGATAGGCTATAGAAATAAAATGATAATATTTAAACTACAACATTAAATTTCATCAGTAAAAGCAAAACATCTCTCTCGTCTTACTAATCACTATTAAAAAATGTATTTTCTCCTACTCAGTGCGCTTAGTGCTAGTTTCATAACGTTCAAAAGTTAAGCCAATTTTGTATGCAATTGGAACAGCGCCCCTAGCGGCAAACGTACGCAAACGATCCCATTCCATACAATACTATGAGTTAACTTTTACGCTATCGAGAACGTTAAAAAACTCGCACTAAGCACACAGTTCAGTTTTAACAAAAATTGCATATGTGACTTGTGAGTGTGCGATATATACTCACGTTCATCACGTGTGTCAACACGAGCAAAATCGTATCATAAGAAATATAATAAAAAAATTTAAATGTATCCTTCGAATTAGTATGGAGCATTGTATTAAAATGTTTATTATCAGTGCCACGTGAGAAATCCAACCGTGAATGTTCGGTGTAATGTCGCACGTGACCCGTGTATAAGAACCGGTCGAATTTTCGTACGATCGCGTTATGTAACGCGCCCATAATAATATTGTTGTTTTTAAATGTCAGTTGTCCGTCACGTATACAACTGTGAAGCATTAGAACGTCGGAAACACCAGAAGAATCGATGAACCAATCAAATGTATCTGGCGGTAGCCATTATGGAAAACAATTTGACAGATGCCTGAATCTCGCTAACGACATTTCCAAGATAAGTTTACATATTATTGTATACAAGTTCCAAACAACAATTTCGCCCAATTGGTAGGAGATCTCTTTGTCGTACAACCTAAAGTATGTTTTATCATATTTTTGGATTGAAAATTAACGAACACAATGTCGACAAATGAAATGCATTTGGATTGAAAAGACCAGAGCTCCAAATACAAAGCGATGAAGCTAAGATTTTCGTTACATTGTTTTTAATACAAGTGTACTTACCGGGCTGTACTGAAAAATAATAATTAATTATAAAGGTATACATAACTTTTATGTGACTTGAGTTTTTAGAATAATGACTGGTCTGGTTATTTTTTTAATTATTCTCCATAACTAAACAGAAACGTTGGTCTTGTAGTGGCTAATGTTTATACTTTGGATTGAATTATAGACATTAAAACCTTCATGTTAATTCCGCCATATTGGATGCATGAGGTCAAATTTCGAATCATGCTATAGGGTTGAACGTCAAAATTGGAAATAATTATGATGACATCGAGTCGTGCGGACTCAAAATAAGCCCTACCTGTGATAGTTGTATATTATTGCGGTTATATATATTAGGTATATTATTGGCGATTCGTGTAACACTGATGCTGTAGTTTGTGAATTGAACTAAGGAAAAACATAGAGATTGTATCTGACTGGCTCGATGGTACCGTAGTGAGTTCTCTTGATGCTGGGCTGAGGAGCGTCGGTTCGAGTCCCACACCGAGTTAAGAATCGTGCGTTGAACACGCGTTTGATCTTTGCCTATGTGTTTACTATACATGTATGTAGGAACGGAACGGTATGGATAAGTAGCAGATATGGAGCATGGTTGAATGAGAGAGATAGGAGATGTAATGTTAGGAAGTAAGAAAGACGGCGAATGAATGCGGAGCACACAGTTTTATTTTTTAAGTCTGAGGAGGGTAGTTACCGGACGCGACACGGCAGAGAGACGTGGTGTAACTCTGAAGACGTAAGACGTTTATATTTTAGTTAGGTATACTGGATGTTAGGAGACCGCTTCCGAAAAAGAAAATTTTGTATGCGTATCGTATGCGTGCGTATAAAAGAAACATCGCGCCCGGGCGTTCGTTGAACCGAGCATCAGCTGTTTTTGATTTTGTATTTCATTGCTGGTTTTTTTAAAAGTAATGTACTTTTTATGAAAAAGTAATGTATCGTTTCATTTAGCTGTACTAACATGACGGGGCGTAAATAATACTAATAAAACGTTTTAAAAATATGATTTTTAAAAAAAACAGGATCTATTTTATCTCCGTCCCATCATCAAAGGTGTCATTATTACTATCGTCTGTCTTCGTTTTCAGACGCGGTCTCCTAACACCCAGTATAGATAAAGAAAGACGCAATAAAAATCAAGTTTGTGTGAAGTCATCAACCGTTTCACTGACCCAACCTGAATAGAAAACCCCACATGTATTTATTTAAATTTATAAAAGTATGTATAATATGTATATCAGTCTCAGATGTCTACGGAATACGGAAGGGAATTTTAGGTCGGGACTAAATGACCTTGTGTGATTTGATCTCGGGTTATTCATTAATAATCTATCTATCTATCTATCTATCTATCTATCTATCTATCTATCTATCTATATACATATATAAAAATGAATTGCTGTTCGTTAGTCTCGCTAAAACTCGAGAACGGCTGGACCGATTTGGCTAATTTAGGTGTTGAATTATTTGTGGAAGTCCAGAGAAGGTTTAAAAGGTAGATAAATATGAAAATTGTCGGAATTAAATAAAAATAACAATTTTGTTTTTCCGTTGATGTCTCCCCCCCCCCCCCGTCGGACGGATTCCTTTTGTTTTTTTTTAAGTTTATTTTATACACGGTCTTTTATTTATCGATTGAAGCACTACGAAGTCTGCCGGGTCAGCTAGTAGTATTATAAAATCGAAATAACTCTTAGCGTTTTACACATTATTGACACAACACAACAATAAACAATGTTTAACAAATAAACACAAGTAACAATGATAAAACAGTCGGGTCATCGTCTACGTACAGACAATGATGCAGGTTAGTAAACATACATAATTGTGACATGTGCACTGACACGTTAAACTATTGTATTCATTATTTTTTATCGCAAACAATTTGTTTACTGTTTGTTATAGTAATGGAATGCTTAGAATTAATAACAGATGTTTTGTTTTGCGTGAATCTTGACAACTTTAAACTAATGCATTTATTGTATTGAATGTCTATATCTTTGTCGATCTGTAACCTTGATGGGTTTTAGCAAATGACTTTAGGAAAGGCAAAGGTATCCATATCATACTATACAGCCTAATATGTTTTATAAAAATTAATACTGAGCGAAATTAAATTATGTTAATTAAATGGTGGTTATTTACTGGGACTTTTTGAAAGATCCCGAGCAGCTACGTCTATCAGCTTTGTTTCTTCTCCCACTTTGTGCACTTTCACAGATGCTAAACAGTTAATTGATAAGCCAGCGTTATTACACATTTAAATCTAAAGAAACAGTACAACGGTTGCTTCATCCTTCAAACCGAAACGAATTTTCACGGCCGAAATAGGCAAGTGGTGGTACCTATCTTTGACTTTTTATTTTGTTTTTTTTCCATAGGAGAAAATCGCCGGATCCGGTATGTGGGAGTTGAACCTCACTAAAAACTCCTACCGCTCACAGCCGGCGCCCTACTCCCGACCGGGTCGAAGCCCAGTCGGTTATTGAGACGGCGGGACAGGGTTGACGCAGAGCATATTTCATCCATCCCGCCGTCCATCAGACGCCGGACCGGCGGCCGCCAGCGACACGACCACCGGTTCCTTCGGTTGGCAGGCCGAGAGCCCGTGTGGATGGCGCCGCGCTGCACCTTTCCCCGGCACGGTCGGGGGAACGCGGTCTACCATCACTCGGCCTCCTCCCCGTACAAAGTGGATGGAGTCCGAAGCTCTTAGGGGGGCGGGTCATGGATGGGACCCCAGTTCCGACCCCTTGCTCGGCGGCGGCAGATTTCTGTGAGGAGAGCTTTGCCCCATTCGCCCCGCAGCCGCCGCCTCCTTCGGCGAGACGGTGCACTTTCCCTTCTGTTGCCTTAGACCACATTCGTCAGGCCTGCTGTTCACCACAACTTACAACGGGTGGGCGGATATCCACGCTCAACAGTGGGATGAGTAAGTTGACGCTTTCACAGGAATCAAGCTATTTCGAAAAGAAGTTTTGTCAAAATAGGTATTTTATTATGTAAAAATATATTTTGGGCGTGAATCGTAATCATTCGTATTTATAACACTAGCATAGATTATATTAAAATTATTGTACTGAATCTGCTTTATATTTTTTTTCTTACCTACCAATAACTTCGTGACATGACAAAAATTTAAGAATGATAACTAAAATTACGTTCTATTGCATCACACGATTTTGAAGGTAACCAAAGAAAATTAAATATGGCGACCCGGTTTAGGCTTGTGCAAATTTATTTTCTATCGGAAATGCGTTTTGTATTTAAAAATAGACCGTTTATCAAAGACACTTACGTTTATTTTTAGAACGATTGTGTCATTTTTATTACTCAGTCTGTAATTTTGATAACGGTTTATTGTTTTTTTGTGGCTTTTTTTTGTTTTGCGCAGTTTTATAATAATATTTCGATAAGGTTTGTTTGTTTTTCAAATGAAGCCGGATGTTTTTGTATTTCGCATGCACCGGAAAATTGGAGCTCAGTGCATCAATTAATATAGATTAAAGTAAATTTGAATGTAATTCGATTATCCAATTCCACTAAATGTGTCGATTTATTTTTAAACATCTCAATTGCTGTAGTATTGATTTTTTTAAGGGATTTTATGACCTGGTAACTAAGAGCTTTAAGTCATGTCTTACTTTAATTTATATTCATATTTTTATGAAAAATGATATTATGGAGTGAAATGAAATGAAGATGATTAATTTGAGACATTAAACAACTGGGATGAAATGGTGGTCATTTACTAAGGTTTTTTCAGTGGACTTTTTGAAGGATCCCGAGAAGTTACGTCCAGCGGTTTTGTGTCATTTTCCCACATTTGTGCACTTTCACAGATATTAAAAAATTTATAAACCACCATTATTACACATTTAAACCCGAAGAAACACTAAATAGACAAAATAAAACAAATCACACAACTTCACTCCTCGCGTTCCCGCCAAAAAGTCCGCTGTAGTATTGAATTGAAATTATTAACCTAAAAATAAAATTAATGCAACAGATCGCCCAATTTTCATCGGAAATGAGTCATCAGGTGGAATCGTACATACAAAAACAAGCGAAAGTACGTAACACAGATAAGTATAATTTATTACAACATTAGGTAATTCCCCGATTACTAGAATGTCGTTTGAACTATTTCTTTTTTTTCTCGAAAATGTATCGAAATATATTACCTTAAAAACCTTTAATTAGAAAAGTGCTGAATACGGGTTTGATGACTTACTGGCTTTTTATGCTGATAGCCTTGAAAGGCTACATCAGCGTAGGTGAGCTCTCGGGCCTCAAACCAGGGGGTGTTGCTAATACTGGCCCTAGCAAGAGAAGTGCTTCGCAGAATCTACCACCGGATCGGAAACGCGACCCACTGAGAAGATCCGGCGAGAAACTCAGTGGGCTGTGTCTATGGGTTAGCTCACTCGCCGAATCGTTCGTTCGACGAGAAGTTACTGGCTGACTGCCTTTTTTCTTTTTCTTTTACCTCGTATACTTTTTTTTATTTATTGCTTAGATGAATGGACGAGCCCGCAGCCCACCTGGTGTTAAGTGGTTACTGGAGCCCATAGACCTCTACGACGTAAATGCGCCACCCATCTTGAGATAAGTTCTAAGGTCTCAGTATAGTTACAACGGCTGCCCCACCCTTCAAACCGAAACGCATTATTGCTTCACGGCAGAAATAGGCAGGGCAGTGGTATCTACCCGCGCGGACTCACAAGAGGTCCTACTACCAGTCAAAAATATAAGGTATCTGCTCCTAGGTCCTAAGTCCAGGGCGGCATGTTGATTACCTCCAGCCACCAAAGAGAGATACGATGGTCGTTGCGCCAATCTACTATATTTCTGACGTAGATTAGGTGTACCTTCTTCGGAGTTGATCACGTCGAGAGAACAATAACTACCAATTTTAACCTTAATATGACGTCATATGTGGTGGTGACTATATCTGACTGACTCGGTGGTGCAATAGTTAGCACCCCTGACTGTTGCGCCGAGGGTTTTGGGTTCGATTCCCAGATCGAGCAAACATTGTCTGATGAACAGTTTGTTCGTTCTTTGTCCGGCTGCTTATTATCTATATATGTATATATTTAAACATATATAAATAAGTTTATCAGTCTCTGGTCTCCATCAAACCATCAAAGAGGGAATCTAGTTAAGGCCGGATGATCGTGATTTCTTCCTAATTATTATTACTAGACGATGACCGTAGACCGGTTTTTTTTTTTGATAACGCCATCTTGTTGTGTCTTTAAATTGGTTAGTTGCCCTCAATTAAGAAAAATAGTATTATTATTCGCCAACAGATGTCGGGAAGAGTTTATTATTGAAAACACGAATAAAAGAACATTTTCTGAAAATAAATCGTAGCTAGATCGATTTATCGCCCCCGAAATCCCCTGTATACTAAATTTTATGAAAATGTTGGAGCCGTTTCCGAGATTCAGATTATATTAATGTACAAGAATTGCTCATTTAAAGGTATAAGATTATTATATGTAAAATATTATGCTTATCAAAATCGATTCCTAGATTGATTCCCAAAGCAATCGAGACTGTAATCTGTCTCAAGATGGCCATTGTCGTGGTGTGTGTGTGGGCCCCGGAAGTCACTTAATACGATCACTGATACGTCATTTGCTTTGCTATTAACAAAAGCCAAATAGGATGCGACGCCGCGGCGGCGACGTAATGAAAAAAAAACCCCCCAGAATTTCGTGTGCCATAATTTTTCGTCGTAATAAAGTTATGCTCAATAACTTACGGAACGTCACACGGATGACGTCAGAGATCCTCGGTTTGTTTTCGATGTCGTCACAAGGTTCTGTGAAATCATTACAGCTTATACCTGACGTACAGGTTACATGTTTTTTTATTAGCGAATATTTTAATGATGATTTTGTTATGTCGCTTTATCCGCGATCGTAATCTGGTTTAGAAGGTTTTGAATGGTGAGTTAAAGGAAATTTATAGCAATAATAAAACGCTTTGGTGAAACATTTGAAAATTCCCAGTGCCATCAAAACTAAAATAATAATAATGACGTAACTTTTTATTTAAAATACTGAAGACTGTTATTGATTGATACGCGATCTCAATTTAGAAGATAAATGTACGCGTTCACATTTACTAAACAATTTCGATGCCTTTTAGAAATGTGTTTACATGATCAATGAGTTTGGTTCACTTCGAGAAAGCGGCACGACATAACATCCCTCTTGTCGTGGCCGCCAGAAGTTATATACCCGATCCTGCGGACGTAATGGTAAACAGTTGACGTCGCCTTAAACACGTCATTACGGATCCTCCCGATCCATTAACGGTGCTTTTAGGTACCACAAGCACCGGTCACCGTCCTCGTCGAATCCGTCGCTTGCGACGAAGGGCTCGACAAGTGAATTAACCCACAAACACAGCCCACTGAGTTTTTCGTCGGATCTTCTTAGTAGGTCGCGTTTCCGATCTGTTGGTAGATTTTGCGAAGCACTGCTCTTGCTAGGGCCAGTGTTAGCAACACTTCCAGTTAGAGCCCCCTGAGCTCACCTACACATCAAGGAGAATCTGAAATAGCCTCTCAAGGTTATCAGCATAGGTAGGGGAAAAAAAATAGTTTTGTTTTTTTTTTTGTTTGAGAGATTACTGGTGGCCCGAAGGCCTTTCCAGTTTCACCAGGACAGGTGGGCGAGCAAAGGCTCAGCCAGGAGGGGTGGGATTTGCTAACAGCTGCCCGAGCGCCTCCGAAGGAGACCTAACAACTCAAGAGCAATTGCTTCGCGAATGAATCTACTACCGGATCGGAATCGCGACCCGCTGAGAAGATCCGGCGAGAAACTCAGCGGGCTGATGCATGGGTTAGGTTGCACGTCGACCTCTTTGTCGAGTTCGACGAGTACGGTTACTGGGGTCTCTAAGCCTGCTCCTAGTATTAGAGCTGAAGGCGTCTAACGCAAAGGCTATTGGATCTGATGGATCCGTAAGGACGTGTCTAGGGCGCCGACGGTGACTGGCTCCTGCATGATCAGGATTCGGGGAAAAATTTTGTTGTAATTACGACTGAACGCCCAGATGTCCTACCGACATTTCAAACGAAGATAAGCTTACGTGTCCTTGTTTTTTAATTTATACAAATTATAACTCGTTATATATACATATAACCTGCTATTTTTATCTTTCTTACGAGAAAAAAAAAACATTTTTAGCAAATCAACAACAACAAAAAAATTGTTATCATCGTCTTTGCAATATTTAAATTGAACACAATTTAAATTTCCACAAACAGTATGATGTAACAGAACCGGAAATACCGAAGTCGTCTTATAATTTTCAGTCTTAAATTTAATAAACATAAAGTATAAATTTATATGACAATTTCATTGGGATTAAAATTATTAGACAACACAATTTATGTTGAAGTTTTCTTAGAAGTTTATTTTCGCGCCTTTTTTAAAGAGATTGAGTCATCTGTCAAATCAACATGACTGTCACATGCCAAAACATTTTAGATCGAAATTAAGTTAGAATTTACGGAACCTGCTTTTTAGTCTTGATACGTAATAAGGTTTACTTTTTTTGGCCCTACAGGCGCAGTGCAGTGCATACTTGATCTTAAGCACGCCCCTCGCGAGCCCAATCAGTTTGAGGAGCTGATCCCGTAAGCTGCCTTTAGGCTGTTAACAATTACTAGTGGTCCTTCAGTAGTCGAAATTCGACTATAATTAATTGAAATTATAAGTTTGAACATTATTATGGTTCTATTGTCAAAGACTATTATACTTCTAATCACAGATTTCGCCGAGCCTACACTATAGACATAATATAACAAGACAAACAATATTAATCTATTCTCAATTTGACCACAGACTTTAAACAATAACAAAAGTTTGACAATGAACATAGAGTATACAATGAACATAGAGTATATTTATATACCTATGTGTTGTGTCGAATACATGTTAGGGTGTATAATGTTTTTTTTATATTTATTTAATGTATATTTTATGCATAATTTAAAACAATATTAACATTCCGCGCTCCTTTTGTATATTCTCTATAAGTGTAGGAAATTTCATACTCCTGCGTTCGCGCAATTTTCCTAAAAAGGAGTACAAAGTTTTTGTTTCACGTGTTAATGTATAGATTAACGATATATATATATGTATGTACATAGCTTTGTTCTCTTTTTCCTGTAAAGAGGATTTTCCTTAAACGTTATTTATTTCTTATCTCACTTTTTTATATGTACATTTAAGCCGCAGTGATAATTGCAATTAATAATAATTGTTGGCGTTAAATTATGTTTATTATCACATATTAGTAATACAATTATTGGAAACTGGATAAAAAACAGAAGCGCACGTAATAAGGGACTTTCAGTGAAACACGTGTCATTGCAATATTATTTAAACTACTTTTACGGTTTTATCTTTAAATATTTTTTTAAAATCTGAATTTAAACTGTAAAAGCACGTTTAATTATGAAAACCGAAGAAAATATTGTACCACAATATTATTAATATGCTACTTTTAAACAATATTGTTAGTTTTGTAAATTCAAAAGGATATTAGGAACACTAATGACGTATTTGCTTAAAATAGGTGAAGTAAAAAGAGTGTTTTTTTTTTATTATTTTATTGCTCAAGTGGGTGGACGAGCTCACAGCCCACCTGGTGTTAAGTGGCTACTGGAGCCCATAGACATCTACAACGTAAATGCGCCACCCACCTTGAGATATAAGTTCTAAGGTCTCAGTATAGTTACAACGGCTGCCCTGCTCTTCAAACCGAAACGTATTACTGCTTCACGGCAGAAATAGGCAGGGTGGTGGTAAGTACCCGTGCGGACTCACTAGAGGTCCTACCACCAGTACATGTATGACAATAATATAGGTTATAAGTCGTGGCCTAAAGTATAAATTGCTGGATTTTTTTTCTGGGTCTCTTACCGCCCCCCTTTTGGGCCTGCAGAGCCCACAAGGGGGCGTTATCGCCCACTTTGGGAAAAGTTGGTCTAAAGACATAAAATTAACTTAAGCGACTGTTTACCAGCAATTTAATTTTTTCAACGGAGATAAAACCGGTTTTCTATAGCACTTCGAACCACAAGAACTGCCATCAACGGATGACGTAACAAAACGATTACATAAAGACGGTTAAATATTATCGATGTACTACTAAACCGATTGACTGCGTCATTGACATTGGCGGACGAAGATCGCGGGCGACAGTGTACTATTTGGCGCCGGTTCGCTGTGACTCATACGGTTTTAGTCGAAACTGATGAGATTTTCGCGTGAATCAAAGAATGTGAACACAACATTGACTGTCTAAGACTTTGTGAGTCATTTACTTTCATGTTGCAAGTTGTGAGCTATTGAGTTAATGGTATGAGAGCATTTTTATATATACGCCTTAAACGAAAGATATTATTAGATGTAATAAAAATTAAATTTGCCAAATATTATTAAAGTTTACCTAATCTCCGTTTGTAAAGGAATTTGAACTCAATGAAGTTTTTTTTTTTATTGCTTAGGTGGGTGGACGAGCTCACAGCCCACCTGGTGGTTAAGTGGTTACTGGAGCCCATAGACATCTACGACGTAAATGCGCCACCCACATTGAGATAAGTTCTAAGGTCTCAGTATAGTTACAACGGCTACCCCATCCTTCGAATCGAAACGCATTACTGCTTCACGGCAGAAATAGCCAGGGTGGTGGTACCCACCCACGCGGACTCCTACCACCAGTAAATTTATTTAAAGTGGAAAACTTAAGTGAAATTAATTTATTTAAAGTGGAAAACATCCGACTTATATATTTTAGAAGGTGATGGAAAAAATCGATTCCGTGTGAGTCATCGGGTAGCTTAGTAAACACATCAGGTGCCGGAAGGTGACTTGAAGTTTCTTGGTGCAAACTCACTAACGGCTTAAAGTCACCGTTACGGGCCACCTGGTATTAAATGATCACCGGAGCCCATAGACATCAGCACTGTAATTATCGCCAACTAGCTTGAGACATGAGTTCTAAGTCTCAACTGTAAAGTCGAAACGCATTACTGCTTCACTGTAGACATAGGCAGGACGGTGGTGCCTACTTTGGGGGCTTGCAAGACGCCTCACCAGCACTTACTCTTGTGCTAAATTTATTCGCGGAGCGTTTCTTGAGATTGCGTATCCAAAGCTCTTGAATAAGCTTCGTTAAGTTGCTGTTAAGTTAAGCTTAGCGATTGTAAGTTTACACCGAAAGCATTCATTGAAGAAAACTAATGCCCATACTATCAGTACTATTCCATTCCGATAAATTCATGATAACGGTCGCTATGTGTGACAAATTTAATATAAGCATGTATCTATTTATGTTTTAATAATTATCAGAATTCAAAACGAATCCCCTAAATATATTTTGAATTTTAAATTAAATCAAATGTTAATTGAACTTCAAATCAATTTTATCCTCGTTGTTCCTATGGGGATATTCCTATGGGGATCCCTAAATTAATATAGAAAAAAAAATTATGTTATCAAATGTATAAAATATAAATTTGCTATGAATGTGTACAGAGATTGGTGTGTACTGGGGAAAGGGAATTCAATGTTTTTAACTATGCATTTATATTATAACTGTTCACTTATTTATCATTTACGGCTTTCTGCCCCAGGTACTTAACCTGAAACGAAAGCTTCTCAAAGTGTTACGTTATTATAGTATTGTTAATTAAAATTTATTTAAAATGTAAATAATTAGCATAAAAGTTTCACAAAAGTAGTGAATTATTGTTTTAATGTAACAGGAATTCTTGTTTAATAATCGAAATACAACCATAATAACTGATCAAGATAGGTTTTGTGTATTACTACATTTTCATATTTTGTTATTGACATTTGGAATTAAGGAGCCCGCTTAAAAATTTTTGTATCGGACAACTCTAAAGTTCCTGAAAAAAACCAAAAAAAATCATTGACAATTAAAGAAAATATGATACTGAACTACTTGATCTATTTATAAACAAACTTTTTTAACAAATAATTTCGAGGCTGTACTCCCTTTAACAAATCGCCACAAAAGAACTTTACCGTCGCATCGACAAATAACGAATAAAATTCGGATAAGATATTATATTAGAAAAAAAAAATCCCTAGCATCGCTAAAACAATATCAATGAAATATTACGAAATATTATTGCATGTTATCGCTGTAAACGATAGTGGATATTTGACGATTTGTCATCGTTTGTTTTGAGGTGGAATAATATAATGTTATATATAATATATATATTGAGCTTCATATCAAAGCCAGACTTTCCACTATATGCCTTCGTAGGGTGCTGGAATTCTTCGGACATATTGCTCGTAAAGAGGGTCACAATCTTGAACAGCTGATGGTGACAGGAAAGGTAGATGGCAAACGTCCCAGAGGACGCAGTCCCACGAGATGGTCGGACCAAATGCCCTTCATGAAGCAAAGGATCGCAGCAGATGGAGGGAAATCGTACGGGAGAAACTGATGCAGCGGGGGAGTCTCGACCCTCAGTAATGAGGAAAACGACGCGAGGAGGAGGAAAATAATGTTAATCTATCGTGAGTGTACTTTGAATTTCGCTACAGTAGGTTTTTATCATGACACGAAATTGTTTTATTTTTAATTGTAGTTTTAATTAAAAAAACAAAAATTACGTCACCTGTTTTTTTTTTGCTTAGATGGGTGGACGAGCCCACCTGGTGTTAAGTGGTCACTGGAGCCCATGGACATCTACTACGTAAATGCGCCACCCACCTTGAGATATAAGTTCTAAGATCTCAGTATAGTTACAACGGCTGCCCTACCCTTCAAATCGAAACGCATTACTGCTTCACGGCAGAAATAGGCAAGGCGGTGGTACCTACCCGCGCGGACTCACAAGAGGTCTTACCACCAGGAAAAAAGTTATCATGATTGCAAATTAATTTGGATAATGTACATAATTGTAATTGCTTATCAGGTGACTGTGGAATTACCTCAAAGAAAACGCGGCAGAACCAAAATTTTAAGAGCAGGGTTGTTAACAGTTTTCGGCGCGCACTGCGGTACCGTAGGTCTGGTGTAGCCGGTGTGGTGGAGCTCGATGGGGTTTAGTCGGTGGTCGTTCTGCGGGGCAAGTGCTTCGCGCGCCTTTTTAAAAGCGTAGTCTCCTGCGAGGGATTCGGGGAGGTGGAGGACCTTGGCCCTCCTCGTCCCCCTCTTCCTCTCAGGAGGCGCCGGAGTCCGACATAACCCGGTTCGTTTACCCCCCCGGACCGGGTGGGTATCCGTAAATGGATTCACTAGCGTTAAAAAAAATATTCGAATGTAGTATATCATTTAGTAACAATGTGAAGGCAGATGAGTTGTCACTTATCTCAAGCGTGTCTTTGAATACTTTTGACAGATTGTCAGGATTCGTGATTACTTGGAAATGTTGATGTTTAGGGCGGTAGGTTGCTCATATTATTATAAGATTCGCACCGCACCCATATACTAACCTAACCTCCTACTGCGCCTGTTCAGTGTAATATAGTGACCCGATATTTGCAGTTTACCTAGACTGTATAAATTTGTACAATAAAAAGAAGAAAGAACAAGGTTTATTACAATTTTATCTCTCATCAACCGAATGATCATGGTTCTATACTCTTCGTATATACGAGTGTTACTGTGTTACTTATAATATTTTGTACTCAAGATTAACAATATTTGGTATGTGTATGTGCATTACTATAATTCTCATGTTGTATTTGTTATTTTAGTTATGTGTTATTTGTTCTACACACACATCACTTTTTATTATTATTCTCTTTATCCTCTCGCAGGTCTGCTGGAAGAGATTTCTTAAAGAAATAAGCAGTGCCTTTGTACATAATTTTCCTATTACTCTGTACTATGTCTTTTTTTCTGTGTGTACATAAATAAATAAATAAATAAATAAAATAAAATAAGAATTAGATAAAAAAACGAAAGTTTACTAATGCTTCGCGACTAGGGTTAGCGATATCTCCCGTAAATCGATTTTAATCGTAGTTTAGTCCTAGCGGAATTAATTCAAAAAGTTTCAAGTTGCGGAATATCGGTTTCAAAAATCGATATTCGTCGAGTTTTCAATAATTTTATATGAGGAAAAAAAAAAAAAAAAAACGAGTCAATCACGTCACACAAAAGTCAATCAGGACGCAAATGATGCAATATCAATGAACTTAACGCCATCCGCAGAGCATTTTCAGAAACATAAAAAAATACATTGTTTCTTTTATTTGTCGTGATAATAGGAAGGGAACTGAACTGAATCTATCTATTTTGTAATTATTTAGGTGACACATTATTACTTGTGTTTGGGTGTAATCAATTATAAATTGTTTTACAGTAATGCATGCATCCAATATTAATTTTCTATCTGAGATTGATGCATGCATTACTATTGTCTTTTTTTTTATTACTTAGATGGGTAGATGAGCTCACGCCTTCCTGGTGTTACAGTACAACGACTGCTCTACCCTTCGAAATGCATTACTGCTTCACGGTTGTAATAAGCGGGGTCGTGGCACCCACCCGTACGGACTCACAAGACGTCCAACCACCAAGTAAAACGTCGTCACTCCTGTTTGTGACATTTTGGTTTAATCATTTAACGCGTCGGCTTAAAGGACTGTGTTCGCGCGTCAGCTATCAATGACCAAGAAAAACTGTAAAGTATACGCAACGTCGGTAATAATGTAATGCCAATAAAAAACACGAGATTAAACCCTAAAAGTACGTTTAATTATGTCTACAAGTTTACTAATATGAAATAGCTGATTGGTATCTTAAATGCTAAAAACATTTGTTCCGTTAATACTGTTTTTCTTTTTCCCACCTAAAGCTATTTCAGCTTCGCCTTGACATGTATGTGAGCTCGGATGTTGCTAACATTGGCTTTAGCAGGAGCCGTGCTTCGCAAAATCTACCACCGGATCGGAAACGCGACTCACTGAGAAGATCCGGCGAGAAACTCGGTGGGCTGTCATCATCATCATCATCTCAGCCTGTCCATTGTCCACTGCTGAACATAGGCCTCTCCAAGTGATCTCCAGTGCGGCCGGTCCGTTGCCACCTGCATCCAACGTGACCCAGCGGTTCCAGGAATAGCGGGGCCGCCGGGGACTAGGGGCCTGGTCTCTCTGTTACTTTCCATGGAGGTATTTAGCCTACTGTACCACGCTGGCTAGACGGGTTGGTACAGGGTTTAATTTCGAGTTTTCCTTCTCTTACACTGATGTCTTGTGCATATTCCCTTAGTCGGTTCTTACGACTCCCTGGGATTGTATAGGGGTGGCGACACATTGTATTCTTACTCCGTCACCACACGGACTGTGTCTATGGGTGTCGGTGGGCTGTGTCTATGGGTTAATTTACTCGTCGAGCCCTTCTTCGCAAGCGACGTCTCGGCGAGAACGGTGACCGGTGATTGCTTAAACATTAAGCCACCGTTGTATCAGCTATTCTCGCGCCTAAAGCAATAGTTTCTTTAGAAGCACAGGATTGCTTTTGTTCTTGGGCCACATCAGGGTTCTCCTATATGGATTGGATTATTTTGGGCCCCGAATTGGGTGCCTCCTTCATTATACTTTAAAGTCGGTTAAAGCATTTAATGAGCTCCCGATATACCCGCTCTGTTGTCTAGTTACAATCATGGCTCCCGAAATAGCCGAAATATCGAGAAGTCATTAAAAATAAAAATTGTGGGAAGAGCTCGCTCAATAAGAAACATATTATTTTGTTAACAAAATATTTCTACGAATTTGTCGTCGACATGTTTTCCCTATGAACTGCGCATCGACTAAAATCGATCACAACAAAAATAACAATTCGCACGAATTCTCACCCGCCGATAACAAATCATTGATAAGGACGGAATTGTTTTTTTTTTTTTTTTTTTTCGTCAAATGCAAACGATATTTGCTACTTATTATGCGTGTTAGTTTTATCGAAATTTTACATACAATTATAACAACAAATATAAAATTACGTACTGGTTACGTAAGCCAGTTACAGGCGTGTACAGCAATCTCTTATAACACACTTATGACATGTTACAGCTATTTTAAAAACAACGGAAAAATAGATTAAATTTAAATGTTATATTATATGTTATGTTATGATAAATGACTCCTCGCGGTCACTCGATTACATTTCGACTTTTTTATGATTGAACGATTATTGGTGGCCCGGAAGCCTTTCCAGTTTTACCAGGACTGGTGGGCGAGCAATGGCTCAGCCAGGAGGGGTGGGATTACCAAACGGGTTGCCTTTATTGTTTCGATCGTTCGTTACCACGAAAAATGTTAAGTATTGAATGATAATCAAATACCTAGTCAGGTCATAAATTCTGTCACATGTTTAATGTAAAATAATTGAAACAAGTTTATTCATTATGTAACCATTCATATACAAAAATGAACTTAACAAAACATAGATTCTTATGACACTAAAGTTTATTCAAAATGACCTCCGTGATTTTGAATACAGGCCTTCAATCTGCGCGGCCAGTCGTCTATCGCAGCATTCTAAAAGAAAAGTTTTTACTGTGTGACAATACTTATGACCTGACTAGTTATAATATGAACCGTAAAATTACAATTGAAGACTTGAGTGGATGAAGGGGCTAAGTACCATTTTTAAGATTTTTGAGTTTTTACATTGAATGAAGGTGTTATTTTTTTTTTTTTATTGCTTAGATGGGTGGACGATCTCACAGCCCACCTGGTGTTAAGTGGTTACTCGAGCCCATAGACATCTACAACGGCTGTCCCACCCTTCAAACCGAAACGCATTACTGCTTTAAGACAGATATAAGTAGGGTGCTAGTACCTACCCGTGCGAACTCTCAAGAGGTCCTACCATCAGTACAAAGTTATGTGCCTATAAACCATAATAGACCTTAAAAACTCCGGGCTTAACGACTTTTTTTTTTTATTGCTTAGCTTAGCTTAGAAATTGTATTTGATGAAGGAGTTATATACGAAGAAAAACTACAAGTAATAAAAGTTTGTTGCTCTTTTTCTCAAAATTAACAAATTGTATGTATCATATCGATGCCTCCAATAAACACTACTCTAACTCAAAATTTTGAAATTTTCATTTTTCACGCAAATCGCTTCACAATTTTTAAAGTATTACAAATCATTATTGATGGGGTTCGAAGCAAGAGTAAATCAGCTAGTTACACAAGAAAAAGCTATCAATATATCTGCAATAATAAATATTTTATCAACTTTTTTCGTTTAAACGCTCCTCCTGTAAGCCTACGAATTTGGAGTTAGCGTAGTGTTCATTGGAGGCATCGATATTATCCCCTTCATCCACTCATGTCTTCAATTACTCATTGGTCTGGTTTTCTAATCACTAAATCATATACATACATACGTCTAGTTACCAAGTATGTATTCACATTTTACCGTTAAATATTAGAAGATTTCAGTTTGTTTTATCTTGAAAGTCGAGATAAAATCTAATAGAAAGTGGGTCATTGATGTATTAGTGGCGTTAAACATAATATGTAGATATGAGAGAGTATTTAGTTGCACGCCAAAATATGATACGCATTGAATATCTTAGTTAATACAACGCAATCTTGTTGTTTAAATTTTTTTTTATTGCTTAGATGAGTGGACGAGCTCACAGCCCACCTGGTGTTAAGTAATTACCGGAGCCCATAGATATCTACAATGTAAATATCGCCACTTACCTTGAGATATGAGTTCTAAGGTCTAAGTATAGTAACAACGGCCCCACCCTTCAAACCGAAACGCATTACTACTTCACGGCAGTAATAGGCAGGGTGGTGGTACCTACCCGTGCGGACTCACAAGAGGTCCTACCACCAGTAAATTTATTTATTTATTAATTATCAATTTATTTTTTGTTTCATTTATTTCAGATTTTGCATCCATATTACATTCATTAACAATAACATTTCATATAGGATATCAATTTTTTTTTATTGTCCTTGTAGGCAGACGAGCATACGGCACACCTGATGGTGAGTGGTTACCGTCGCCCATGGAATTCAGCAATGCCAGGTGCAAAGCCAAGCCGCTGCCTACAATAACTACAATTTCGGAACAAAATAAAAAAAATAATAAAACAAAAAATAAAAATGAATGTCAAAACCACCTTAACCTAAAGGCTTATTTGCATCCAGAGTGCTCAACATGCTCATTCAATCACTGATAAAACAATGTTAGAGTGCGCTGCAAAAAAAATAAAAATATACAAATTCGCATACAATTTTTCGTTTTTCCTAAACACGACTACAAAACATTTAAATGCTAATTGCTTTTTTTTTTAATAATCAGAATGGAGGTAGCATGTGTAAAAATTCGCGTGCTCGGTACACGTGCGCAGACGCAACACGTGACCCATTACGTAATCCTCAAGGTCGCGTTACGTAATCGATACTATATAGCCAATTAGTGCGGATTCAAACTGTACCCAACGTCGGTGGTCAATGTCAAGGCGGCCAGTAAGCGTTTTAAATGTTAGCTAATTTATATTTTTTATGTTATGTTTAATTGTCGGTGGGTCTGTCAGCTTCGATCTTGAAGTACATATTACAAAAGAAAGCTTAGCTTTAATATAAATTTGAATCTAAATTTTAAATGTTTTAAAATGCAAAAAAAAAACGAGTGGCGTGTACCCATCATACAACGCAAGATATTTGACAGATGCCTGAATTTCGCTTACGACATTTTCAAGATAAGCTTGCTTAAATACAAGTGGTGGTAGGGCCTCTTTTTATTACTGGTGGTAGGACCTCTTCTGAGTCCGCAGGGGTAGGTACCACCACCCTGCCTATTTCTGGTGTGAAGCAGTAATGCGTTTTGGTTTGAAGGGTGGGGCAGCCGTTGTAACTATAATTGAGACCTTAGAACTTATATCTCAAGGTGGGTGGCGCATTTACGTTGTAGATGTCTATAGGCTCCAGTAACCACTTAACACCAGGTGGGCTTGTCGACTCATCTAAGCAATTAAAAAAAAAAAGTTCTGAACAATAACATTCGGACCGTCGGTCTACCGAGCAATATCACCCGCTCGGTTGAAGATCTTCCCTCCGTTGTTAAATCCCAAAAACGTAGCTTTGTAATGAATACTGTAAATACTGTAAAATAGTTTGAATGTCCAATTGAGATATTTTAGCTTATTTTAATTATTTATACGCGTGTTGACATACGTACGTATGCTAGCTTGCTATTGAAGTGTTTGGAGTTTTTGACTGCTATGGGCTAATGATGATGATGATGATACGTACGTTCGAAGATTATCTTCAATTAGCTGGTTTTTTTTTTTTTTTTTTTTTTTTTTTTTTTTTTTTTTTTTTTTTTTTTTTTTTTTTTTTATTTTTTTTTTATTT